>CCYA01000265.1:920969-943942 GCA_900000165.1 Ceraceosorus bombacis
TTGAGCTGCATTCGTGATTCGCGATTCGAGAAGGTGCCAGACAGCCAGCCCACCATAGCTGGCAGACAGGCATGTCCATGCGCTACACTGCTTCCGAATTCAGCTTATTGCATGCTTGCTTGCTTGCTCAAACTACCACCGTGCGCCGCGCCGCGTCTTTGCTGTGCGTACGCATGCACGGGCGGGGGACTGACACGTCTACAAGTTCATCAAGTCACGATCAGTGCATGGGGCCCAACGGCGGCGCATACGTCGGGCGCCCGTGCGCGAAATAACAGCTGCAGAGGAACGGCCACGTGGACCGTGCTGCTCATGACTTGATTGCGACGTCCTAGACTTGATTCAAGATTGCCTTCAATCCAAGCTTTGAATCAATTTGAGTAATCGTGAATGTCGTGTGCGAGTTGACTCTTGAGCAAGTAAGCTTGAGAGGGACGTTTGAAATTTGTCCTTGTTTGCCAACGAAATCAATGGCTATGTGGATTTAGGTGCATTGTGATTCGTGATTGCCCGGAGTGTTGTCAGCAGCGTGAACTGCGTGGGAGATTCACGATTACTATCATGTATTGTGTTTCCCAAGCTGATCGCGCTGTCCGACTACATGGTCCAAAATCTGGCCATACAAGGCATTCACGAGATTTCGAAAGACAGCTTGGAAAATCATTCGATCCAGAGCTAGTCAGTCATTCTGATGCTCGATCAATCTCCAAGCGTTTAGAACAAGGCGATTCTGACATTCTGCGCGATCTTGGACCTGAGCTGATCGCAGATCAATAGCCTGACAGTTTCATCCCTCGTCTCAAATCCCTCCAAAAGACCTCTTTCTTTCTCATCTCTCCACGTCACGTCCAGAACCAAGAGCTGCAATTTGGACAGATCCAAGGCCGAGGCGGGCTCTGATTCTGCTGAGTGGGAGTTCTCTGTTTCGAGAAGGGCGCGGAGACGTTGAGGTGTACCTGCTGCGAGTGGAATCTTGTTATCTTTTAGCCATTCGACGTGTTCCTTGAGCTGATGAGCCGAGCAGAGAAGAAAGTCAGAGTCCGTGATCACAAAATCCAAATACAGATGTCTGCCATCCTGCTTACGCACCTTGAAATGTCTAGCGAACAACTTGGCCACCGTCAATTTGCCTCTCTCAGCCTTGCACGAGGCTTCTCGCTTCTTGGCTGATTTGTTGCTCTTTTGCTTCTGACCTGCACCGCTTGACTCTTGACTCTTCTCTTCTGGCCCAGCTCGAGAACCGAGAAAGGCTCTCAAGCTCCTGCACAGATCTGCCGCGCGCATCGCATTGCCTGTTACGACCAGGCAAACGGGTTGCGCAGGCTGAACCTCGTGCGCTTGCAAATTGTCGAGAATGGCTGCGGTGCTCGGAGAGACTGATATGGATGGATGCGTTGCGATTAGCTCGATGGTAGGAGTGCCGATGCAGAGTGAGGGTCAGAAGCCTACACGCTGACTCACCCGCCCGAATAAACTCCACCAACGTATCATCAGTCCTCTCTTGCACAAAATCTGTGGTCTCCACCAAATTCTTCTCTGTTTCGCGTCGAGACAGACTCTGAGCATGAGTTTGCGCAATGAATCGCGACCCAAACGATCCAAGCTGCAGCGCGTTCCTTACACCACTCACGACTGATTGCGACCTCATTCAGTTCCAAATCGCTCTGCTTTTCCAGGAACTTACACTTGCGCATCACTTTGCGCAAGTAGTCAGCTTGCAAATCGCAAGGTAGTCGGCCAGGTCCTCCTAGCGCGGTCATCTCAGACCTGACCTCGTTGCGCTTGATGGGCAAACCGCATTGCCAAAGATCGATGAAGGAAAGACGCAATAATGTGTATGTGAGCAACAGCATACGCTACGCTGCACGTGGCAGAGGCAGTTATGGAAGATTGCCTGCTCTCATGTGTACATGCTATAATTCTCACCTGCGCTTTGCGAGCTTTATCTCTCGCCTTTTGCTTTTGCTTCTTTTTGGCCTTCTTGGCCACCTCGTCCATTCCTTTCCCACTCGCATCGGCAGAGCGCTTGCGCTTGGAAATGAGAGCAGCGCGAGGTTCATCAGCCGATTTAGGTCCTGCTTCATCCTGGTCAGAGCCGACGTCGAGAGTAGCACCCACGACTGCGGGCGATGGAGAGGTGGATGCTCGATCCAGGTACTCGTCATCATCCAAAGCATCCGCCATTATTTCTCGTTCTTCCTTGCTGAGCAGTCAGATGAACTGCGTCAGGCGATTCTCGTGAGGCCTATCTCGTCGACTTTGTATGAACGGAGGGATTGAGAAAGCGTCAGAGACTTACGACTGCCCCATCATCAACCATACGCGTGGCTTTGTGCGCACCGCAAGAAGAAACGTGGCTGTGCGCATTTTTCGTCTTGAGCGCGTGTAGGCGGGGCGCTCAAGTCACGTCACGTGGTCGTGATCACCGCCTTCTGGCAGGCTGGGGCGCGTGAATGCTCGCGTAAGGCTCGTACTGTATGCGCACGCAGCAGCAAATGTGCACGACCCACCACCTGCCATTCACCCTCAGAAGGCCATACTTCTTCCGCCAAGCTCTCTCATCGCATCTGCTTGCAGTCGAGAATCATTATCGCAATTATTCTGGGCAGAGGTAGCCGTCGCTTCTTTCGCCCCTCTTGCTCCTCTTCATCCAAGCTATCACGCAAGCTCCAGCTCAAGATGTCAGTAAATGACGCCTCGTCCAGCAGCACCACCTCCCTAGTGGAGGACCAGCGGCGCATTCCACTCGAGGCGATACACACGCAACCCATCGCTCATTTGCACCTCATCGCTTCCTCCGCCCTCTCGCTTCGACCCCCCAAAGAGCTGTGGAATTGGGGAGGTACGTTTCGAGCCAGACCTCGGTTGATATTCGATCCCGTCAATGTGGAGCAATGTTGCGCGCTCGTGGAGCTTGCAAGAAGGGAGGGAAAGGAGATAAGAGCGGTTGGGAGAGCGCATAGTCCTGGAGACTTGATGTGGACAAAGGATTGGGTCATGAGGATGAAAGGGTTAGAAGGTCTGGTAAAGGTGAGCAGGCCTCGTGCTTGTAGCCCTGCGAGCTTCCGCAACTGAACCGCCCGGTCGCGCCTTTGCAAGATCGATCAAACCGTTCCCAGCATTACTGTCCTGAGCGGAACGTACGTGTCTGCGATACATGAGATGCTCGCAGCAGCCGATCCTCCACTGGCCATGAGCAATGTGGGATCCATTTCAGAGCAGACCATCGGCGGATTGATCTCCACAGCCACGCACGGCACAGGTGTCGACATGCCGCCCGTATCCGCCCTGATCCTCTCCATGCGAATCATCGTCGCCTTGCCATCCCATCAAGGTGGCGTACAAGTGGTGAAGTGCAGCCCCACCGAACGGCCGGACTTGTTCAACGCTACACTGTGCGGATTGGGATGCACAGGGTTGGTGGTTGAAGCAGAATTAAAAGTGGAGCCGGCTTTCTGCCTGAGACAGGTGGCGGAGGAGATGCCATTCGACTTTTTGTTCGGCCCGAGCACCGGTGCTCCAAGCGTCATCGCGAAGGCTTCGCCTGCACCATTTCGTCCCAATGCTTCAAATCGCACCTCCGCAACTCCGACTACCCCGACCGAAGTCACAGCATTCCCAGAGCGACACATCGACACGCTCTCTCGTGAGAGTCTTGGTCATTTGTTAGCTCAAGGTCGACGCATTCCCACAACTCGGTCTAAATACCAGCCCAGCGTGCGCAACGAGGTTACCGGAGCAGTTTGGCCTGTACCTTCATCATCGGTGGACAATGTCTCGCGACTAGACCCACCAGATGAGGATGATGATGAGGAGACCAGATCCGCTCAGCGCAGAATTAGCACCATAGTCAACAGCACGCAGCACGCCAAGATCATGTACTGGCCTCAGGCGCGTATGTGCACCTTGTTCAGGCAGGACCGAACGTTCGAGGTGAGTGTGAAGAGCGCCTTTGATCAGCATGGTAGGCTTGCTCAACATGGCGCTGACTGATGCCGCTACTTACGCACAGCCGCCTGTGCAAGCCACCCTGGCCAGCAGAGTGTACGGTCGGTTAGTGGGACACGACCTGGCACAATTCCTCCTCTTCGTCTCGCGCTATCATCGCTCGCTACCACCACGAGTAGGCAAGCTGGTGTTCAACCTCACGCACCCCTCCCCTCCACGAAAACACAAATCGCATCTGAACGCTCACGGACAGGCCGGCTTCTCCTCTGCGGGCAATCCAACCTCTGCAACACCCTCCCTGGCGCCATCCACCGCTCGCAAGAGGTCTACACCCACCACTAAACTCCACACGAGCCCGAACTTGAGTAGCGATGGGACCCCCGTGGGCGTATCCGCTGAAGGACGTGTCGCGGAGGAAGGCGAACACGTGCATGGGCCGTCGCAGCAACGTTCCCGACGTGAGAATGAGGTCGAGAGTGCCGGCGGTGCGCCAGCGGGAGTAGCGAGCGTAGGCCGTACGACCGAAGAAGATGCACCAGAACCCTCTAGTAGCTCGGCAGACGACTCCTCGCCTCACGCTTCGGCCGGAAATGTCATCGCTGCTGCCGAGCTGGGAGCAAGGGTTGGGGCTCTCAGGACGGCTGTCAAAAGAGGAGCAGTGGATCGACCTGGTCTGCCCGCGCACCAAGTCTCGCTCGAAGATTTCCTCTCTGGGGCTTCTACTAGCGCCACGCCGTCCACCTTTTCACCAATCATCTCTCGATCGAACGTCGCGCCATCCTTTGGACAGGGCGCAGGAACAACAACGCGAAATCTGGGCGTCCATGCGCCTCTCTCCTCCAATCACGCGACCTATACGAGTGTGAATACGTCCCACTTGGTCTTCAATATGGATTGCCTCTTTCCTCAGTACACGACCGAGTGGGCGATACCTTTCGAACACACTGCTGCAGCCATTCGCGCACTTAGAGACTGGTTGGACGCGGAGCAGGCGAATAGCGATGGCGAAAGACCGCATTTCCCCGTGGAAATTAGGTTTGGGGATGCGGATGGCATCTGGTTGAGTCCGAGTCAGGGCAGAAAGACGTGCTTCATCGGCTTGATCCAATTCAGGTGAGTCTCGACTTTTGATTTTCGGGATGCAGGCTTCAGCAGTTTCTCTCGCGACGCCAATGACCTTCATTGCCCCATGCTCGACGCTTTTCTGACCCTTGTATTGCTTGTCATGCAGACCTTACAATCGTCCGACGCGCTACCGCGTCCTGTTTGAACGCTTCGAAATCCTCATGCGCTACTTTGCAGGTCGACCGCACTGGGCCAAATCGCACACGTGCGGCCACGCAGAGCTCAGAAAGCTATATCCTCATCTTGACGATTTTTTGAACCTTCGACGGAATGTGGATCCGGATGGAGTCTTTTTGAATCCGTATGTCAGGAGGCACCTGCTCGGAGAGATCGGCCAACATACGAACCCTAGGTTTTTCAAGGCCAGGCTTTGAGGTTGCCTACGACATTCGTCCCGAAGCCGGGTGTCTGTCTTTCGCTTGGCCAATCCATCTTCGCGTTGCATAGTGTGCTCGAGTCGACGGCCGACCCAGCAGGTCGCGCTGATCGCAGAAGTCACTTGTGCGATTGCGCTCGTCTTTCTTGCTCTGGCTGTATACCCCATTTGACATGGCAAATGAGACGAGTCTCTGATATTTGATCAACCGATGACTTCTGACGCTACTCTCGTGCGCCAAGAAAACTATGGAGATAGAGACGCTGGTTAGTATCAGGCGCGATGGACGAAGTGAAGAGTAGTTTTGCAAGGATGCATTGCTGAGGTGACGGTGTTCGAGACTGGAGCTATTCACCCTTGGCACAGAATGTGCTCTGCGATGCATACGAAAGAGCTTCACACTTCTTCAATACATCAAGACCGTGCGCACGAGTTCCTTAGCAGACGATGCAATTCGTCGAGTTCGTAGCCTCGCCGGCCTCATAGATGTGAATGTCGCCGCGTGCCTACGGGTCAATAGGTCAAGCACAGATCAGTCATCATGAGGGCCGATGGGGATCATAGGCAAACAACCCACAGTGATCAATTCGGCGCTATCTCCTCGCGTGCCTCTAGTCCCCTCTACAGCTTCCGCTTTCGAAGCAACCTCGTGCGGTCCCAAGTGCATCGAGCTCCTGTTGCTGGCCGGAGCTGAGCCGCTAGCAGATTGGGGTTGAGATGGTTGCTGATGATTATTCTTGACCTTTGTCCATCCTGCAGATTTCAATCGACCAACTCCTCGATGCTTGTGCTTCTCTCCCAATTCTTCGTACCGTTCTTGAATAGCCTTGGACAGTTTGAGTTTGCCCGTCTCTGTTGACCAGCTAAGCATGCCAGAAAAGGATGGCGGAAGGAGGAGGTGCACTGAGAAAAGCAGCGCGGGGAACCTGCATGTCAATGCAAGCGCTACATCTGCCAGCCAGGCATCGAATGCCTCACCATCTCCCGATTTGGACTTGAGACGGATCGTCAGCGGCGTCGAGAGCGTGTATTGCGGCTACAGCAGGGGGGGAAAAATGGGTCCATTTGAGAGGCCAGCCAAGCTGGCAGCGTGGGAGATCAAGGAGAGCGAAAGCTGCACGAGCTTGCGCAATCGACTCACAATGGCCACTCTGACGCTGCCCATGTAGCTCTTAGCATGGATGCCCACCGGTCTCCTCTTCTCCGTCGCTCCACCAACCTTGCGCTGACCGACGACCTTCTCGCTCTGCAAAGTCAACTGTTCCAAATTTTCATTCTGCGCCGCTTCCTTGACTTTAGCATGCGCCTCCTCATCTCCATCTCCCTGAACCACCACCGTCACATTGACAGGACTGCCTCTCCCTTCGAACCAGGCGGAACTGGAACAATTTTCCAGCTGCGTATCGCATGGACGATCGTAAATGGGAGGATGAAGATCGGCTACGAGTGGAGAGATGCAGTAGATTCCCTTGATGGATTGAGAAGGCTGCTCGATGCGAATGTGTCGTGCCACCTTTCGACCTGCCACTTGCTTGGCTGTTTCGAGCGCTGTGAAAGCCCACGGAGGCAGCGCGTCTTGCGTGGAAGAGCTCATCCTCGCTTTCTGCTGCTGCTGGTGTGCGGCTGGATGATGTCTGCTTGTCGCTCGCGCTGGAACGAAGGATGCTTGCACCTCAGCCTATGGAAGCAGACTGACTTGAATAGAGAAGGCGTTGGCCTTCCCCAGCTCGCGGCTGGATCTGGGCTTTGCTTGATTCAGCTCTGGATGGACGAGATTCGAGCTGCGCTTGGACACGGTTCACCGGCTTGCTTGGCTGCGGTAGGCGCAGTACAGATTGTGAGCTTTGCTGACGCTCTCAAGCGCAAAGGCTGGTAGGTCTCGCTGTTGTGTTCACGGGATGAAGGAGTGATCGAATGAAGCAGCAATTTGTCGAATGATGTGCGATCAAAGAGAGCAACACCCATGGCTCTTCACGCCCGATTCCTGTTTCATCAACCCTCCAACCCGCCTGGCGGCCTCATGTAGACCCAAGCTGCACACCCCATTTCACTCGCTCGCATTCTCGTATACGCTCGCCCTTTGCAACCTCCGTCCCGTTCATGACTGCTGACACTTGACATGTACCACGCCAACGCTGTAGCTGGAGAGATGAAGAAGCCACTTAGGGCAGCAGAGTGCGCATGCAGCAGGGGACTCGTGACTACACAGCGCTCGGCAAGCCACACCCGAGAATGAGTGTGAATTTGAGGGGTGGGTGCATGGGTCATCAGCATGTACTGTACACGCCACCTTCAAATCTTGGCTTTTTCGCCCGAACATCGCCGCTCTCGGCCGCTGCCAGTGTGAGTCTCGAGCAGATGCATTTGATTCATGATTCACGATTGCAGCTAGCTGACTGATGCTGCTGGGAAGCGAGCGGGCCATGACGTCGCTGTGCGCTCCCCAGCTTTCCGCGCAGCAAGCAGATCACGATCCACATGCCCGTTTCACATGCACCACTGCTGCTGCTGCATGCCGATTCAGCTCTCCACATGCCCGGACGCGTTCGATTTTGACAGCTCGAGCTAGGCAAGACGTACTTGTACGAGCATGTCGTCGACTCAGCGCGCTCACACGACCTTGCCACGCCCTGCTCGCAACAAAAGCCATGAATTCGGTCTGATACAGATGTGGTTCCTGTAGGAGGGGAGCACAGGGCAGCGTCCAAAGCGCATTCCGAGACTCAATGAGAAAGGCACCAGAGGTCACCTCGATTCCGCGAAATTGGACCTACTACTACAATAGCTAGCCGGCTGTGCAGATTGTGTGCGAGAGGTGGAAAAGGGGCGGAACTCGAAGACGCTTTGCGAAAATATGTGTGATGCCTCATCGGCGACAAGGAGATAGGCTTTCGGAAGGAACACCAGGCCCGCGTACGCTTCCTTGGCGCAGCGTGGCTGTTTGCTCTGCAAAGGATCAAGAAGAGCGTCCTTCGAAGCACGTGAATACGCTTTCAAATACGACTCCATAACGTGACTCACTTTCAAGTTCTTTGAATGCTGTCATGTGCTCTTCTGCAACACGTTTGTATCGTTCAACCGCTGCGAAAGGTGGACGCGATCAGACAACCATCAATCTCATATCGCAATCCTCGTCTGCACTTACCTTTCTGAAGCGACATGATCAACCCCGACTCAACTCCCTGCTCTTCGCATAGCGCCACGTACGCTTCCTTCAACGAGTTGAGCTCCTCATTAGAGGCACGCAGATGCAAATTCTCATCGCGAAGCTGTTGCAGCTTTGCCCGAGCTTCGTTGGTCTCCTCTGAAGCAGTATGCAGCTCCTGCCTGAATCTCCGCCGGGAAGCTTCGAGGAGGTCGCTGACATCAGAGCTCTGGCCCTGAAGTAGTCGAGTTTCAAGCGCCTCGAGCTCAGATTCCAAGAACTGTATGTGCTCATCTCGGGCCTCGACCATTCCTTGAACTTCGCGCGTCGATGCCTCCGCTTCCTGCAGCGCGAGTCTGGAGGACCGCTCCGCAGCGTGCGCCCTCTCCGCTGCGTCTCTGGCTTCAGCAGCGGACTGATTGAGAGACGCGACATTGATCTGGTGCTCTTGCCACTGCCGCTCTAAGCGCGCCTTCTCAGTTGCATCGTCCTTTCTCATCTGGACCTCTCTGTCTAGGCGCTGCTTGGCGTCTGTGAGCTGCGCCTCGAGAGCAGCCTGCGTCCTTTGCGAAGCGGCAGCAGCCTCGGTATTTGAGAACTTCAGTGACGCAGCTCCGGGTCCTCCAAAGTCAAGAGAGGCACGCTTAGCGCTGACTGGTGTGACCGTCGAGCCGTTGCGGGGCGCTGCGCTGTTGTACTCGTAGTATGCGCGGGAGCTGGACACAGCGCCGCCCGTGTTGGAGCCGCGCAACGATGCGCCATTGCCTGTGCTAGTGCCATTGAATTTGTGACTCCGAAGAGCCTCCCCTTTGGCCACCATGTCTTGCTGCAGCTCCTCGGAGCCAGCTTGCAGTTCAGCAAGTAGCTGCTTCCTGAAAGCGTCGCTAGCTCCACTGCCTCCTTGGCGAGCCAGGTTGGACAATTGCTGCAAGGTGTTGCCTCGAGCATTCTGAGAGCCGGCCAGATCTCTGTGCATCCGGAAAGTGCCAAATTAGTCATCCATTTCTTAGACATGAGCGATTGGACGACTTCACTCACCTTTCCAACGCTGCGATGCGGCTTTCGTATTGCGCCCGACTTCGGCTCACAGCTTCATCGAGCTGAAGGTCCTTGCGACGCGAATCTGACTGTGCGCTATCGCGCTCCCTTCGAGCAGCAGTCAGCTCCCGCTGCAAGTCGGCGACCTTGGTCTCCAGCGAGCGAACAGCTCGGGTGTCACTGCTCGTAGGGGCTGTGGAACCACTAGCACCGACGTTCTTCATGGTCGTGACGCCGCTTGAGCCAACATTCTTCATGACGGCACGATCGGCCTGCTGAAGCCGTGCCACCTCTCTTGTGAGATCTTCATTGTCCGTCAAGAGCCTGGTCTTGCTCTTCTCCAGGGTCTTGGTGTAGTGAGCAAGCTCCTGCAGCTTGCTTTGGGCTTCAGCAAGTTGCCTGTCTGTGTACTTCTTAGCCTCCTCCAGAACGTGGACGTGCTCGACGATGGTCTTGTTCGTCATGGACTGCGCAGTCTTGAGCTCCGCTTGCGTACCCTTGAGGGTTTCACGCAGGCTTTGGAGCTCCTGATCTTTCGCACCATGTTGTTGTTGAAGCACGCCAATATTCCGCTCGTGCTGGCGTGAAGAGCTCTCCAGCAGCTCTCTTCGTTTCGACTCTGCAGAGAGTTCCACGGCTGCCTGATCGGCCTTTGCCTTCCAAGCTGCTTGTCCACGCTCGAGCTCCAGCATGGCATCTTCAAAGTCTCTAGCTTTCGCAGCTGCACCACTGACTCGGGCCAGTGCTTCTTGCAGAGCTCGGTCCGAATCCGCCTGCGATCTCTCGAGCGCCGCGATGCGATCTCTCGCTCCTTGCAGATCGCCATCGGCGGCACGTTGAGCTTTTTCGGCCGCAGCTACGAGAGATTTGTTCTGCACGAGGGCTCGCTCTGACTGGTCGGCCTTCTGAGCCAAGTCATCTCTTACCCGAGAAAGGTTGGAATGCTCCTGCCGCAGCTCCTCCAGGCTGACACGTAGCGCTGCAACTCGCTCATTGCTAGTGTGCTCCGCATCTGCATGTTGTTTTTGCAATTGGGCGAGCTCAGATCTAAGGCTTTGCAGCTCTTGTTCCTTCAGTCGGTGCAGCTCTCGTTGCTTGGTATCTTCAGACGTCTTGGCGTCCATCAAACGACGAGTCTCATCGAGCTCCTTTTGCAGCTGCGAGCGCAAGTCGGCGGCTCGCCCTCCATCGGCTTGTGCAGCCTTCAATTCTTGCTCAAGCGTCTCCTGAGCAACCTTGAGCTCGCCAAGCTGACGGGTCAGCGCGTCGCGTTCGCGGGTTAGCGTCGTCACCGAGTTCATGAGCTCTGCTAGTTCACTGCTCTGCTTGACTAGCTTCGCTTGTAAATCTGCGGCGCCGGCAGTCGCTTCCGCAAGTTCCCGCGCAGAGGTCCTGCCGTGATTCTCTAGCTCCACGCTCTTGGCTTCGTGTTGCTGCCGCACTTTGGTCTCCTCCGCGAGCCGCAGCTCGACGGCAGCTACCGCTTCATTCATGCGTTTCTGAATACGCTCAAGATCTTGATCTTTCTCGAGGATCTTCCGCTTGAGGTCTGCACTTTCGCTACTCAGGGACGATCGTTCTTGTTGCAGCTGCGTCAGCTCGCCAGCATGTCGAGTCGCTTCGGCGGTTATCTGAGCTTCGCGATCTTTGCCAGCATTCTGCTCTTGCTCCAGTCTGAGGATCTGGGCAGTGGCTGTGCCGAGCGCTGCTTGCAGCTCGGCGCAACTGACTTCCGAGGCCTTCTGCGATGCGAGAGCTCGTTCTACTTGGCTGTCCAACTGGTCGAGCTCGGACTGCATGGTAGCAAGCTCTTCCTCCAGCGCCGACTCGCGCTCTTTTGATCGAGCCAAGAGTTGGTCCTTCTCTGCTAGAAGGGAGCGCTCAGCCTCTAAAGCGTCTTCTACCTTCTTCTTGTCCGCCTCGAGGGTGTGCTTGAGTGACTCTAGCGCTTCTCTTTCTCTTTGATCTCGCTCCGCCCGCTCTTTGACCATGGCGAGCTCGAGTTGCTTGCGCTTCAACTCTTCGTCATGCCTGGTGCCAGTCAGCAGTGGCCTGACCTTGGTGTAGACCTGCCACCACGGCCATTCGCGCAGCTGCACGTAGAGTCTCGCATTGCGCTGGATCGTGCGCACGGCGGCAGCCCGATTGAGGATCTTCTTCATCTGCCGACGAGCCGTGAACATTCGACATGCGCCTTGGAACCTCGAGAAGATATCAAACAACAGCGCATCGCGTCTCTCTTCCAAATCAGCCAGAACGCCAGCCTTGAAGAAGATTTTCGTCAAGCCGACTTTGAAGAGTGAACGGTCGAGCTCGAGTGCCTCCACCATCCTTTGGCATGCCTTGCGTCCGTCCATATAGCCACGAGGGATGATGCCTGGCGTCAGGACCTCGTATCGATTGCGGAATTCCGTGAAAAGCAGGCGATTGGGGTAGCCGAGTCGGGCGATACGGATGCCTTCAAGAACGCCATTGCACCTGAGCTGCTCGAGGACTAAGGGTACGTCCATCTTGCCGGGTTTCTTCTCGTGATTCGGCACAATGCATCGCACGAAATGAGGCTGCGTAGACGAGAGTTGACCCATGAGAGATGTCAGCTGCTCTTTGTGTCGCTGCGCTACCGTCCGGAAAGCTCCCTTCCTTATGCGCCGCTTGGGACCGCCAATGACTGGGGTACCTGCGCTTTGAGGTTGGGCGGCTGGCGCATCATCGCTTGCAAATTCGCTGAACAATGTAGCAATGTAGCGATCACTCGATTCCGACATGACTCTGGTAAGGTTGTCGTTGAGAGGATCCTTGTTGCGCTCTAGCCAGCCAGCAGTCCGATACTCGACATCGCCAGCGTAGTGCTTCACTGTGAAGCCTTGGCCGAAGCGTGAAGAGGCGAACTTCGTGGATCCATGTGCCACACCTCTCTCGGTTGCCCAGGCCTGCCCTGCCGTGTCCTTGGCTGTGCCGTCTTTGTTGGTTGCCCAAATGCGGTTGAGTTTTTCTGTGAAGGTGGTGTCCGTGGCCTTCGGCATGATGCACTCTTCATCGAGACACGACAGGATGCCGATTGGACTTGTTGCCTCGATCAAGTCGATGGTGGGCTGCAAATCAAGGCCAAAGTTCACAAAGTCCCATTCGATGGCCTCTCTTGCGTACTCTTCTTGTTCCAAGACGAACATGTGGTGGTTGAAGAATTGTTGTCTGGGATGCCAAAATCGTGGGGTAAGCGTCAGACCATCACGAGGAGCGAAGCGACTCAAGCCAAACTCACAGCTTCTCGTTTGTGAAGTTGATAAGAAGCTGCTCAAATGAATTGACCTCGAAGATTTCGAAGCCGGCAATGTCGAGCACTCCGATGAATGTGCTCTTGGATGTAGGCCGATCCAACGCTTGATTGATGCGATCCACAATGGTTCCAAACATCTTCTCGTACATTGTCTTGCAAAGTGCAGCCATTTCGTCCTGCACCTGTTGTCTCGTACGGGCCTGAGCAACCCATTCGCGCCCAGCTTTGATTCTAGGTCTGACAAGTGCGGTTGTAAGCTCCTGCACGGGTACACCGAGCAGATGACAAGCCTTTTCGACCTGTGCGCCATTTGTGATACGGGCCTGCTCAGATCGGTCATCAGCAAGCTCAATGTTGCCGATCTGAAGGATGGAAGCGATCACTTTGAAGAGGTTGTGTTGCTCCTCCGAAGCGAAGCCTACCATCGATAATGCTTCGATCAGCGCCTGCCACTCTGATGTGTCATCGACTCCCTCGACATGCTTGCGCGAAGCTTTGAGATAGGCGTAATCCTCTGGCGATGATGTAAGCAAAAGGGCCTCTACAGCAGCCAGAAAGAAACGCGTGTCAACTGGCTGATTCTGACGTCATGTAAGAAAAGCGAAACATACTTTTAAGCCCCTCGTCTCTGCTGCGCAAGATCTGATAGAAGATGTGGAAGCTTCGCTCCTTGTCGCTTCGCGTCGTCACTCGACTCTTCTCGAGCAAGTACCAGTCGATGTTGGCACCAGCAATAGCTCCTACGCTTGTGAATTCTATCCTCACAAACTTGCCCTTGTGGCGCAAGCAGCGTCCATGCTCTGGTGTCAATACACGTACAGGACGTTGGAGGACTAAAACGGCATACACTCACGAATCGTGAAGAGTTGTTGTTACGGATTGTTTGCGCGTTTCCGAAGGCCTCTAGAATTGGGTTGGCTTGCAGAATTTGGCGCTCCAACAAGCCGAGTCGCTTAGAAGCCAGAGCCTCCACGCCTCGCAGCTGATCCAACACATGGCGAGAGCTGTGACTCCGCACGATACTGCCAGTACGCTGTGCACCGGGCTCAGCTAAGGGAGAGCCGATGCCAGCAGCCTCGTCGCCAGTCAGCCCACCAGTAGGATCCGCCGCGACGGCTGCGAGATATTGAATGACCTTCTTTGTGTTCTCGGTCTTTCCGGCACCAGACTCTCCGCTGATTGGGGTACCTCGGACAAATCAGTCGACTATCAAGACGCGCACACCGGCCAAGTGACCCAGACACTCACGTCACCAACAGCGACTGATTTTCGCGCATCTCTAGCATGTTCCTCATGGCCCCATCTGCCAACGCGAACACATGCGGCGCGTTCTCCTCCCTCCTCCTGCCTTTATAGGCTGCGATGATGGCATCCGTGTAGATGGGCAAATTGCGGTAAGGATTGACTGCAACCAAGAACAATCCGGAATATGTCTGAGGAGACTTGCTGGGTTAGCTTGCGATGCATTGCACGTTTCTCAAAAGGCAAAGGATCCGGCGCACTCACGTAGATGAGACCGCTGTAGTATCGCTCTTTCAGATTGTGCACCACAGAAGCTTCATTCAAAAATGTCAAGTCTGCGATGTCTTCTGCCTTTTCGAATTTGGGTGGGTTCATCTTGCTAAGGTCGTCCGTCGCCACGTTTCGCGACTTTGAGTGGAAAGGCATCCCTTGTAAGACGCACCACAAGCGCATGTGCCTTGCATTGATCGCTCTTTGACGGTCACTCACCGATCCATCTGCCAGACTGCAGACGCTTGTTTCGCCATTGTTCTCCTCCCTCACGACCCAAGCTGATAAGTACCCCGCCGCCTTGTCAGGGATCCAGACATATCTCCTCGAAGCAAATTCAGCGGCTGCTGCCGCATCACTGGCGGCTGCCGTGGAAGCCATCGTGAGCACCCTAGATTGCTGTGATCAGCCCTGCCAAAGCTTGCAAGGTTGTAGTGGACGGTGATAGCTGAGTGTTCCTCGCCCTCCTGTGGATGCCAGCAAGAGACGACAGTCGAGGCGACAATCACGGCGAGATTGTGAGGTTGCACAGTGAGGAGCAAAGATTCCCTTCTGAATGGCTCGTAGTAGTGGACGTAAGCGAGATGAGGGATGTGGAGCTGAGATCGGATCCCAACAGCCCTTGACTGCGGTATCCTTCAAATTAGATGTGGCCGCACGAGTCGTTAATGATGTTAACTGGCCCTGCTACACGCGTTGTTCGCCGTGCCCGCGCGGACGTGCTTGTTTGACGGTTGTGATGCCGCGAGTGCGCGGACCAACCCACGTCAGGAGCTGTTTCGCCTGTTTGTATTGGATTGAGACGCGGGCCGCGCTCGAGCCCAGCTGATGCAGCAGGCAAGCACTGCAAGCATGCATGCGCATGAACGCGACCTCAGGGGTCCACTCATCACGTGTGTAATTTCCCCCAGCGCCTCAGCCTCAACCTGAACGCAACGTGAACGGAACGGGTGTCTGCTGTTGCGTCCCGTGCATTCTTCTTCTGATTAAGGTCTCAAGTCGAGTCTGGATCAAAAAGACGTTACCCGCCCTTGGCTTCCTAGGGAAGGCAATCACGTGAATGACGAGAACGAGAGCAATGGCCAGTCGAGGCCGCGTATCGTGGTGCACTCTCACTCTTGACGCGAGCACTTCGCGAGCGGAGAAGTGACACGTCGATCTTGACACTGAGTCACTAGTACCCGTCTGTCGACATTCTAGGAAGACGTGCCACGATGACCAACATGCTACAGAGACCCTCGCATCATCATCGCACACATCAGACCGCAAGAAGGATCAAAAAGGCGCATCTCATTTTGATGTCGTATCTCGTAACGGAAGGCAGACATGCGCGCTTGCCAGGTGTGTCAGTGAGCACGTAAGGGCCGAGGAAACGTGGGCGCCGAATTCTATTGAAGCACATCAGCCCACTTAGTCCAGAGCTTCGAGCTCAGAAGCGGCATTTGCATCGCCAGCCTTCTCCTCGACGGCGGGAGCGGACTCCTCTTCTGGTGTCTCTTCAATCGAAAGACCGAGAGCGATGAGGGAGTGAAGACGAGTGGCGAAAGATGCTGGGTCGCCCAGGCTAAATCCGGACGAGAGGAGAGCCACATCGTACAAGAGCCAGACGAGATCGCGAACGGTAGAGTCATTCTTGTCTTGAGCAACCTTGCTCTTCAACTCCTTGATAATGGCATTCTTGGGGTTGATTTCCAAGGTCTTCTTGCTGGCCATGTAGCCTGACATGGAAGAATCACGGAGGGCTTGAGATTTCATGATACGCTCCATGTTGGATGACCAGCCGAATGCACCGGTGACAATGACGCAGGGAGATCCGACCACACGGTTGGAAGGAGTCACCTTCTCGACGGAGTCGCCGAGAATCTCCTTGATGGCAG
The DNA here is from genome assembly GCA_900000165.1 of Ceraceosorus bombacis. NCBI lineage: Eukaryota > Fungi > Basidiomycota > Exobasidiomycetes > Ceraceosorales > Ceraceosoraceae > Ceraceosorus > Ceraceosorus bombacis. Next base: position 937,268 of record CCYA01000265.1, read on the forward strand.
TGCAGAGGTCGGAAACGCCCTTGGCCTCCTCCTCACGAGTAGCTTTCTCCTCGTCAGTCTCCTCGAGCTCAAGACCTTCCTTCGAGACGCAAACCATCTTCTTGCCATCGAACTCCTTGAGTTGGGTGACGGCATACTCGTCGATGGGGTCTACCATGAGCAGAACCTCGAAGCCCTTCTTCTTGAGCACCTCGATGAAGGGAGAGTCCTTGACGGCGGCCAGAGACTCGCCGGTCAGGTAGTAGATGTTCTTTTGGATCTCGGGCATGCGAGTAATGTACTCCTTCAGGCTGGTGAGCTCGTCGCCGCTCTTGGTAGAGTGGAAGCGCAGGAACTCGGCGAGCTTGCTGCGGTTGGCGGCATCCTCGTGAATACCGAGCTTGATGTTCTTGCCAAAAGCCTCCCAGAACTTGTTGAAGTTGTCTTTGTCCTCGGCAATTTCGCTAAACATCTCGAGAGTCTTTTTGACAATGTTCTTGCGGATGACCTTGAGAATCTTGTTCTGCTGCAAGGTCTCACGAGAAATGTTGAGGGGCAGGTCCTCGGAGTCGACGATGCCCTTGACGAAGTTAAGATACTCGGGAATGAGGTCCTCACAGTCGTCCATGATAAAGACACGGCGGACGTAGAGCTTGATGTTGTTGCGCTTCTTCTTTGTCTCGAAAAGATCAAAAGGTGCGCGCTTGGGAACGTACAGCAATGCCTTGAACTCGAGCTGACCCTCAACGCTAAAATGCTTGACAGCGAGATGGTCCTCCCAGTCGTTCGACATCGACTTGTAAAACGCTCCGTACTCTTCAGGAGTGATTGTCTGGTGGTCGCGAGTCCAGATGGGCTTGGTCTTGTTGAGCTCCTCGTTGGTTGTCTGTTGCTTCTTGACCTTCTTCTTCTCTTTCTTCTTGGCATCCTCGTCATCAACTTCCTCAATCTTTGTCTTTTGTTCGCCGTCCTCTTCCTCCTCCTCCTCAACTTCCTCCTCAACCTCCTTGGTCACAGCAAGCTGAATGGGGTAAGAAATGAACTCGGAGTGCTTCTTAATTACATCCTTGATTCTTTTCTCTTCGAGATACTCCTTCTGGTCCTCCTTGAGGAAAAGTCTGATTTCAGTGCCGCGGCCAAGGGAAGGGTTCTCTGTGTCGGGCCTGATGGTGAATGTACCTCCAGCGGATGACTCCCAGATGTACTGCTCGTCGTCGTTGTGTTTTGTAATGACCTGCATGGTGTCTGCCACCAAGTAGGCGCTGTAGAAGCCGACACCAAACTGTCCAATCATGCTAATGTCCGCACCAGAAGACAGGGCCTCCATGAATGCCTTTGTTCCAGACTTGGCAATCGTTCCAAGGTTGTTGACTGCGCACGTAGGTGATTGGCATTAGCCACGGCTTGGGGATCTGCAAACGAGGAGGAGAATGGCTTACCAAGGTCTGCCTTTGTCATTCCGATACCAGTGTCGCGGATAGCAAGCATACCAGCCTCTTTGTGTGGGGTTATGCGGATGTACAGCTCCTTCTCGCTGTCGAGCACGCTGGGGTCGGTCAATGAAGCATATCGAACCTTATCCAAAGCGTCAGATGCGTTGGAGATGGCTTCTCTCAAGAAGATCTGGCCGTTGCGAAACGTGGCACGACGATGAATCAGTCATGATGTTGGAGCACAGGTGCAAAACGCGCTGTTTAACGAACTCACCTCCTTGGTCTGGTACAGTGTGTTGCACACCAGATCCAAAAGGGCCGTGGTGTCGGCGGCGAAGCCGAAGGTCTCTGGGGCAGCGGCGGCCATGTTGGTTACTTTTGTGTATGAGAGTCGAGGAAAAGAAGCGCGTGTATGCAATGCAAGACTTGCGCGACTGTTCAGGGTGGTATGCTCGAGCGTAGCAGTCTGTCTGATGCAGATGATGGTGGTGTTGAGCACTCGTGAATGGTGATTGGAGTTCCCATTCGCAGCCACAGCAAATTTAAGCTTGTGCTCGTCTTGCCTCCTACGCAGAGAAGTTGGTCTGGCCCTGCATCTGCAGCCTGGGCAGCACAAGGCTTCGGCGCGCTTCCACAAGCCCTCGCGTCCGTGCGGGCGCACCTCTTCTCCACAGCACGTCGCCCACGCAGCATGCTTCTCCAAGGCTCCAGAAGAAAAATTGCAGGTGACGGGAGTATCACGTGACAAGCCTTTCATCAGCACCATCCTTGATCGATGCAAGCTTGGTCTTTGCTTCCAGGGTCGAACGCCAGGCAAGAGATGCCTCTACAGTTGCCATTGATGATTGTGGCTGTGATTTGAACGATTGCTGTAATGCTTTTGAGAGCGATGAGGAATGGTTCGCATGATTGTATCCGCACGAAGCAGCCCAGGCTTCCGCCACGACAAATTGTGTTATGGCACAGCTGCTACTCGACAGTCAAACTGGAGCAGCTTCGCTGGGCCATCATCGCAAAGACCATCACCGAGATTTTAAAGTACGGGCGTTCACGTCGGCGCAGCTGGACAACAACCACACCCTGAAGGCGCGTCAAACTTAAGACTACATATTATCGCACATCAAGCTTGGAAAGAGAGTTGCATTGCAACTAGAGCTTCTTTCTATCTCTGTCCAAGGCGTGTCTTCGCGCATCTTCACGTTCCCTTATCCTGTGACGTGGATCGCGTTCCTGATGATATTTCGAGCTTGAAGCCTCACTTCGATCGGAACTTCTCTTGATCAAGCTATCTCTGACCGCTTCTGCCTTGGCACGCGCAGCTGCCGCTGCATCCGCTCCACTGCTGCGAGACTCGTGGCTTCCACTGCTCGACGCAAAATCTATCGACCTCGCCTTCCCAAGTGCTTGAGCCGCTTCGCGGTCTTCCTGTTGACGCCTCTGCATCTCGGCTGAAGGTGGATTCAAATAGCTTCTTGTAAGCCCCCGATAGTATCCTCGCCAAAGTGTAGCGCGCGTATCGCTCACCGAGCCGGTCTTTTCCACCTTCTCGAAGCATCGCACGCCTCTCCAGCTTTGTCGCTGCCCAAGTATTGGGTGCCATGTCTGGGTAGCGCGTCCCGCTCTCATCAACGTCGACCCATTTGACCAGCTTGTCAAATATATGTGGATTGCGCAGTTGGCGATTCCGGGCCAGCGAGACATTGAAATGAGTGCCCTGCGCTTTGAGTCCGTGAAAGGTTGCGAGCTTTTCCTGCAAGCGATGCCAATTTGCGATCACTGCGTCAGTACCGTTGTTCAGGTATGTCACTCTGCCGTGCTCGGCTCTCACCTGAGTAGCTAGATTCACGTCGCCTCGCGAAGGTAAGCCAAGCCCCCACTCATGGTCCTCCACACCATCCCGATCAACAAGCGGAGGCAGCGCCAAGAGACTGAGAAGAGCTTGTGAACCCGCTGCCACTCCGCCAGCCATCCGGGATGGCCCCGCACTACTTGTCTCGCTTGTCTGCTGCGGAGAGTCCGTGCGGGGCTCCGGCGAAAGCTCTTGCCTGAGAGACGAGGTCCCAACCTGCAATCTCGAAGCATGCGCATTCAACTTCTGCCGTGAGGGTGATGAGGCTGCGGGCGAGCCCGCGCGCTTGACCCCTAAAGACGTGCCTTTGGTGCTAGCGCTAGTTGCTTGTCCGGCACCATGCGGCGAAAGGAGCTGAGGTGTGCGTCGCTGGAGTGGCGATTGTGTAGCTGAACTTGTGCCCATCGAGGACGTGCTGGCGTCCTTGACTAACGAAGAGATCTGCAACAACATCGAGACTGGTCCGCGGGTCAGACAGTGAGGGGTCTGGATACATGCTACCTGTTGCTCAAACTTACCGGTATTCGGGCCGCATGGAAAGTAGAAGTGCCCAGAGAAATATCTGGAGTGGGTCTGGTACCCTGTGCGGGCCCAGTGTGTTTGGACTTGGCAGTGTTTTGGTGTGGGCTGCTGTCGCCACGTCCACTGCCGTCCGAGTCATCTGAGGAGTAGCCTGCCACGGCTGCGAATGCAAGTGCATTTGCGATTGGTCATTGTAGGCTTTCCCGCGATTCAAGTCTACGCTCACGTACTATTCATCGTCAAGAGCCTTTTGTCGAGCCAGCCTATCTCCACGCCTTTGGGATGCCCTCAGCTGTGTCCATGCTGCTCGAACCTCATTAGCTTGCGGTAAAGTCGCTGAAGGACGCAACAAGTCAAGAATCTGATGAGTGAAATAGTTTGGAAGTGCAACTCAAGACTGGCAATGTATCCTTCCAGTCGTGAGTAGCTGTCGTGAGGGAAGCCCCTTCTAGCGAGCTGGGTACTTACGACTGCAATCACGTGAATTTCTGATCACAATGTGATTCAAGATTGTGATCAGCCAGAATCTTGAATCCTGGATGGCCTGTGCAAAGGCGTGGTTCTCATCATGCATGGCGCAGGACATCCCGAATCCGTTTGCCTCGTGACATGGGCGCACGCGTCGACTATAACCACGTGGTTGATTGGGCCGGACCTCCACCAGCGCGGCCGTCAGCACCGTTCGCGACCCCTTGCGCACGGACACCCTGCGCAAAGTCCGGGCACGTCATTCACGGTTCGTGATTCCTCTGCGTTCTGGCGCTCCGACTCTCTGAAGAGCATCAGCTATAGAGGCGCCACATGCGCGTGCGGCGTGAGCACTCACAATCACGAATCATGAATGAGAGCACTCATCAGACTGAGATGTACGGTCCGGACCCACGCCTGCCTTCCACACCACTACCACCACCGAAATCGCATTGAACTCAAGCATACCCTCTCAGACACGCTGAAAGCACACACCATGTGTAAGTAACCTTCGCTCAATCGAGAGCGCGCTCTTCACGCGGAGCTGACGATGTGTTGCCTCTTCTACCCTGCCTGTTAGCGGAACACACTCTGCCCCAGCTCCCTTACGCATACAATGCTCTCGAGCCCGCCATCTCTGCACAGATTATGGAGATTCACCATTCCAAGCATCACCAGGCATACGTCACCAACCTGAACGCCGCCGAGAAGGCTTACGCCCAGGCTGCCAGCGCCTCGGACGTTCGCAAGCAGATTGAGATTCAATCTGCTATCAAGTTCAACGGAGGTGGTGAGTGCGGTGGAATGCTAGCTTTTCAGAGAGGCAAATGCGGGCTATGTATGAGTAACTTGCCAAGCTCACGCTTCACGCTTGGTCGCTACCCAGGACACCTTAACCACACCCTGTTCTGGAAGAACTTGGCCCCCTCCAGCCAGGGCGGAGGTCAACTCAAGGATGGTGCGTCAAAGCTGCAATCAGCTCGCACAACGCGCGTGCTAAACATGACGTTTTGTCTCTATAGGTGTTCTCAAGCAGGCTATCGACCGCGACTTTGGTTCGCTCGACAAGCTCAAGGAGCAGTTTAACAAGACCACTGCCGCCGTGCAGGGCTCCGGTTGGGGATGGCTTGGCTACAGCCCAACCACTCAGAAGCTCGAGGGTGAGTTTGACAGCAGGTATTGGACCAAGGAGGAAACAGCGGCATTCTTACTTTGCCATACTCGCCCCTGCGCCGCCTCGCAGTCGTGACCACCAAGGACCAGGACCCTCTGATCACCCACGCACCTCTGCTTGGCGTTGATGTTTGGGAGCATGCCTACTACCGTGAGTGATATCATTGCCCGTAGACTTTCCTCGAACTCCGCTGATCCTTGTGTACTCCCAAATACCATAGTCCAATACCAGGTTAGCCTCTCAGCGTCACCCCTCTCTCACCGCTCGCCCGCAGCTAGCTGACGGCTCCCTCTCGACCCACACAGAACTTGCGTCCTAAGTACCTTGAGGCCATCTGGTAAGTCCGGGGCTTCGCGGCACTGCTAGGTCGGTCGCTCACATCTGGATCGGCCGCGCAGGTCTGTCATCAACTTTGACGAGGCCGAGAAGCGTCTCAGCGAGGCCCAGAAGAAGGCTCAGCTTTGAGTTTTGTTTGCCAACCCCAAGTCATCCAAGCCGAATTTGTTGGTGCGATGAAATGAAAACGAGTTGAACGTCGTCTGCTGCTGTTGATTGAAATTCGTGAACCCACGTTCTCGTGCGTAAGCCTGCAGCTTGCCCAAGAGTCCAGGTGGCGGCGCAGCTAGCGGACAGACACATCTCAGCTCCTTGCGCTCAAGGTTAGGCATTGACTGCCTCCTCGCACTCCTACTTGACTAGACTTTGCAAGCTGCTGAGATCATAGCTCATCTCGTTGTGACGCATCATTCCAAAGTTTTTGGGTACAAAGATTGTCCGACAGCCAGCGTCGTAATGCTCGCGCTTCCACCTTACAAGGCTTGATGTCCTGCCTGAGCGAACCCAGGCTCTTTCGGAGCATCACAGATCTGCAAGGCGCGAACGGCGGAAGCTTGGCCTGCTCACGACTCAACGACAGACCTAGTGAAAAAGCTGTCTGGGCAGACTTTGACCCAACATGAAATGTCACGCACGCATATATACAGCTGTCCAACCCCCTTTCCAGAACTCACGACCCAAAGCAAAGGTTTGCGAGATGGCTTGGTCACGCAAGCTACAACCGACCTGGGTTCGTCACGGATGGACTCGCGACAACGACAGTCACGAGTCTGGAGCGATGTCTGGCTTTGGCTCGATTTACTCACGACTATTCGTGATTGTAGCTGCGCTATAGATGTGGTTCTTACGACACCAGACTGGCATCGGCACGGTGAGCTTCCGTCATCAGCGCAAATTAAGGCATGTACTGCACA
>CCYA01000265.1:952007-965018 GCA_900000165.1 Ceraceosorus bombacis
AAGCGTCTGAAGAGCGCCGAGTGCTTCACAGAAAGACGATGGGTGCGGGTTGCATCAATCTCATCAGATGCGAACCACTGAATCTGCTCTTGCGACTTTCGGTTGGACCTACGAGAGGCCATCGCAGTCCGGCCCCAAATTTGGCTTTTACCTAGACGAGCGTCAGCTACAGCTACAGCTTTGGCATTGTGACTGATCTGAGTCGACCTGCACATGTGACCATGTGGAGGACAGCTCGAAATCACAGTCCGCTAGTGAAGGATCTGAGCAGTGTCTAGGGCGCCCCTCTCCCGCGGCTGTCGTCACGCTCAGTCGTCCGTACTCCTAATCAACAAGACACGATCGCGAGAGCGCGCAGCGAAGGTCAACGTTGCCGTCATACGCCAGACTCAAGGCTTGACCACCGATAGACCTGTGAGGTCAAGCGCCCTGGGGCGCTGTTCTGAGCGATGCAGCCCTCCAAGCAACATCGCCAATCGTGAAGCTGCGACCGAGCGGGGGCGCCCACGAGGCCAAGTCTCAATTCGCTTCAGCCATCCTCTTCTGCTCCGACCTGACACGCTGACTATGGGTATGCGAGCGCTTTGGTAACGCTCACGCCTCTTGCAAAGGCACCTTGGGAGGATGTGTGTAGCATTGCTTGAGCTGGCTGAAGCGCTGCTCGTTGCCCTGCTGGGCGCATGATGCATACAATGTAGAAGCTTGTGGGCGTAAGACGTGAGAGCGAGGCAAGACGGTGACAAGCTTAGTCGAAAAGACCAAAGCCCATCTGTGAAGCGAGGTGAATGCAGAAGCAGGCACCTGTGAGTCAACCAGCACCATGTCGTGCCAACGAAATCTGACTGAGCATACTCACGTCATCATCAGACTCCTCCTTCTCCTCTTCCTTCTTCTTCTCCTCAGCGGGAGCCTCTGCAGCTGCTGCGCCTCCACCGCCAGCAGCGGCGGCAGCAGCTGGGGCAGCACCGCCTCCTCCGCCAGATGGGACGGAAGCGAGCTTCTCTGCTCCCTCGGTGATGAGCTAGTGACGAGGGGTCAAAGAAAGAACGGGGTAGCGTGAGCGACGATTGAACATTACGACACAGCATTGAGGAACGGCGCCGCTTCAACGCAAACCTCTATGCCTTCGCTGGTACGATGCGACAGCGCCGAAGCGCGCCGGGCAGAACCCCTTGGCTGGCCTGCACCTGTTGCTGATTGCGCGCACTCCTGATCACTCCGCGCTCACCTGAGCAATGTCCTTACCCTCGAGCTCGCTGACGAGCTTCTCGAGGCGCTCAGAGTCAGCCTCGATGCCGACGGTGTCGAGCAGAGAGGTGATGTCAGCAGCCGAAGGGCTGGCCTTTCCACCGAGCTGGAGGAGCAAGTAAGCTGCGATGTGCTTCATTTTTGAATGGGTTTGGTGCAAAAGGGGCTGTTTTGGTGGTGTGGTTTTTGTTGCTTAGGAACCCGCAAATCCGCTTGGTGGAGCTTTGATCCAAAAGAGGAAGACTTGTGGTTGATAAGCCAAGAAGGAATTTCTAGCTCGGATTCGAATGTGGTGTAAGGTACTTGTGAGCGAAGTAGTCCGCTCAGCAAATTGGGCTATTTGTGATACTCACGCCCTCGCCGTGCCCTCAGCTTCGGCGCTCGCACTCCAGCCGCGCGCGAAGCTTCTGTCGCGCATGACGGGCTCCCCGACCCGCCGCAGCGCGCCACGGCAACGCGGTGCGGCAGGCGCGGACCTGATTGCTTGGGCGGAGCGGCAGGACCACGTGGCTTCGTTGGTAGCGCGTGCATATGCATCTGTCGTCCGGTTTGGAAATGAGGCCCACAGACAACTCACGCCTTGTCACTGCCTGCTGACAACGCACGCTCTCGCTTCCTAACCGCATCACATCCACTCGTCATACACAAACCATCTTCGGCAACTCCTCAAGACTGCCCAACATGTGAGCATTGTTCCGCGGCAATTGCGCTCTCCATTGCTTGGTTCGCCACGCTTTCCTTGCCCAAGAAGAGCAGGCTTCTCGCGGAGCGATTGAGGAGTAGAGTCGACGGCGGCAATTAAAGTGGTGCTGTTTGTTGGAGTAGAGGTGTTTGTCATGGGCATTACCGGGTTGGCAGCAGGGATTGTCATCGAAAGCAGCGAAAGGCTGGGATGCCCCATCTCGTAGGAGGACTTGGTTGGTGGTTTGTCGTAGGCGCGGATCGCGGGTCCAGTGCGATCTGCGATTGTGAGCTCATGAGCGAAAGCATCCGCTCCACTGCGAGAGGAGTATGGAATTCGTTTGGTGCAATGACGCATCCGATGCTTGCGAGGAGGATGGACGTTGGGCGATACCATATTCTGCTCTCGTCTACCTTGCGCATGATCGAAGGTTTCTCATGCTGACCGCTCTTTATGCTTCCTGCGCTCTGCGCTTGCGCCCAAATACAGGGATTCTTACGACGCCGAGAAGGCCGCAGAGCTGAAGAAGCGCAGAGCTTTCCGCAAGTTCTCTTTCAGAGGAGTTGAGCTGGACGCTCTCCTCGATCTCCCAAACGAGGAATTCGTCAGCCTTTTGCACTCCCGTGCCCGTCGTCGCATTGGCAGAGGTCTTAAGCGCAAGCCCATGAACCTCATCAAGAAGCTGCGCAAGGCCAAGAAGGAGGCTCCCCCCAACGAGAAGCCTACCATGGTCAAGACCCACTTGCGCGACATGATCATCGTCCCCGAGATGGTCGGTTCCGTCATCGGTGTCTACAACGGTAAGGTGAGTGCGCGGCCCTCGCTCGCGGATGGGGCGTACGCCTGGGCGCGAAAAGAACACAGGACTTGCAACTGCTCGTTGAGCTCGTCTTATCGCCAATGATGTTGGAGCGCCGGGTAGACAGAGTCATGGAATGGGCCAAACCTTGCTGATCATCGATCTTGACATGCGCGCCGCCTCTGCACCACAGATCTTCATGCCCAACGAGATCAAGCCCGAGCAGATCGGACACTACACTGGCGAGTTTTCCTGCACATACACTCCCGTCAACCACGGAAAGCCAGGACCTGGTGCTGTTCTCCGATTCGTTCCCACCAAGTAGGTGCTTGGATTCAAGCCGACAAAAGGTGGCCTTTTAGTCACCAATGTACACTTCACGCACTGCTGGTTTTGACCTGAACCACGACACATATGCAAGCGCTTTGGCGTATCCCACGCAATCAAGACTACTTTCGAGCTACATCAGTGGTTCGAGAGCATACTTCGGCTGCTGGGAGACCGAGGTGACGTGGGCATTGCGGTTGAGATACGAATGCCGGCTGTCCAGCAGTACGGCGGGGTGACGTGAGACAAGACAAGTGGTGATGTGCGGCGTGGACTGCCAGTCAGCATCGACGCGATGCGATTTTAAGAAATGTTACGAGGTGCGCGTCTCCTGGTCAAAGCTGGAAAGATGCCGTGATTGAAGCGATCCAGCTCTATGACGTGCGGAGGCACGAGTAGCCAACCGTTTTGCTCTGGGCTAGCCTCGCTCTCAAACTCATCGGGCTGTGCTTCCACGGAGCTTTGCACATCTTGGAGCTCCTCAGTCGGGAACCTGATCAGTGTACCTCCGAGATTGCTCTCCCACAGCGCCGCTGGCAAGACAATGTCGTCTGGATGGGCATCTGGACGGCCCGTGAGCAGACTAATGGCGCATCGTTGTGCTCGCTCTGTCCCTCCTACCAGAACCACCGCATGAGGATGCCTGACGTGGTTGGCAAAGCTGCGCTCGTTCTTGTCTCTTGCGCGACCGTGTGGCGAGAGAAGCCCATGGTCCGCAGCGTGTGAGCTGCGACGTTCGCTCGGTACGATGGCGGCTTTGATGCCACCGACCACATCCGACAGGGCCTCACTCGAGAGTCGCACAATTGCGCATTTTCTCGCGTGGGAGTTGTGACCGCCCTCGAGAGAGCCAAGACCGCCTGGCGTATGTGCCATGGCTGCTTTGTGCGTCGCTGCAGCTTCGGCTTGAGCATAGACTGCGACCTTGCTCGTCCACCCGTCGAGATCTGGGGATCGTGGGTGCTGAGTCCAGTCCTCAACAACGGCGCAGCTGCCAAATCCAAGACGGGCCATGGCGAGCACGGCGGACCGTAGTGCCACCCTATTCCCTGCCTTTACTTCTGCCGTGGCATCAGATCGCAAAGGCAAGCAAATCACCAGCGCCGAATTTGCTGGGCTCGGCGTGTTGATAGGACTGAGCAGCCGCTGCATGACCCTCTCGATGGCTCCCGGAAGACTATGATCCGCGCCCAAAGGAGCGGCGATTGCCATGAATCCTTGAGGGGTCAGAGCACCGGCGGTTGTTCCCATGAGGCTACTTGAGGCATCGGTGCGATACAGCACATCGGCAGCTCCAACGACAGCAGCAGACAACGTTCGAGGCGCGCCACATGCCTCCAAGCGACCCAAGATAGCTTCTTGTGCTAACCACGCGCCGCTGGCGAGGTTGATACCAAGCACGGCTGCATCCTGGACCAAGGCCGGCAAGCGCATCTCGGCTTCCTGGAGTTGAGCCTGCAAATCACGTACCGACAATGCCGAGACCTCATTGGCTTCGCCCAGAGCTTGCAGAGCGCGCTGCAACCGGGATGAAAAGCTATGCCTTGATCGCCCTGATGTGCTGATGTTTGATGACGGCTCCGTCGTCGTGATCTCGTAGCAACGCGTTGCGGAGCTAACGCCGAGGAGATGCTGAGCACGGCTGACGTCGGCGTAACTCATCTGCCCTACCGCTGCTTTGTGTGGTTGTGCAGCATGGCTGACAGGCGAAAGGACCATATTGAGGACCCGAGTAGATCGTCCGGTCTCGTTGATGTTGATAGCCAGGAGCGGAGGCAGCTTTCGGCCGGGATCACTGGCGGCGCGAGCCAGCACGCGTGCTTGGAATGTGAGCAAATGTAGGTTCTGTTCGGGCTGCGTCGGTGTTCCATATCCTATCATCTCGACGATGTCCACTCCATCGAAGCTTCTCGCTCGATCGTAGAGCTGCATGGCTGTAGCAGAATCCCACCGCAGATCGCCTCGCATGTCGTGGTAGCTGGCAACTATTCGTGTTCGACCGCGGCGCGACATGAGCTCTGATAGTCTTGTGGTGTCCCAGCCCAACTCAACATCCAGCATCTCGACCCCAACATCCATAGCTAGCTCCGCAATGGAAAAGTAGAGCGCTTGGGAGTGGGGGCTGTGCGCGTCTCTTGAGGAGATGTGGCGGTCGTCGAAGAAATGGCCCCCTTCGCGATCTGACCGCAAAGTAAAGAGCAGAGGGAGACCGCGGCTCAATCGACGAGCGTGTGCTATTTGTATGGCGACTTCCACAAAATCAATCTGAGGCGGCTCTTCCCTCGATAATGCTGCCCTGTTGCTTCGGGACGCATTTGCAAGCGCGTGCCACGTGTCTGCTCGTAACTCCACAGCATCTACCCCTTGCACCATCTCGTCGAAAGCCTGCTGTGAAACCTTGCTCAGATCAGGCAAAGTGAGCGAAAGGAAAGCAGTCCGTCTTGTCAAGAGGTGTGCTCGGTTGGTTGGATCTGAGGGACCTGGCGGATGCAAGAATGTCGTCGCTTGATCCTTGCGGTCGGGCGCGTCGTAGCTATCGAGAAGTGTCAACTGTGGGAGGACAGAGGCTTCTGCACCAGGCGTGACAGCCGGGGACACCTGTCTAGAACCCGCCGGAGATCTGTACAGAGATTCTCCCAGGGCGCTAGGGTGGGAGAAGATGAAGCGCAGCAGCCGCAGTAGATCTTGCTCGACCGCCTTGAGGGCTAGGGGATGCGATGCGCCCTCCCTAGCACACTTCTCCGAAGTCAAGGATACGAAGGCATGCGAGGCGCAGCTCCACAAGAGAGGCTCGCGCCTCTGCATGACGTTGACGATGCTTTCTTGATAGTCCGGGCGGGAAGTCTGGCCTATGAGGTACTGGCGAACAGCTTCCCGTTCCCTTAGCACCAGAATGACGGGGCACACGTGCCGAAAGGACCGCAAAGCTTCTCGAGAGTCGCCTGATTCGATCACCCCTCCTCCCGTAGCGATGACGGTATCAAAAGGGTGTTTGGCTAGTGTTGTCCGAACAATTTGTGTTTCCCTTTCGCGGAAAGCTGCCCAACCGAGCGATGCAGAGGGAAAAGACCGAATGAATGTGCCTATGCTTGTGCCCAGGCTAGTCTCAATTGCTGTGTCAGTGTCCACAAAACGCCTACCCATAGCCGTTGCAGCGATGAGCCCAAGCGTTGTCTGCAAGAGAGGTGGAGTCTTAAAATCAGCTTCATACAAGATGCAGCTCAGTGGCTCTGCTCAAGGCGCCCGCCCCTCGTATATTTGGCTCTCGTAGAGATCTCCATCAGCTACACACCTTTCCTACGCCCCTCATTCCAATCAGGACTACAGTCGCCCTAGGATGATATATGCGCGCACCTGCACGACTCCTGATTGCAGCATCCTTGGCGTGCAATGACTCGGCATCTCGAAGGGCGGTCACTTCAGTCGGTTCTGGACGATCTGTAGGCGCAGATCGTTTTGATCTTGCGCTGGGAGTAGCTGTGGCATGGGAGTAGGGCGACATTCGTACGGACTTGAACGACGGTCCTGCAGATATCGTATGGGATTCATCCTCAAGAGCTCGCGGCATGATTACCTCTTTGCTGACTGGCTGGATGTGGATTCTTGGTCTGCCATGTGGAGTGCAATGCTCGAAGAGGTCCTGCCGTTGCCGCTAGGCTCAGACAACCCTATCTCATGTCTGCTGCTTCACGCTTGATGCCTAGCGTGGTCCGGCCTTCAATGGTGAGGATGATATTGGCAGCTACGGTGATGCGTGGAAAGAGGGCGTTATTGCGGGGGGAGAGAAGAGCATGGCAGGCAAACTGGGAAGCTTGGACGCCTGTGCATCCACGATGTGATTGCTCAAACGACAAGCTGCAAGCGCGCGGTGCATATTCCGCGTGTGGAGACTTTGTCGGCCGGTAGCGTCTCACCGCAAAGATGCAGGGAAGATCCGCTCCTCAGCACTCACCACTGACCAAAGCGTGCTTTCCGATTGATTGCACCTTCGACACAGACAAGTCAAGAGTGGTTGCGCACAAAGGTTGCATGTCGAGAACCATTATATAGCACCTCACCAGATCTACGTCCTTCTGGCCTCGTCGCCCGATCTACTGCTCCTGTGATGAATCTGGTCGAAAGTGCCATCTTCATAAGGTAGCTCGGCGATACTTAGTTCTCAAGGGGGCGAGCTCTGCGTGCTCGCGGGCTATGACCACCCGACGTGTACTGGCGGCAGCAACGTCCAGCGGTCAAAGCTCCAGGCTTTTAGGGGTCGATGGCGCGGAGCCTCCTATGCGGCTCAAAGGGCGGCTACTCCGAGCACGTTGCGATCTTTGCGACACCGCATCAGGTCAACCCCAATTCTTTGAGGATGCCTCGGCTTCCCACCCTCCAGGACGTCAGCTCGAGGTTCCTTCGACAGCCCAGCGCTCACATAACAAGCTGCTTTTCGATGGACTCAGAAGCTCTCACCAAGCCGTCGCAGTTTCGGCAGTCCCTCCGCCGGACTTTCTGTTGCCAGCATTCCCGGCCTGGCGCACGCCCACTCGATGCTTCCGCACCTCGGCTCCGCTGCTCTATGAGAGACAACAGCCTACGACAACTTCGGCACAAAAGGTTAGGCAGCGGAGGCGAGGCGTAAAGGAGACACTTTTAGATGCTCATGAGTATCTTCTGACTGCTGACGGCCGCGCCGTGAGCTTAGAGAAGGTCGAAGTGGAGGCGAGGCGACTTACGAAAGAGGCAACCTACAGCTCGTATCCGGTCACAGTGTTTTCACCGGAGCAGAAACTCTTCGAGCTACTGCTGTGGCTGCTGCATCAACGATTGCCTCTCAAAAGCTCAAAAAGCTCGCGGCTAGAAGTCTCAGTAGCGCAGGCGCTCATACCGCTGCCGTCGTGGGCAAGATTGCGAAGATCTCGGATGGCCAAAGCGACAAAAGCGAGGGTCACAAACGGTGCGTCGTCGGAAGGGGCGACATATCTTGGACCCCTCAAGGGGGACCGAACAGTCGGAGCTCGAGATGCGCTACGGCCCAGCTTGGTGCATGCAAAGTATGATGAGCTATTAGCCATGCTATTCAGCCAAGTGCACCTTTTTCGACGCCCACCGAGCACGTCTGAGGTCGCAAAGGGAAAGCAAAAGGCGCCAGATGGGACCGGAAAGCCCGTAATCCAGTTCTTTGAAGCCAACGTGCATTCCATTCGGCGGTTTGCGCGTCTAGTGGAGTCAGCCAAGATTCGCGGAACTCATAAGGCCCTCGTAGTCTTGTCTCGACAGCTTCAAGACTGGACCAGTCTGCCCTCACAGCTGCTTCTTGACACAGATTCTGTCAGCAGTCCTGATGAGCTGGCAGCAAGGGCTCGCAGACTCCTCACTCACGTCGAGCTTGTGATTGCCGCGCTGCTGCGATATCTGGGATCCGACCACTTTCACCGCTGGCGGATCGCGCTTCTTGGTCAGCTAGACCGTCTCACAGACCGCCTTGTGCACACCGCTGGAAGTGAAGAGCTGCGAAAATTGGCGCATACAAGCGAATACTTTCGTGCGCACTTGCAAGTTTGCTGCCGGTCAAGACGGTCTTCGTGGCATGACAGCCTTCCGGGAGGTTTGCGGCGACGAGCAGCGAATGCTGCGCAAGCCGCGCACCCTCATGACGTCCGGCAAGCAGCAAAGCCACGAGATAGCTCGCAGACCTTGCAAGGTCTGCTCGAATTGCGCTCTAGGCGAGGATATCGAACATTGCAACGCTTGTCACAGCTTGCGTCTCGGCGTCGAGAAGCAGGCTTGCCACCGGATGCCGTATTCTTTCAACGTTTGGTTTCTGCGGCGGCGCGACTAGTCTGGAACGCGGAGGAGTCTTCTACAAGTGTGAGGCTCGGAGTCGCGACGTTCTCAACATGGCGGCCCATCCGCCGTCTGGCTTTGAGACTCTCGCACGGCGAGTGGCAGCATTTCGTAGCTGCTGCCAATACTTGCAGCGCATCGGCATCAACACAAGTGAGATCGCTATGTGCGCTCATCGATTTCGAGCTTCGGATGCACGAGTCGCTCGTGGCCGACGCTCGACGATCTCGGAGAGCAAGACCGTCTCGGCCGGAGCCAGACCTGAGGCGCCTGCACTCTCTCGTGAAGACGCTGGGAGAATGGCTGAGTCCGCTGCGCGAGCTAGGAGAACCTCTTCTGGATCTCTCGTCCGCCACTCCAGATGATCAGCTGGCTGTCGCCAGGTCGACACGCGCGCTTGCAAGAGCCTGGCGCCTCTTGGTCCGCATCCACCTGAGCCGACATCGGGCTAGGCAAGCTATTGTCACCTCCCGCAAGCTTATCGGGCTGAATGTCTCTGCGATTTCCGACTTCACGCATGGCAGTGACCTCGTAGAGATTCGAAAAGCCCAGAGAAGTGCCGTCATCGCTATGCTCAGTCAAGTCTTGCGATTTGAGTCTCGTGCTCAACGCCTCTCCTACGGTGTCAAAGTGCTTCGCGTCGCGCAGGAAGGCATCACAAACGGGGTCTGGGATGTGACGTCTTTCGAGGCGTCCTCAGCTGTCAAACGGGGGGTGTCTGGGCTAGGCGACGCAAGGGAAAACGATCCTCGCAGCGATCTTCTCAGAATATGGGCCCGTGTCCTAGGTGCTCTGGCTGTCGACGAGGAGAGCGCCGTGCCTCGTGGCCTCGAAGACGTTCTTCTCCAATCGATCAGGTCTCTGGAAGCGCGAGTAATCACCCTGCTTCTGTCCAACGGAAGTGACCTGAAGCAGGGGCACGCAGTGGATGGTCCTTGGGCTCGTCGCATGCGCGCATGGCGCACGAAAATGCGTCAAATCGTCTTTCGAGACGTGGGACGTTTGCAGCGCTTGCTCGCTTCCTCTCTGCAGTCTAGCAATGTCAGCTCAACGCCAGGACTTGTGAACGTGCGCATCGAGGCCGGCACCGTGCCCATGCCGACAAACGACAGCAGCGCTGTCAACGATCGTCTCCGGCGAGTCATGCAGACACTTCGCCTCTTGCATCCCCGTGCAAAAGACATTGCTCTACTCGAATTAGCATTGCAAGGTCTCCTGCTACGCTCTTGCAAGAATGCAGACTCACTCCAGCGTGCCTTCAAGGATGAGCTACAGCGCTGGCACTCCACATCTGGATCACTTGAGGCATCATCCGGTCACGTTACACCCACAGAGCTCGCGGTTGAGGGCCATCGTGCCTCTGTGAGCACACAAATCCGTAAGATTTCAGATGGCATCGAGCAACAGCCCATTGCAAACGCATTGGCGTCAGACGCAGTCGCGGTCAGACAAGAAGAGTCTTCGTGGGCAACAGACATGACTGGCTGGCCGAGCGAAGACGGCTGTGGCCAGCGTCACAGTGCCTTGAAAAATCTGGAGCCAAAGTTGGACGAAGATGTTCACAAGGCTGATCAATCTGGTCGTCATCGAACGCTATCGCATCGCAGATCGCCTGTTTCGGTCCCTCACTCTGCTTTGTCGCCGTGGAAAAGGTCCTTGCTGGACGGTGGTGGCTCTGCAGTCGCATCCCCTCGGCTACACAGCTTGAACACTGTGTCCAATCTTGTCGACGCATCCTGGAAAGATCACGGTGGCAAAGGAGGGAGAGGGCAGTGATACTTTGGACTGTACGTTGGTGCTTTAGAAAATATGTTAAGAAATGCCCAAAACACGTCATCTGAACCAATGTCCATTCACTGACTGAGATGTGCGCGAGCCTGTGCGTCCACGGGCCAAGTGAGTCAGCCAAAGATCTGTAGGATTCCAGTTGGGACAGCAGCTTTGCGTCTCTGTGATGCCAACTTGCGAACGTGCTGTGACAAAGCTTGGCGAAGAGACAGACACTCAGACTCGCGTCTGTGAGGCGCGTCAAGGAGTTTGACGCAGCATCGTCCACATGTGGGGTGTAAAGGTGCACTAACTAATTGGGGGAGCCATCAACAAGCCACTTTGGGAAGCTCGGCCTTACTTTGGTGCGTGGTACGGTCAAAGACTTTGAGAGGCTTGGCTCATTACCGTCGTTCGTATCCGGCACAATCCTTTCGAACGAGTCCAATACCCGCGCGTCCGCCAAGATCAAGCCACGCCTATACTGGCACTGACTCAATTGCCGCATTGCTAGCTTGGCAAGTGGGCCCCCAACAGGCACTCGCGCGGGCTCGCGTGGTGAAAAGGGTGTGGGTCAGCCAATGGGTGTGTGAATTGTGCCAGAATAAGATCGATTGATGCCTGGTACGAGGTGAAGCTTTCTTTCCGCCTGAAAGGCTAATAATTGTTTCACAATCATTTTTTATTTATTTTATTCTTGCTTTGCGCAGCCATGATTCTGAATTATCCTACGCCAGCGAGAGCACATTTGGAACGTGCGCTAGTCGTTTTGAATTGGAGAGAGAATGCGAATCAATCGTATTTCACGATTCATGGACTCAGGATTGAAAGGGCTTCCCTTTCCCGCATCTGAATCGAGACACGAACCCCCGTGCGCAATCGCCCATGGGGGCACGTCACGCTTGTGCGACGGATCGTTTCGGTTTCAGCCTGTGTCATGGGGAAAGCGCTTAAGTTGATCGCGCATTGTGGCTGCCCCACGCCTCACTTAGGTATATATCACAAAACGGCAAATTGGCACGGCGTCGCAATTGATCATCTTTGCCGTCTTCTATGCAGTATACACTCATGACTGCTTGCAGAGCTGCAGGCACCAGCGAGTGTGAGTGGACTGAAAGCCCCCGCATTTGACGTGCGACCACGCTTGCATGTACCCTGCGAAAGCGGAGCAGGTCAATATTGCCCCTATGTGGCCAGCAACTCCTCCAGCTCCTCTTGACGATGAGGGGTCCGCAGGGGCTGCGCCGCGTTCGTAGCCCAGCGTTGCATGGTTGCTCCGCACCAAGGTCGGACTTTCCTGGCCCGAAACGCGAAATGTCTCAGCTTGCGCGCTTTCGGCGAATCGTGAATCTCGAACAGCAAAAGGAAGTTGGACATGCCAGCGACAGCGAGCGACTGGTCTCGAAGATGCGTCACCGTCGTCTAGCTGGGGCACACCGACGTGCCTCGCCGATCGCATTCGTTCTCAAGACCGGATACGTATATTGGGCCCGTTGGATGCCAAGGCCAGCAGTATCCGCTAGCTGGGCGCGCGCTCTCTTGCTACATGCAATCTGAATCTAGACGAGCAGAAGAATGGCGTGGACGAGGGCTCTACCTGATGGGTACCGGTCTTGCTTCAGCAAGCTCCTCGATCCTGCTGACATCCAATCCCTTTTCCCTTGCCAAGTCCTTCCCACTTCAGCTTTCCTCTCCACTCCACTCTGCGTCCGCGATCTCTGGGCAGCCCGTGATCGCCCATTCACCTCCGAAATTGACTTGAATCAGCACCATTAGGTGCGAACAAGCCTTTGGACACCGACCCGCAACGCTGTGACAAGCTGTCAGGCACCGCGCGTCAAAAGAGATCTCGGTAGTCAATCAAGTCACCCTCCCCTCCGACTGCTTTCCCCAAGCTTGTCTCTTGTCTGCGGCATTTTGCAGTGCATGGCGTCTGCTCTCAATTGAGCCACTGTGACTTCTTATTGCAATTGAACCCCGATCCACGACAGCTCGACCAGCAAAGTGCGCAATAGCCGAGCGACTTGTAGAGCTCAGCGTGCAAAGACTGGAGCAGTGACAATAAGAGCACCAGAGGTGGCGGCAAACAGGCAAGCGAGCAGCAGCAAAGGGAAGAAGAAGAGAAGAGCAGCAAGGCAGCTTTTCCCGCTTTGCTTTTCGCTGCGCTCTCGCGCTCTCGCGCTAAAGCGCTGCTGGGACGCGCAACAGCTAAAACGCCGCTCCCCTTCCCTGCACCTCGCTTCTCGGGCAAGGCAACGGCCCACAACATCTCGCCAGCGGAACCGTTAGCGCTCCTTGCAGCAGCACAGCACAGCAGCGGCCGCGGACTGTTCTTTAGACCCGCTCCGCTCTCTCTCTC
>CCYA01000265.1:965215-985236 GCA_900000165.1 Ceraceosorus bombacis
CTTCTATCGGTAGGTACAGCAGCACCTTCATGTGCAGCGGCATTTTCGACTGTGCCGCATTCACGATTGTGCAAGTCCTCGCAGCCCTAACTAAGCGAGGCGGACTTTGCGGAAGCAAGCAGCGCAAGGATCCCGTCGAGCGGAGGACTCGCGCAGAGAGAGAGCCGAAAAAGACGGTTACACTAACCTTAAATCTAACTGACTTTGCCGCTAAGCGCGATCGATCAGCTAGACGTGCGGGCCGTTTCACGAAGGAGCGCTATACACGATACAGTAGTCGACGTATACGCTGCACAACATCGCGCCTCCGCAAACTGGCAGATCTCTTCACACTGCTGTGACTGATCTCGAATTGTGAACTTGGACACGCGGCGAGTGTGCATCCTGCCGGTTGGTGGTGAAGCAGTCCGGAGCTAGTCAGCCAGTCTCAGTCACTGAGTGCGAGCTCGATCGGCTAGCAGGCTCGTCAGGCCTCGTGAATGCTCATAGCATGCATCGCCCAATTGCCGACAGTAAGCAAGGAGTCAAGCTCGACGAGCTTTCTTTCATCGCTTCGCCTTCCGATACCAACAGCAAGAGCAAGAGCAACAGCAACAGCAACAGCAACAGCAGTCACAGTAGCAGCATCAGCATCAGCGCCATCAGTAGCCAGCAGTGCACGCCCAACATCTTGACGCCACGCCCACGTCGTCTTGATCCCTCAGTCTCGCCTGGACCTGCGCCAAGCAGCCCAGCAGCAGCAGCAGCAGCTGCAGAAAGCGTTGGACACTCAGACGGGAGCGCGCGTCAGGGTCAAATATCCAGACCTGAAGCTGATTCAGATTCAGCCCACAGCGCTCATCAAACACAGTCAGAGTCAAATTTGATTCATCAAAGTGGGCCTGAACAGCACGGGCAACAAAACAACACATCAACATTATTACCTGCTGCAGTCAGAGCATCGGCATCTGCTTCTGCTTCTGCTTCTGCTTCTGCTTCTTCCGCCGCATCAAAGGCAAAGCAGCTGCTGGCTTCATCAGGCTCAGCATTACCGCGCCAAGGCGCAAAACATCTGTCACAGCCCCAGCCCCAGCAGCAGCAGCAGCAGCAACTTTCGGCTGAGGAAGCCCATCATAGTGCACGCTCAGCACCGCTGGCACCCGCTGAATTGGAGCTCCACAGCTTGGACGCCGCCTCTGCTTCCACTCGCTCCTACATCCCTCCTCCCTCGCCCACCCTTTCGCTCTCATCTTTCAAGAATATATGGGGCAAGCTTCCAGCAAAGGGCACGACAAGTAGCGCCAGCAGCATAAGGAGTGCAGCCAGTAGCGTCGCCTCCAAGCCTCCTTCCACCGTACAGTCGTCGAATCCCAAGCAGCCCATCACTAGCGAAGCCTGTCCCACCCTCGCTTCTTCGGCAGCCATATCCGCTCTGATCGGTGAAGGTGCAGCATTTGACAAGCAGACCAACAAGACACCCAAAGATAAAGCTGGCAATCTGGACCTGTTGAGGAAGCGTAGATCTGCACTGAGTGGGAGCTCCAAAGGCAAGGAGAAGGCGCATAGAGACGGCGAGACGGCTTCCAGCGGCACGCCCACCATCTCCAGCGCACCAACTTCCTACGACTTGCAGGAAAGTGGCGGTGCTCCAGCTACGTTGTTGGGCAAAGCCCCTCCTTCCCCCGACTCGCGTCACTCTGCAGAACCGCTTCAGAAGCCTTTGCAATCCTCAGCAGCGTCGAGCAAGTCGGCGCACACGAGCGACAAGATTTCACGAGTGCAGCAAGCTCCGGCGGTCAACCCTGCCGAATGGCGGGAGCCGAACAGGGATCGCAAATCGTCTAGCGGCTTCTTTTCCACGCTGAAATCTTCGCGGAGTCGAAGCAGAGCTCGCACGATGCCAGGCAAGACGGTTGCCAAGTCGGCAGCGGCGACAGTGTCGGGCGCAGCGGGTGGCGAAGATCCTTTGAGCAGGGCCTTGAGACCACCTGCGGACGAAAGCAATGCTGCGAGGTTGGAAAGACAAAGAAAGGAAGCTTCTGCCAAGAAGAGGAGCGAGGAGATCGACAAGGCGCTCAAGGAAGAGGCTATTCGCAATAAGCGCGACAGGGCTGGAGAGCAGAAGATGCTGCTGCTCGGTGAGTGGTTAGCTTCCAAAGGCGAAGGTTTGGGTGCATTCGCGGGGCATCAGTGACCGGACTGCTAACGCGATCTCTTGCGTGACGCGCGCTCCACAGGTCAAGCCGGAGCAGGCAAGACAACAGTGCTAAAGCAGGTGAGTTGCAAGTGGTGCAGATGCGCAGCCGGGAGCAAGCACGCTGATGTTGGAAAGGCTTTGCCAGATGCGGCTCTTGTACGATCAAAGCGCTCACCAGCGCGAAAGGCGCAGCTGGAGGGTGGTGGTATACCTGAATCTCATATTGGCAGTGAGAGCAGTGTTGGAGGTCTTCGAGGAATCGCACGAAGCTCGAGCGCTCAATCCGCCTTCTGTCAGTAGGGGGCCTGGTGGCAATGCTAGCGCGCAGTCCAGCACGGAATCCTTGAACAGCTCCGCCATCAATCCGCTTGCCCACCGCAACAACCATGGCGACACGAGCTTGGCCAGGCTGCGCTTGGCGCCCTTGCTGAGTCTGGAAGCTGAATTACGCGCCCGACTGGGTGCGGTGGACGAGTATGCTGACCTCTCGGACCCAAAGGTGGCTGGCGCAGCGTTATTGGCAGCTCGCTCACAAGCTCGCGCAGAAGCAGCTAGACCACAGGGCAAACGTCGAGCTGGACCGACCCTGCTGTTGCGAGCAGGCTGGCAAGATCGACTCCTTGGTCGCGCCAAGTTCAGCGACGACAATGCTGACAGCATCGGCAGCGCAAACACCAACGGTACCAAATCTCGCTTGAGGTTCAAAAAACTAAACATAGCTGGCCGACAAAGGAGCGCGAGCGTCAATGAGCCACCGGCGGATGCGGCGGAGGAGGAGAGCGTCCCTCCGCCCTTGCCAGACTTGGACAGCGGGGATGTGCAGGTCGGATTGCATGAAGATGAGATTGGAAGACTTTTGCTAGCCAGCATGGAAGACGTCATGTCCATCTGGCAAGATCCTCGCATTCGAAAGCTGCGAAGGAGGCAAAAGATCGACGAGCGAGCGGATGGCGCAAGCTAGTGAGTGCTGCTTCGCGAAGCGCCGCCGATTGGCGCTGCTGCTGTGTAGATGCTGACCTGAGAATCGCTTGCGCAATCAAATAGTTTCTTGGAGCAAATGCCACGCATTGCAGCTGCTGACTTTTTTCCAACCGACGACGATATCATGCGCGCTCGAGTGCGAACAGTAGGCATCACGGAAGATCGCTTCACGGTGGATAGGCACACCACGTATCGAATTTGCGACGTGGGCGGGTCTCGAAGTCAAAGAGTGTTTTGGGCAAGCTTTTTCGAAGACGCGAGAGCCATCATCTTTTTGGCTCCTGTCTCGGCCTTCGATCAAAAGCTCATTGAGGAGCCGCGCATGAATCGCATCGACGACAGCCTGGAACTCTTCGCCTCGATCGTCTCCAATCCCTTGCTACTCAAAGTGTCCTTGATCCTCTTTCTGAACAAAATCGACGTGCTCGAACGTAAGCTGGCTGCTGGAATTCAGGTGTCGCGGTGCGTATCAAGACTCGTGCCCAGTGCACAACTCGTGCGCACACTCACTCCTTACCGTTTTCCTCTTAGCTACTTTCCCGAATACGACGGGCCGGACGATTTTGAGCAAGTCTGGCGCTTCTTCCGAACCAAGTTCAGGGAAGTCCTCGCCTCGCACCGCTCCCTGGCGCGCGACCGACCTTGCTACGTGAGTCAGCTGGTGCTAGCTAGTACTGATCGGTGCAATGTTTCTGACGTCCGTCGCCTTTGATGAGATGTACACGTACAGATTCACACAACCTGTGCGACTTCGACGAAGCAGATCAAGGCCATCTTGGTCTCGGTGCAGGACACCATTCTGCGCGAGTGAGTTCTTAGCTTGCGGATCGCCTTGGTTCATGTCAGCTCTGACACGGTTCACTCTGTGCAGAAATCTCAAGGCCACCGGCATGGCATAGGAGTTTCGCGCTCTCGCTCGATCTGATACTTCTTCAAGGGCCATTGTCCGTCTGAGAGTTCACCTATCAGCATACGTCGATGACGACACCCATCTCGATGCGTATAATCCCTTACAGTCCCGCGTGTGCGAACGAGAGCTTGCACGACAACCCCTCATCTCTTCTATTGCCGATACCACTCAATACCTTCAAAGACGAACTTTTTCGCGCACCGCATCTCATCAGGGCTTCATTTGCACGCCCTTATCCGCACCGTTCGGTGTGACGGTGCGTGTACTCGCACGTGCCCAATAGGATGGACGAGTGGGCTGTACAAATAGACTCATCACACTCTACGCAACAATATACAAGGTCACCTGCACAGCCAATGCGTGAGCATGATTTGATGGGCACTTGCGAGTCGGGTATGGTACAAGGTACAAAGCAAACATACACTTTAATAACGTCTTGAGATGAGATGAGCAGGCGTCGCCGTTTCCGAGATTCTAGGGCACGTCCTTGGTCTGCCAAGAAGCGCTGATTTGCGAAGACCCAAAGCTCGAGGCTGTAGCGGGTCTGGTTCCTGCATGATTCGCATTGCGTACGACGTGCTGAGCATCGTGAATTTCGGAAGGTCGAGCAATCGTCTCTATCCAATCTGCAGAGCGCTCGTCGCCGACCAAGGACTCTGTCCTCCCCTTGCTCGCACTCCTGATCTGACCAGCACCGAGCGTCTGGTTGAGAATCTCGCTTTCAGTGCTCCAGCCATTGACAGACATTTCGCTGCCAATCTTCACATCTCGCAAAGGAAGATCGTACGTATGTTCGCCCAGACCTTGTCTGCCCTCGCTGCGCCTTCCTACCGAGGCTCCCCTGCCGGCGCTCCGAGGAAGTGAAAGATCGTCGTAAGACCCATAAGGCAACAACCTTGGCGAACCTCCACCGCTCGTCTTTCTATCCTCCAGCCCTCCGTGCGCATTGTAAGCTTTGTGGACAAGAGGACTGATGTTTTGTGTTCTTCTTCGGAATCGTTTGAAGAAGGCACTTCCGCCACCGCCGTACACCTCGATCTGAGCGGATCCTGCATCCCCACTTGAGTTGCGTCCATCGCCCGCCGTGGAACGATCCTCCGCAAGAATCGCCGTCTCCGTCTCCGAAGCATGCCGCGCGTTCTGAGCCGCAATGGCAATCGAGCTGAGCAGAATATTGACGCAACACACCATGGCATTGAGTGCGATCATGAGGCCTAGAATGTTTGGATCGCTGTGCAATTGGGAGACGAGCAGGAGTGCCAGACTGGAAGCGGCGGGCAAGACGAAGGAAAAGACGAGCACGTTCCACAATTGTTCCAGCCTCTTTTGGAAACTCTTTGCTCGCACCACTGGCACTGCTTCGGGCCCACGCAGCGCTCTGCGAAGCGCCCAGAGGCAGAAGATGGCAGAGTAGATCGTGTCGGCTGCTTGAGCTGCGTATTCCGTCGTCGCCGCCGGGTACGTGGTGCCGTGAATGTCTAGAGGTGTGGGAGATCTGTCCAACGATGCTCGAAATTCGATCCAAAACAGCGTCAGTGAGACCAAACGTCCCACCTTGAGCAGCACTGGAATGGCAAAGATGGCGAGCAATTTCTTGGCGCTGGTAGTGGCGATGGGATAGAAGTGCAGCAAGCGCAAGGTGATGACTAGATCGGCTAGGTATGGGGTGATGCCGGGCATGACTACGATGGCCATGTAGAGGCCTTTGGAGAAAGGCTGGGAAGGGTCGAAGCTGAAGGAATTGCGGAAGAGGACTCCGGACAGGATTGGATGAACCAGCTGCATAAGACTCGCTGATACCACCAGGCAGAGGGTGAAGATGGCGACGCAGGACATGAAGGTAGGCGGCGCCCGAGCACGAGGGGAAGGTCTGTGATGCTCGACGCTGCCTGACCATCCTTTGCCAAAAGCGCCTTGATGAGCGTGCAGTGAGCCTGCCGGCGAGCCATTCTCCCCCTCTAGCCCTGCTACACTATCGCCTCGCCTTGGGCGCCTCTTGATCTTGACGGGATGCGTGGATGAATCGCTGATGAGGGTGAGCCACAGCAGGGTTATGAGTAGCGGCAAGACCACTGCTGCCCTGAGCACGCTGACGCTGAGAGCGAGAAAGGCTTGTTGAATTGCGCCCCTAAGCTGCCCCATCAGGGCTTCCTGCGAAGACATCGCAATCTGGCCTGGAGAGGTCGAATCTGGTTCAAAGAGATCGATGACAGACGCGTCAGCGACCGGCGTTGTAGTCGTCTGCGATACCTCAAGACTCTGATCGTTGTGGTGCGTTGATCGGATTGGGACGCAGCTCAGATCCGTATCGTCAAGCCGTGTGACGCTGGACGCATACAAGCTATGGCGCGGACTTGATGGCGGGTGACGAGTGAGGAAGCGAATGTACCCTTCCAATGAAGCAAGATGCTTGGCTTCGTCCGCCCTGCTCGCATTCACATCTGCTCACACTCACATCTGCCAACAAGGCTGCTCGTTGCTCGAAAGGACCCGCGACCATGCAGAGGCCGTATTAGCTTGGCACGGATGCTGATGGGATATGTGTGGATCGGGGACCTGAAGTTGCTTTGCAATTCATGGACCGTCAAGAGCCAGAACGTGCTTCAATGCGCCTCTTTTAGACGCTAAACGTGAATCTTAGTCTGATGTCTATTCACATTCAAACTGCTGTGCTGCATGCGTGTGAATGAGACTGAAGGCTTGCCGCGTTCAGAAGCTGCTCTTGAGGCCTACTGCTCTTGAGTCGCGGCCCATCGCTGCGAACTCGATCGGAGACGCAGCAGATGTGGGCAAAGCAATCTATTGGCGGAGTTTGTGCGTCGTACAGCAGACGATACATGCATGCATGCCTGCCTACACGTCACTTATCACACTTTGACTCGTTTCCCACCGCTCTCATCAGCTTTCGGTGCTCCACCCGTGACCCAAGCAGAGCAAGAATCGGAGGCGGAGTTGACCGAGGCGAGACTCTAACGCCGGCGTTGCGACTTTAATTGATAATCAAGCATATCGAGACGGAAGGAGACCTCTTCGATCACGAAATGTTGAATATGGATTGAAATCCACGCGCACCCACGCAGGGCTACTCACGAGCTTAGCGCGTAAATTGCTCTGAGCCGCTCGCACCCGAATAAGTTGCGCAATTCACTTTTAGCGTCCAACGTTCGAGGTCACGATCGACCTGCAGCGCCAAGGGCTCAGAGACTCTGCAGCTTAATTGGGGCCCGTGTACCTACCGTAAGCTCTTCAGCTTCTGTTCAAGCGGACCAATGCGAACGTGATTGGAGACGCAGCATGTGTCTTTGCGTCTGCTGCGCTTCCGAATTCATCCTTATACCGGTGTGCATGTAGTTAAGGAGCTCTTCGCAGCACAAGGGGAGTGTGGCCAGGGGTGTGGGTATAAGTGCGCGCGGGTGACACTCACTCAAGACTGAACTGGAGCGCCACTCTGGCGCTCAGGGCGCCCTGAATCGTGCTGCTGCTGGGCAGA
This sequence comes from Ceraceosorus bombacis, assembly GCA_900000165.1. Lineage (NCBI taxonomy): Eukaryota > Fungi > Basidiomycota > Exobasidiomycetes > Ceraceosorales > Ceraceosoraceae > Ceraceosorus > Ceraceosorus bombacis. The sequence goes on from CCYA01000265.1 coordinate 972,773, forward strand.
TCCATTCAAATTGGGTTTGCAGCATGATGAGGGGAGGAAGCGGCGGTCAGACATGGGTGGTCCGTTTACAGCAGCAGTGGGCACTTCATTATTATGAACGATTCGTGGCTGACAGCGGACACGCATCCAGGTCAAGACGGCGACGGACCCAGGGCATCAGCATTGCCGCAGTCTACGCTCTCCTCAACCCGAGGATATGCGCGTCGGGGCGGCGGCACAGCAGCGCAAAAGTGTCCGCATTCACTCTGAAATGGTCGCTGATAAGAACGGAATGGGCGGGAGCGGCACCAAAGCGACATGACGAGTGGAGAGCAGCTCGTTGTGCCTTCTGGACAGTTGTCGGTACAGGCGTTCATCACGGCAGGCGAGTCGAGTAGAAGATGCTCGCGCAGTGCCTGCAGCAGGGAGCAACAGCAAGCTTTCCCACTCAAGACTGTTCATCAGATCCCAAAGCCTCAATCACGTGCAGCTATACGGGCTCTATCCCACGTCCACCTTGCAACTTCAGCGACTACACTAGTCACGCCTTAAACCCGGTCAGAGCCACTTATACTTCAGCTTCAAAAAACGTGAATCTCATCCACGCTTTGCCGACAACTTGAAAGCGAGAGGCGTTGGTGCGTCGAAATTGCGCCGCGGTCAGAATCCGCCGCCACCCTGACTTTCGTTGGCTCCACAGCTGCCGAAAGTGAGGGTCAGCTGCTGCAATCGCGACCTGCAAAGGTGAGCCGAGGAGGTCCATATACGTGCCAGTCGAGATTGAAATAAGTGAAGACGGCCCGTCGCGATTTGTGACTTGGATTAATCTGAATGGCTTGCACTGTTGCGCCCCCGGAGCCGTTGAAGCGCGGGCGGGTGAATGGTGATGCTGCAGCTAGTCAGCAGTAGTATTGCGCCCACGCGCATGCAGTGATCAATGTGGAGGCCCTCTTGCAATTGGTGCAACGTCGACCTCATCGCTCTGCGAGATCTCGGCAGCCTGATGTATGAACTTCCCGGCGCCTCCTGCTGATGATAGGACAGCTAAGCCAAGAGCCTCTCTTTCTGCTTTCAGACGTCACTTGCTCAGCTAATGAGCGGTCACAGTGTCCCAAAGGTTATACCTATGCATGGCGCTGTGCAGCCGCGTCTCCGGACAAACCATCGCCTGCCTAACCGCCTCCAGCCTGCTCTCGCCGGCGGCAACTCGCAAGTCCACACGCAGTCACTTGAACTCGTTCGTTGGATCACTCCTGCCACGGCGGGAATTCAATTGACCGCAAAAATGTCCCGAAGGTCAGTCAGCCTGCACATGATATGAGCTCGCAGCATATACCACTCGTCTGGCTAGACGTGCCAAGCCAAGACTCTCGGCTTGCTGCTTCAATCAAGCGCCCAGCTTTAAGTTTGGATCAGGGGAGCAATGCTTACGAACGCATCGGCCGCGCGATGCGTAATTGGGATAGCTCAGGCACAGGGCGCAAGATGGCATGCAAATGGGACCACGGCTGCTGCTTGCATAAAGCTCTAACTGTCCACAGCCTCGCCTGCGGCATTCAATGATTCTTGTAACGAACGTCCCGGCATGTCCTGCAAACGTTGTTGACACTCACAGCGCACCGCTTCGGAGCGCTCGCCGAACAGACGTCAGCTGGCACATAGGCGGTCGTCTTAGTATGGCTAAAATTTTTGAAGGTCACAGCCGCTTCCTACCATACTGGCTGACTGACCCCTTCATGACGGGACGTGCGACCGCGCTAGCGCGTCGTCGGTGCGGAAAGCTGCAGTCTTTTGAAGCAGCGGCAACTCCCAGCAAGCTCCCAAAGGGTATATATGCAAGGGGAGAAGGAACTCCGAGAAAGATGCTGTTGTTTCCCCAGCTCATCCCAGCACACCAGATCTTAATGTTCATCACCCATCACCCATCACCCATACCGTCATCAACACGTCGTACATCTCCACGATGAAGTCCACCACTTTCGCACTCGCTTCCGCCGCCGTCCTTCTGGGCGCCTCGGTCCCCGTCAAGGCTTTCAACCTTGCCTTTAGAAACAACTGCGGCTTTGACGTCTGGCCTGGTGTTGGCAAGGCTCCCAACGGCCAAGTCGATGGAAGCGTCGCTTACGGCGTTCACCTGGCCCCTCAAGGCACGGCCAACTTTGGCGTCGACGACCACCAGATCGGAATTCGTTCTTGGGCCCGTCTGGGTTGCGACGGCAACGGCGACAACTGCCAGTCCGGACACAGTCTTGGGGGCCTGACGCCTACCGATGCCGGCATCAACGCTGGTGTGCTGTACAGCGTGAGTGTAGCTAGCCCGCTCTGATCATGATCAGACCAGCGCTGACCTTGCCCTATTGCCCACGCACGACAGGAATTTGGGTTTGGTGACTTTGGCGCATACGGAGGGCAACGCATCTCTTGGGATTTGAGCCGCGTCGACGCGTCCATCAACGTCGACACTTCCATTGTCGCATCCAGCGGAAATCCCAACTCTGCTACTTGCCGTCAGAGCAACTGCCCTGCCGACCAGGCTTACGATGTCTACAACGACTACGCCGCTGACCGCAACTCTGACCTTGGAAGCAACTTCCAGATCACGTACTGCCCTTAGGCGCGAGCAAGCTGCGTGCACGCCAAAGGGACCTTGCCGTGCATTTCACCACCCATGGACTTTTGACACTAGTCGCTCGGCAGCCCGAAATCAACGTACCTAATCAGATCTTCTCAAAGCTCAGCTTCACTTGTGTGTGACGTGGACGTGTTCGGTGTGATGGGGTGCTTTTAATTTGATGACGCGATGCACATCTGACTAGTCTACATCTATCATGCTGCATTTCACGATGAAGAGCTGCAAGCATGAGCTTCCGAAGGATGAGAGCGCTTTGAAGCAGTATACTCACGAATAGGCCGGAGCATCTAATTTCTCTGTGCCCTTCAAGAAAGGAATCTCGACGATGAAGAGGTACTCGACCACCTTTGCGCCAAGCTTTGTGACGAGCTGTCCTGCAGCTTTCGCGGAGCCGCCTGTCGCGATCAAGTCATCCACCACGAGCACGTTGGCTCCTGCTGGCACCGAGCCTGCTTGCGCCTCAAAGATGTCCTAGATGAAGGTGGTCACCGAGGACAAGTATGAGCGCCTTGGGCCAGACGCCCTCTTGAGCTCTCATCATCACCACTCACCTCTCCGTACTCTTTGGCATACACTGCCTGTTCGCATGATCCAGGAAGTTTGCCCTGCTTCCTGACGGGAACAAAGGCAGCTCCGAGGCGCAGTGCAAGGATAGGTCCCAGCAAAAATCCTCTAGCGTCCAGCCCTACCACAGCATCGATCTTTGCTCCATCTCCCAGCCTGGGCAGCGTCACGCCGAACACGTGCGAAAGGAGATGGGTGATAAGACCTTCGAATGCGATCGGATTGCGCAGGATGGGAAGAATATCGCAGAAGTTGACTCCCGGTTTGGGGTAGTCCGGGTAGAAGACGAGATGCTTGCGAAGTGCGGCCACATCTGGCGCATCTCGAGATCCGTTCGTCGCCATTGTGTCTCTCAAGCTACAAGCCAATCTCTCGATACAGTTGTGAGTCGAGGGTGTGCGAAGCTCAGAGTGAATGGTGAATCGCGACTGCGAAACCGAATTAGTGGCTCTTTGTTGGTGGCAGGCAGAGAGGACAGACTGGTGATTGCGATCCGTAATGTTATCGAACGTTTCTTCCAGGCGCGCCAACCGCCATGCAGACGGCATACGCCTCAAGGCGGACGTGCACGTTCACTGCCGCGGACAGTTTAAAAAAGATCCGCGCCTCAATTTTGGATTGCTCGGCTGCCAGACAAGGGACGAGCACGCCATTCATTTTTGATTTAAGATTCTTGATTCAATTGTGGTTGCTGCAAGATTTCCTGATGCTGATAAGCAGCACGTGATCAGGTCGTGCGTGGTCGTTGATTTCAACTTCCATTCACGTGATTCGCGATGCACGATTCAACATTGTCTCGTAACTCTTCTTGTTCTCATCAATCTTGAATGAATGACCTCAAAACTTCAGCCTCATCACTTTTGACTCTTTGACCATCTTGAATCTTGATTACCAGCATTCGATGACGTTTGTTCATCATCCGCTCCCTCCAGAGTGCCATTCTTGATTACCCCACCTGGGCGCGCTTCAGAAGTTCCAAGAGGCTTCTTTGCTGAAGCGCTTCGCGCACACAGGTAAGCGAAGGGACAAAGCTCGACATCGGCGGCATGCACCGCAATACGTGCCTCAGACCTGGTGACGAGCGAGGCTTCTTGTGCTTGCGGACGGCGCACCTAATCCACGCTTCCCTTGAAGTGCGCGGGACTAGTTTCGTTGGATGTCGCTCGCACGAGCCTTTTGGGAGAGGCTGACGCACGTCCCCTTCCCGGTTTGGTGCATCAATATGACTCACTGTACGCTTTTCTAAACAGCCATTCAAATTTTGTCTCATCAAGCCGGTCCAATCCAGTTCCGCCGCGACACGCAGCATTTGTGAAGCTCTGACGATTGTGTGCGTTGCGCTGAGTTGATGTAGCAGGAGCCTCATGCGCCGGCGGGGCCGTAGCAAGCTCAGACTGGCAAAGTTTGGCTACGCAGCTGCATGTCCTTGATTTTAGCCAAGGTCAGCCACGAAGCTACGCGTGGAGAAAGCCGCTTCCACGACCAAGTGCTGCGGATGATCAGTCACGGTGCTCAGCAGACAGACGAAAGTCACTCTGGATTGGACTTGCGAGGCTCGTCGTGGCTCGTGACAGTAGTAGTAATATTCAAGACTGTACACATGGTCTCTGCTCCATCAATTCTTTGAGGGTTCGGAATTCCAAGTTGAGTTTGCAGTCACGAGTCTTGAGTGAGCAGCCCGATTCACGTCCACGTAGTCACTTGCAGCCCGATTCAGCTAATAATCGCATTCGTGCGCATGCTGACCATCTCGATCTCACGCTGGGTCCATTGAACAGCAGAACTTATTGGCACAAAGGCCGACGTCGCGCCACGTGTATACTGTACGTCGTCTTTTTGGTCTGGAAAGAGATGTTTCACAGCATCGCCGGTACTGCAGCGTGCGTGTCGCGTACGTGTGCCGGTGCTTCGAGCGTGCCCGCGGATGGAAGATTAACGCGCTGCGCCCTTGCGACTGCGCCCAGCTGCATGATTCTGTCAATGAGTGTCCCGTCAGGCATGGATTGGGAAGCACCATGCATGCGTACCGTACATCAGCAGCCGCAACCACCAAAGTCGCTGCTTGCATACGCGTTCGAGCGCCGACCACGCCTTTGCATGAAAGCCAAGCCATGCATCTGAGCACTTCATGACGAACTCTTGCTTACCGGAAAGGTCCACAATTCAGAGTCACAGCACTTTCCAGTCACGGCACCGGTGGACGATGTTGCAAGCAGCGCTCACCACTGTGACTCTACCACAAGCTCTCATGCATGGACCCCGATACACAGCAAGCATGAAGAGGCGTTGTCTGCATGCATGCCCTGAGCGCTGCGCCAATCGTCACCGATGTTTGATCCTGGATGACTTGCATATATGCGACCTGATGGTAGAGTCACAAGTGTGTGTTACTGTACAAGATGCCTGTTCATGCAGGCACGCCGACCGCGACACGACGGCAGGAGCAGGGCGCAAGGCGTGCAGAACGGCGTAGCAAGCATTAGCAGCTAGCTATACGATGCTATGCTTCCTAGCTGCCGCGTCTAAAGAGCTAGCTACGACCAAGCATATCCCTGCATGCATGCTCAGCACTCCCACTTCACGTTGGCCGCCCGTGGGACCCAGAGCCAGTCTTGTTGGGTCTCCTTGTGCAAGAAAGCCTTCTCTCAAGGACATGGGCGCTCGTCCCAACCTGTGCCGCCAGCCACGACATAGGGGAACCTCGGCGTTTCGAGAGGATAGGCAACCACGAATCACGAACGCGATCATGCAGCACGGCCTTTCGGGGCTCGAGCTGCAGGTCCCGAGACTCTACTGCGCGTAGCATGCACGAGGGCGGACCCCCGAGCTCTTCTGCACCCTCGCATTTCCCGGCTGAGCGTCTCTTTTAAAGGTAAGGCATCGGCGGTACGAGCTGTTCCCTCGTCGGACCCTGGCTCACTCCACCACCTCTCTCCTCATCTCTTTCCACGGACGTCGATTGCGCTCACCCCGCAATTCACAAGGGCAGGACCCATACACAAGGCGTAGGGCAGGATCCCTACCACATCATCCACGACCGACCTACACTCTCTCACGACCACCGTAGCTCTGGGCAGGCCCCACCAACATTCTTTCAGTCTCGTCACCCGCGGCAGGCTCCGCCACTAAGCTATCAGATTGCCGCCAACAGCACCACTAGGTGGGTCATTCAGGTAATTGCTTACGGCGAGAACCAGGCGCAGCTGACTCAGATGATTACCGCGTTACTTGGCGCAGACGCTTCCCTCCAGATCACTTTCAGACATGCCCGTCACACGCAGCCTCACTCCCACCCAAGCTCATATGCAGGGCTCTTCCAAGAGACGGCCGGCGCCTACACCGCTCGATCTGCGGGCAGCGCACGCCAAAAAGGTCTCAAGAGGCTTTAACAAATATCCAGTGCCGAACCACCCTCGCAGCTTGGTCCCAGGCAAGCAGATCTACTGCGCTCCCACCAAGCAACCAGCAGCCACTGTTCGCATCGTCGACGCGATTGATCTGAACGAGGCTAGAAGATTGAAGAACAAGACTGTTTCTAAGAGCAGCCCTAGACAGTACGAGAGCATGTCACCCCGCCGACAACCTCTGCGCTCCGTACGCGGTCGGCCTCGGACGCCTTTGCCCATTGTCAATGGCGTCAAACAGCACACAGTCGCTTCGCCCGCTGCGCGATCCGTCACCTTTCCCACGCCCAAGCGCAAGAGTAGCCGCATCAGCTTGCGTTTGCTTGGTGGTGGTAGCAGCAGTGCCAAGAGGCTAGTCGCAGCGGCCGCAATGGAGAAGACACCGTGCCCTTGGACGAAAGGGTGCACAGACTGCAGATCGCATCAGCAAGCCGACGTTCCAGAAGTTCCGAAAATCAATTCGAAGAGCTACGGTCTGGCGTCGGCTCTCGGTAGTGGCAGCGTAGACATTGTGCCCGACAGCTGGCTCGAGCTTTGCTGGGGAGAGAGCCACGACCGCTTCCCATCCGAAGCTAAGCCTGGGATGCCCACGCGACGTCAACAATCGATGCCTGCGATGCCGTCCCACACCAAGGTGTCGCCACCCACGTCGCGAAAGTCCACCCTGCCTGCGGGCAGCCAAGCCTCGATCCCATTGGTGGCTTCCATCATTAAGCTTCCACTGGTTCCGAGCGCCTCGATCATTGGCGAGGCGATTCTACGCCATTCCCCAGAGGCGGAGCAGCCCAAGCAGCTGCCACTCGTCACCGAGAGCACCAAGACAAGCCCCAAGATGAACGTGATCAACACGCCTCAGAGCGCCCTTCCAACACCCCTGCCTGCGTGGGTCGCAGATGTGGATGCGTACCTCGCAAGCATGACGCCCACCTGGGCTGGAAGGACTCCTGCCACTGCTCGATCCCTCAAAAGCGCATGCGCTTCGGCTGTCTCGGTGTGGAGCGTTTCGTCGGCCCTATCAGCATACCCTAACACTCCAGCTGTCCTTGCCTCGCGCTCTCCTTCGACCGTGGCTGCTCTGCTCAAGTCGTATGGTGTCCCTGTACAGCTTGCCACTCCGATTCAAGCCCAGGCAGTCCCACTTGCTCGACCACAATCGGCAATCTTTTCCCTGGGTGGATCGCCATTGATGTCGGCGGTCACCGACTACTCCGTCGATTCTGACGATTCTGCAGAAGATCACAGTCATCAAGCTCCTACAGTCACCGTCACAGAATGCGCTGCACACACATTGTCGGCGGCTTCTGATGGCGAGACCAAGATAGGCAACGCCATGCTTCAGGACGCGCCCATCACGCCATCTTCATCCGAGGCTTCGCCACCGCGCTTCATGAACGCCAAGATGCGCACTGCGAGCGTCAGCTCTCACGGCAGCAGCAGGTCTGGCTCTTCCTACCGTGCGGACTCTATATTCTCGTCTGGAAGCAGCTACGCAGATAGCGACGCAACCAATTCCCCGAGAACCAGCATAGAAAGTTCGTCGCCACCTGCCAAGACCTCCAAAGCGGCGCTCCTGAACGGCAGGCAGATCACGAAGGCTGCCTCGACGCAAGTGATCGACACCAAGGAGATCGTGCCGCCTCTACCCACCACCGACGCGCAAACTGTCGCTGCTACCGTGTCGGCCAAGGCAACAGGTGCCACTAAGCCTATACCACCGCCCATCACCATCGCAGCCATCAAGCCCATCGCGATGGCAGAAGTAGAGACGAACTCCGCGGCTAGCATTCCAGCACAAAGCTCCGACAGCGTCACGACCGAGTTCGGGGGAAGCGTTCGCGACTTTATGGACGAGGACAATGGTCTGGAGGACCAGTCTGCCTTTTCTGCAGTGTCCATCTCTAGCGAAGAATGGAGCGCAGACTTCAGCTCGGCAGCGGAGAACTTCGAGGAGGTTGACATGGGAGACGTGTTCCCGCAGATTCCAGAGCCGGCAGCTGTGAACAAGCACCAGAGGCTTTTGGTGGAAGTGGAGAGGCTGAACGCGGTCAAGATGGACCGTGGACGCAAGTTTGGACACGCGCGTTCCAAATCCTCTCCTGGCGCTTTTCAGGTCACTGCTCCCTTTGCCTTTGGACCTTCCCTCATCGAGCCAGAGGTTTCGGTCGCTAGGCACCCGGGCGCAAAACCGTTCGCAGCTAGCGCAGCTGGTCGAGCGCTCGAGCTGAGCAGACTACAGCTGTCCATCGAACAGCTGCAGATGGAGAGTCTGAGCCTCATGAACGCTTGAGCGTGCGTTTGCACCTGTCGAAACACCACTGCCCGGATGATGCGCAAGTCTGCAAAGAATCGCTCTCTGATGCCCTCCTTGCTGCTTTGTTGTACTGTATGATCTCGCTTGCTGAGCCCCTTGCTTATGTCTCCTGGAACTCTCGGGTTCAATTCCACACGCTCCTTTGCTCGGACTTGCCTGTACAGATCTTGGTGCGTCGGCCCCGGTGGCTCGGCTCGCTCGATACCTTTTTGCTCCCATGGAGAATTCAAAGCCTTACAAATAGAAAGAGAGCGAAATGTCTTGTTGACTAAATCTGTTTGAGAGGATCTTTACGGCAAGCCAGAGACTTTCTTCTGAAGTCGCTTCCTTTTCCTCCGGACACTTGCTCCGGGCTGTGAGTGCTAGCAACACCTTTTGAGGGATGCGAAGAATGCTGCACGTGGGTGCGCTCTTGAGATCAGCAAGTACGCCGCCTCTGTTACGACGCCTGCCTATGGCACAAGGGTCGTCGACAGTGCCCTCTCTCGACTTGTCATGACATTGCCAACTCGAGGCACGAAGAGCCGAGCTCAAGAGCGAGACTTTGAATAGCCGAACCGTACACTCGACTCTACGTTTCCGTCACGTGGCGCTCCATCGTCTCGAGATGGAGACGATGATGCGTTCGCGATTGGATGCTACTTACTGTTCAGAAACGTGACTTGCTGGCCCCACAACGACATTTTTACAGTGTATTTGTGATGGTGATCAACAGGCTCATCAGCTTCCGTATGTCCTTCGTCCGGCTAAGATTGAGGCTGGGAGCCTTGAACGACTTTGCCGGTGTACCGGAGCGCGATGACGGAGGTGAGGCCGTGCACAGGTCTGAAGAGTCACGAGTGAGTAGGTAGGCCCACCAGATCGCTTACGCTGGCCTGCTGTGCGGGCGACCCTTTTCCATGTTCGCTGCTGCACACGCATGGCTGTGCGACCGGCCCGGATAAAATGTAGGCGACCGGCCCGGCAGCAATCAAGTACTGTATGCATGGCAGCCAAGCAAGGCGCGCGCAAAGGGGGGCAGGTCGTAGAGCGTGAGTGCACCTGCACCGTGCATGACTCGCCGCATCCGCGCACGCATGCATGGCCTGCCCATGCAAGTCGACATCCTAGTGATGGTGTGGTGTGGTGTGGTGTTCATCCAACAACGCACTCAGACTTCTTATAATCAGACCGCCTGCTTGAACTTCACCTTTCTTCACCCCATCTTCTCACCGCGGAACTGCAAAGTCCCCCACCTCTGCCTCAGACAAGCAACCGGTCACCCTTGGCGCGCCTGTACCGCTTGATCATTGTCGCCTTGCCCCGAACTTTGCTCCCAGCGCCACGCCGTTCAATTTGCGCCTGAGCGCCCCAGGGACCATATTCAAACAAGTACATAGATATAGGCAGACCTATCAACATGGTCCTCGTCACCGAAGTAAGTTTGCAAAGCTTGCGCACTGCGCGCGTGCGCCTCCGCCTGCACAACCTCCGTCAGTGTATTTACCTTTCCTTGCTCGATCACGCCTCGCTCGTGCCAGCTCACCAAAGCTCTCGGATTGGAGGTGCCGCTTGTGCAAGGCGGTATGCAATGGGTCGGAGTACCTCAACTCGTCACTGCCGTATCCAACGCCGGAGCACTTGGCTTGCTGACTGCTCTGACGCAGCCTTCTCCGGATGCGCTCAGAGAGGCGATCCGAGAGACTCGCAAGAACCTCAAGCCGGGTGTGGATAAGCGAAGCAAGTATGGAGGATTTGGAGTAAACATAACCATTTTGCCTTCCATCAACCCGCCTGACTACGAGGGGTACACGCGCGCTGCGCTCGAGGAAGGTGTGAGGATCTTTGAGACGGCGGGAAGCAATCCGGGCCCGATCATCAAGGCTGTCAAGGAGTATGGGGGTTACGTCATTCACAAATGCACCACTGTTAGGCACGCTCGTAGCGCGCAGAAGCTCGGCGCAGACATGCTCTCCATCGACGGCTTCGAATGTGCCGGACATCCAGGAGAAGACGATATCGGAGGTCTGGTACTGATGGCGCGCGCATTCGAAGAGCTTTCCGTTCCATTCATAGCCTCTGGCGGAATCGCCAATGGCCAAGGGCTGGCCGCTGCCTTGGCACTGGGCGCATGCGGAGCGAACATGGGCACGAGGTTCATGTGCACAAAGGAGGCGGATATCCACGAGAATGTCAAGAGGGCTATCGTGGACTCGGACGAGAGGCAGACGGTGCACATGTTCCGCACGCTAAGGAACACCGCTAGAGTGTTCAAGAACAAGGTGTCGATGCAAGTCGTAGAGCTGGAAAAGAAGGGAGCCAAATTCCCAGAGATTCGTGAGTTTGCACCGCAGTCGGCGCAAAGGCGCGCACACGTTGCGCATCACTCTCGCGAGAATGTGCGTGCCGACCTGACCTTGCCACCACCTCATCCCTCGACCACCGATGTTGTAGAACCGCTCGTGTCTGGTCAGCGTGGAAGAAAGGTGTACACCGAAGGCGATCTGGATGCGGGAGTGTGGACAGCCGGAATCACGCTTGGACTCATTCACGATATTGTGAGTAGAAATAATCGCCTCTTCTCATCCAGAGTGTGACCTACACATGCTCGCACGACACTAACCTCGAACCCATTTCGACGCTCTTGCAGCCCACGTGCGAAGAGCTGGTGAAGCGCATTGGCCAAGATGCCGAGAAGCACATTGATAGGCTGGCATCGCTCTCTGCTCACAAGAGCAGCTCCTCCGCTTCGAGAGAGTCGAGGCTGTGATTACGTAGGTGATCTGTATGCTGCTGCCATCATCTTGCACATCACCCGCCCGCCGATGTGCGACGAGGAGCAACGACTCGCGACTCGATGACCTCATCCTTCGCAATGCTAGTCGATGTTGAATTTCGGGGGGTCTGGCCGAAGGCTGATGAGACCCAAGCTGAGCCCTGCTGCGAAGTGTCGATCAAGTCATGTGAGCGAGGGGGACATTTGATGCCTCGTAGGCCTGATGGTCGAGTGAATGGGCCGGATGAAGGGCCAGCTTTCGGGGTCATCTTTGGTGCGGTACGATCGAGGGTGCGTAGGCTGCGAGCGCCATGCGTGCACGCATTATGGATGACCGACTGGTGAACGCGAACGCGAACGCCGTGTGATCATGAAGGCTTGATGGAAAGCAGCGAGGGCGGTGTCACACTCAGACCGTCATGGGTATGGCGTGATGAGTGTTTGTTTGCGTACTCACCCTTCAACACGTGACTTGAATGTGCATATATGCTGCTGATGGCGGGAGATGTCTTGCTTGCGATTCGGCCCAAGCCGGCGTTCCTGCAGCAGCGCGCAGCAACAGCAGCTTGGGCTGCGTGCGTACGCGGCGGAGCGTGTGCATGGGCGAGAGCCGAGAGAGACAAGATGTGCGTGCATGCATGGATGCGCGGATGCGGATGCGGATGCGAGATCGAAGCAGTGCGTGGCGCGGCGGGGCGAAGATGATGGGCAGCATGGGTCCGCGCTGCCGCGGTGCCGCGATGGGCGTCCGTCCATCACGAATGTGGATGAATGTGGCTGATGGCTGAGCAGCAGCAGCAGCAGCAGCAGCAGCAGCAG
>CCYA01000265.1:987070-1002721 GCA_900000165.1 Ceraceosorus bombacis
TGACGCAACGCCTGGCCCTGATCATCGAGGAGTGGCAGTGCCAGGTGTAGGAGCAGCCGATTCCATGTCCCTCACTAGAGGTCTCTTGGGATCCCCATTGGCTTCGTGGCGCTGCTCCGCAGACTCTTCGAGCTTCGCAGCAGCATCCTTGAAATCGGCATGCCTTTGCGACTGTCCTACCGGTCCAGCCAAATCCGTCGCGGAGACATCTTCCATCAAGCTGTGCGTGCGCGTCCTTCTCTGCTGGGCTCCGTTGCTTCGCTCCGGTAGCGCCGTCGACCTCTTCTGAGGACTTTGAGACGCAGACGGCGTCATGGCTGGCGCACCCGATAGTCTCTGCAAGTCGCTCGACGACCTGTTCCTCTTCTCTGCAAACGTCTCCGCAGCACCGCTGCTCGCTCGAGAGCGCGTGCGGGCTCGCGGGCTCTTGGGACTCTTTGGATCGTCACTGCGCGTGCCGCTCAAAATGCTAAAGATGGCCTCGTAATCGCCCTCTTCCGACTCCTCTTCCGTTGCACTGCTGTACACGTCCTCGCCATCGCTCAGCGCTTCTTCCACCACCTCATCACCCTCCTTGAAAAACTCGGCGCCAGAAAGAGCACGCGTCGTTCGGCTCGCCCGACGAGAGGAGCCCGACCAGCCGAACAGACGCTCGTCCACCCACGAAAGAGGGTGTGCCAAGGCGCTCGTACCATCCAAGCGCTTGTCAGTAGTCTTTTGCTTCCAAAGCAAAGCGTTTGCTCGATCCGGCGTGGTGCTAGGCGGAGCATTGGCAGTAGGAGGGGAGATGATGCGTCGCTCCGTGAAATCGTCCCACACCTGCGGTGCCAGCTTGTCGATGACTTCGTGCAACTCTGCAGAGATTTTCGATCTCGTGGCTTGAAGCTCCAGGATGGCCTTCTGATTGCCGGGAAGCAGCGAGACAAAAAGAGGAGGCAAGGATTTGTAGATATCGATGCCGACTTCGCTGAACTTTAGAGTGCTATACGCCAGCATTGGCATGCCTCCAAGAACGTACAGAGGCGTGCGTCGAAGATGAGATGGCGAGACGCCGTTTCGGTAGGCGACGTAAGTGGCGACTCCGGCGTAGAAGCAGTACAGGACAGGCGTAATGCCCATGCTGACTAGGACTTTCCAGGTAGCAAGAACGTCGCGACCCATCAATTTCACCTGAGAGGCAGCTAAAGCCTCTTTTGCCTTGCGCGCTGAAATGATCTTGGCAAGAATGATGATGGGTGCATTGAGGACAACTCCTGGAAGCGCCAGGCCGCCCCAGAGCCCTAGGAGCCCAAGTCTGTAGAAGAATAGCCCCAAGGATCTCCATCCGGCCCGCGTTGCTCGCTCCACTTGATGATCTTTCAAGCCGGCATATGCGAGCATTTTGTTATATCTGAGGACGTTTGCTTTGAGTTGTTGAATACGAGGATCGTCCTTGAACTTCAAGTACCCCACAATCATCCTGCGGTTGATTTCTACTACTTGAGACAGCGAGGGATGCACACCCGGTGGGGTGTACAGGCGCCGGCCGGCCTGGATGAACATGAGCGTCTCGTAGTCTGGCGCTCGAAGCGTTACCGACTTCAATCCATCGAAAACAATGTCCATCATCGAAGCGACGGCTTCGCGCTTGCCGTCCCCGCCTTTCTCAAACTGCCCGACCAGCTCTCTTGGCACGTCGAGAGGCGTACCGAATTCTACCACTGCTCTGGAGCGGAACTTGTGCGGGTGGAAGTAAGAGAGACCGACGGGGACGATGCGGACTTTAAGACCAGGATTCGCAGCCATGGCGCCGAGCGCCATGATGACCACACCAGCCTTGAGAGGCAGCAGGTCTGTGCGATCGTGTGAGCCGCCTGATTGGAGGAGCGGCCAAACCAGTCAGCCCTGCATGCATATAGTCTGGCTGCTGAAGAAGGCTACGCTTACCTTCTGGGAAGATGCCTAACGAGCCTCCGTCCGCCAGGCGCTCGTAGACGCTTGAATACATTTGCGTCTGATCGACATACGGCAAGCACTTGTACTCGCAACCTTGCTGCTCTTCTTCCCTCGCCTTTGCGCCCTTGCCGATTTTGACCATCGACTTCCCTCGTAGCGACTCGAGCGCCTTTGCCTCTTTGAATTCCTTCTTAATCCTAAGCTCTGTGTCAGAGATGACCTCAACCACCTCAGCAGTCGCATAATTGGTAGATTTGGGCAGCATGATTTGGCTCTTGCCTTTGAGCTGCTTTGTGAATTCGGAGCCATGTCCTTGGATGAGGGTGGCGTCACCCGAGGAATGCGCACTGATCGTGCCTTTGCCAACCTTCGCCGAGTCTGCTGCGCGGGCCACGGGGACTGCAGGACGCAGGACGCAGAGTGGAAAAGAGGGTTAGCGAGCGCCCAGCTGACCTGGCATGCGTGAATGACATGATGCTCACTGCTTTGCATCACTCGAGCAGCAGCCCCAATGAATTGTCTCTTGATGGACTTTTCGGCAATCAAGAACGCAACACGACGGCCTGAGCCTCTTCGCACCTCGGAAGCCAAGAGCAACGGATCCAGGAACTGCGCCAAGACGAAGAGGTGTGAGAGGGGTGCGTCTCTTTTCCCTGTCGAGCCGCTTTGATTACGTACCTGATTGTGGTGAGGAGCTGCCACAAAGATGACTGGACCTTCGTTTGGCCTAGGAATCTTCCAAGCCCCGCGCGGCTGTATGCTCCTGAAGAAGACATTGATAACTATCCTCCAGAACAGCAAAGCAATGTCGAATGCCTGTCGCAAACCCATTGAGATGGTTGACGTGTCAGATTCATCAGATTGGGATCACAGGGAAAAGGGTAGCGTCTCGTCCCTAAAAGTGTAGATCAACCGACGGGCCCCATGAGCCCTTCATCGCTACTCACTATATTGGTAGCCATGATGCCCTGCGAAGCAAGGATTCGGGCAGCAGCTCTGGCTACCAAGCGCGGTACGAGCCGATGAAAGGGTAAAGGGAGTCCGCTCAAGAAAGCGTGCAAGTCCCTAATTGATCTCTGTACTCTCTGACTATCTCCTCTTCGCATCCATCGAGCAGCAGCTGCAGCGTTGGCGCTGGAAGAAGCTCGTAATAGCGATGAGTTCGGCTGAACGGATAACGGAGGCAGCGGCTCGGCTGGATTGGTCGAGGGAGACTTGGATCGTCGGCTTGATGGTGTGGACGACGGCATATAGAACGAACAAGGATGAGCTATCGCTCTGGTTCTGGACAACAGGCCGCGGGTCCTTGCTTGTGGTCGCCTATGAGCGCTTTAGCGTGACAGCCGAGAGGTGGGCTTGCAGTTGCGCACGTTTTGCCGACTCCCGACGGGCATGAGAAGGGGCGCAAGTGAAGCTAGTGCTGGCGTTCGCGTAGGTGTGCTTGGAGGAGACGTTTGCTCCTGCTTTGGATGATTGACGGTGTGCGACAGCGTCGGGTTGCTTGCTGAGGGGTGTGTGTAACAAGTACGATCTTCCTGCCCCGTTCGTGATTGAACAAACGCTTTGTCTATCCTGGCGAGACTTGCGACCACAACAGTCACGTAGTCTCGTACACTCGATTGTGCAGTGTAGGAGCGGAGCGCAGAGCCGAGAGAGCCTGTACAGTACTACTGCACTGCAGAGCAGGTGTGGATGGTGCAGGGTCCGCGCACGCTCTTGGCGAGTCACAGTATAGTCACGAATGTGCTTCCGCAAGCGCAAGGAACGCCACTCAGCTCGCAGGTGGGTCGTGCATGCAAAGGTCTACTGTACTCTATAGTCGAGTGCGGTATGTGGCTACTACTCCGTAGCTGCAGCGCCGAGCAAAGCAACAACGGGTTAGTGACACGACAGCGAGAGGGTGCAGGCGCGAAGGCGAGTGGGAGGTGCAAGCTTTAGCGCCGCCGCTTTGATCGCTGCATACAGTACATGTACCAGCATAGCTTGAGCTTTAATTTGTCGACGTGCAGCGCTGCCGCCGAGGCGCCCTCGTCTTGCGGGCGAGAGTGCCTGGTGGGAAGTTTGGGGCATTCTGCATACATACTTACTTCTCGTGTCTAATATGTGGTCACAAAGTGGAATACACATTGTTATCACGACTGTGCTCGCGACTGGCGATCGTGCCAGCAGACGCGCTTCGTGACAATCCACGCTTGAGTCGGAGTGAGCCTCGATCGATCCACGCCAGACATGTACACGTACGCGGTCAGTCATCACAGCGGCGAATCAGACGGATCTCAGCTGCGCGCGGCGTGATCTCGATCAAACGCCTTATTCATTCGAGATTGATCCACTCACGTCTCATTCACGATTCGTGATTCTACATACTGTACACCGAACGCATAGCAAGCAGCGGGCCGTGCAGGCCGTGCAGCACGCGTCCGGCGCGGAAAGTTGGGGCAACGAGAGGCTGCCCGCGCGTTTCAACTCTTGGCTCTGACCTTTGGAGGGTCACTAGGTCACGTGTTGTAAATCAGCTCGGTCGCTCGCACGAGAAAGGGGACAGACGGTGCGCGACGCGTTTGCGAAATTGGCGCGTCGCGCAGACACAGCGAGCCTCTGGACTCGGACTGCATGGCGCAAGGCGGGCGGATGGATGATCGCGAGACGTGACTGAGGACTGTGCTGGCTGCTGATGCGCGCGCTTCCTTTGTCATGCGGCGCGTGCGCGCGTGTGCATTGGGTCGCTCCCCTGGACCAACCAACACCTCATTCACCATTGTGATCGTGATCCGCATCGACAACACACACCACCTCGAACTTAGCTTCCCAGACGATCAGCTCTCCTTGCGCACATTGCGGCTAGACTATCAGCATAGAAGCTTTGAACTACATCCCCTGTCGACAATCACCATTTGACCAGCCCGGAGTCGCCTTCCCTAAACCTCTCCTCTCCGTCAGTTGACCGCTGTTTCCTCCAGGCCTGAAGACAATGTCGGTGATCCACCTCCAAAACGTTCAGGTCCTGAACCCCAAAGGATCCTTCTCTGGTAAGTGTTCGGCAATCATTTGCATTGCTCTCGAGTCACCTCACGTCTCACTCCATCTTGCAACGACCACGCGCTCGCCACCCGACTGTACAGATCCTTACATTTTCAAGGTCACTTTCGAGTGCATCTCGCCACTTGAGGACGATATCGAGTGGAGGTTGATCTACGTCGGATCGGCCGAGAGCGCTAGCTACGATCAAGAGCTGGACAATTGCATGGTCGGGCCTGTTCCGGTTGGTGAGTGGTAGAGGTCATGACGCTTGAGGAGCTGTCGCGCGTGTTGAAGGAGTGTTGCGTCTAGCAGCAAGCACGAGTCGCCTTTGGCTCAAAAAGTCCTCATGTGCTTCTTCATGCTCAAGACTTACATCGCTCCGGCTGTTCTTTCTCAGGCGTCAACTCGTTCGAGTTCGAAGCGGACGCTCCTCATCCCGACAAGATTCCTACGCAAGATTTGCTTGGCGTGACAGTCATCCTCCTGACCGGAAGCTATCGCGATGCAGAGTTCATTCGTGTCGGTTACTACGTCAACAATTTTTACGAAGACCCAGCCTTGCAAGAGAATCCTCCTGAGCAGGTAGATCTCTCCATCGTCAAGAGGGAAGTCTTGGCAGAGAAGCCTAGAGTCACTCGTTTCAATGTCAAGTGGTGAGCATGCCAGTCTCATGCTCTGCTAAACGGTCGCTTCAGCTATCTCACTGGCTTCGAACCATTTTCCCACTCTGTCCCTGTCAGGGACGCGGACTCCAAGCCAGCAACACTGCCATCCACCTCAAACGCCATGGACACCGACGACTCATCTCAGGCTATTGTGCCTCCACCTGCAGGCGGCTCCTCCTCGTCAGGATTCGGTTCCCAAGCTTCGGGACAATACAATGGCAGCGACGGGCAAAGCGTAGGAAGCAGGAGCGCTTTTGCCCCCGTGGCTGTACAGTGATCGATTTGGCTGGTCAGCCCTAATCCCGGCTCTAGCAGCAGAACAGTACCGCATGTTGCCCCTTGGAGGTGCATCAGCCCCACCCAACCCATCAGCGTTTCTCGTCTCGTTGATTGTAATCGTATTTCTTCTTGTGCAAAAAAAGTATCGAGCGGAGCTGCGCAGGCTTTGCAGCAGCGCTGGCACGCTCGTTCAGCGTCGAAGAAGATTTCGCATGGATGCCGCATTTTCGCTGGCTCCATAGGAGAGTTGCGTTGAGGTGAACAGAGTTCTCAAGGCACAAGCGCGCAGTTCTCTAGATTGTGCAGCGAAGTGAGATGTCTCTGGCGCCCGACCGCGTCGTACTCTCCTATGCTAGACTCGACTGAGTCTCGGCGCACAAGGCACTTGCGAAGGAACTTCACGACGATTACGAGCGGCGTGGGTATGTCATATTTGAGCGACGGGAAAGTAAAGGAGCACTGCGAGGATCGACACTGAAACGGCGCTTGGTGACGTAAGTGAGTGTAGGTGCCCACAAGAGAGCAAAAAAGATCTATGGCAGAGGGGGCGTCGGGAGAAGCAGATGGGACGCAAGACGAGAGCAGACATCGGCGAGTCGCGACGCTGAGGGTGAAGCTGTCGTTGTTAGACTGCAGACACCAATACGGCGGAGCGGATCCTGCGTCATCTGCGTGCAGTGTGGAAGCTGTCCAGGGCTCGCCTGGAGAAGCGGTACAAGGATCCTGATCAGCATTGCATGCATCGATGGTTTGAAAGGCACGTCACACTCACATCCACGCGGATAAGTCTTGATCTGAAGGTGCTTGCAAGAAATAGGAATTCGCGGCAGTGTAGAGCCCGAATACGTTTTCGCGCTGCGTTCCGAGCGGCGAAGGAGCACGAGAGACGACTTGGACGTGAGCGCCGGTGATTGATGAAGCCTTGGATCTGATGTGACTCACCATTAACATGCGCTCAATGTTCTCGTCGTGCTCCACGCGCACGGAGCCTAGATGCATCGCCATGAGCTCATCCAGCTCCGCGCTGTTCTCGTAGACGTACAGATACGGCCTGTGAGAACATGAGACGCGTTGAGCTATACAGAAACGAGACAAGCATCGTCGCACTCTAAAGATGCTACTGACCGTCGCAAGACAAACCATCTTCTAATCCATCGATCAGAGTGAGGCTCAGCAGGAAGAGCCAGCCAGCCTCGCTTGGCTGCAGAATCCGTGCGAGGCACGAGTGAGACTTCTGCGATGAGCTTGGACGGGGTTGCGGGTGAAGAATGAGGAGCTGGTGTCTTGACAGAAATGGACGCAGCAGCCTTTGCTTCGGCCTCATCGGCGGCTTCTTCAGCAGCCTCTTCAGATTCCTGAGCGAGAACAGACTACGGGTCCGGACAGCAAGTCAGCTTGTTGTCCTTGCCATTTCTCTTACTGCAGCACTCACCAGCTGTGCATCTCGTCGCGCTGCTTGCCAGTAGGTGACTGCGCGCTGGAGCAGACCCTCGTGATCGCCCCCTGCATTGTTGCTACCATTCGACATTGATAGTGGCGGTGCCGACTCGAGCAGCCTACGCACGCCTTCCACTTCCGCTCTTCGTCTTTCAAGTCGAACCATGCGAGCGTGATCGTGCACCAAGCTGACGCCACGAGGCTTCCACTTGCCCTGTAGCGCTTCCTCGCCCCTCACGTACTTTGCGGCAGTGTCGAGCCTCCACAATTCCTTGGTGCGCTTTTCCAAGGGTGGCACAAGCCGTACAGCGAACAGCGCGCTCGTCTTCGTCAAGACTCTAGCACCCGTCGTGGCAGCTCCGATGAGGCTCATAAGCTTGCCTTGCGGCTTAGAATCTCTGCCACCTATCGACACCGCGATGTCCATGCTGAACTGAGCAGGTGCGGTGCACATCTCCACATCCAAAGTGAAGCTGAAGCGCAGCAGAACTCTTTGGCCGCTTGGCGTTGGTCTATTTAAGAAAATAGAGTCATGTACGCTGCTATCCCACCAGGCCCACATGGACAGCTCGCTTGTCCCGTTGGGTCTAAAGTCGACTTGCTGCTGTTTCGTCGGGACTTTGAGGTGCACTGGCTCCCCGAGGGTAGAGGAATGCACCCGGCCACGAGCGTCAAGTAATCGAACCTCGCTGAGCTCAGCAGCGCGGACACCGGCCCAATTAAATTGCCGTCCAGAATCATGGGTCATGGTCAGGACTAGCTTCCGCTGGAGTCCTTGCCTTAGCGAAAAGGCTCCTGGGTCGAGCGACGATTGAGCGCGGACCTGCACTGGCACGTATTCCCCCCTGTCATCCAGTTCGCACAGTTGCACGAATGCCAAGACGTCGTGACGCTGCTCGGATATCATCTGGTTCTCTGACAAGCGTCCGGCAGCGGACGATTTGTGGAGGAGCACTGGACGTTCGAGAGAGTTGCTGTCGGCACCGAGATCACTGCCATTGAGCGTGGGAGGTGCGCGACCCGTCAATCGTTTGGCCTCCTTGGCGGCGTCGTAGTCCTCGAGCGCTGTAAGATGCTGCGATTTGACGCGGGCGTGAAATTCGATCGGTGCGAAGCCTGAGCGCATATACTCTGCAATCTCTGGTGTGATGACGAAAGTCAGAGTTCTGCGTAATTTGACGTCCGATAACGCGCTGACACCCTTCTGTCCGAGCTCGGCTGGTGCTGAAGCAAAGACTTCATCTTTGCTGACTGTCCGGCCAGCAATGCTGCTTAATCTGACTTGGACGTGCAACCGCTCAAAGTCGCTACTTGGAAGGCCGATCACACCGTCAATGGACAGCTGCAGACCAAACTTGTGACCAGCAGGTAGCTCAGAGTCATTGCCGTCCGAAGATGTTGTTGTCTCGGGCGAGGCGGTGCCGTTTGAGGTCTTGCTCTTGACTGGAGAGGCAGAGATGCTGACAAATTTGAGCTCAGCAGAGCATTGTCCGATTTCGCTGCCAGTGTGCCGCGAAAGAATCGGCAACCGATACTTCGCCGACAC
The DNA here is from genome assembly GCA_900000165.1 of Ceraceosorus bombacis. NCBI lineage: Eukaryota > Fungi > Basidiomycota > Exobasidiomycetes > Ceraceosorales > Ceraceosoraceae > Ceraceosorus > Ceraceosorus bombacis. The sequence goes on from CCYA01000265.1 coordinate 995,954, forward strand.
CTTACGAGAAAGCGGACAGAGGGGTAGCAAGGCATTGCCGATGAACATATAGGAAGGGGCTGGCACCTCATAGAAAGGATCTGCCCAATTGAAGTGTTGTGAGTATTCAGGTCTGTCGATGAAGCTGTAAAGATTCCTCATCTTGGCGAGCCGTGCTTCGAGTTTTGGCAGGGACCAAATGTATGAAGTTGAGTGCAGATGATCGATGACCCGAACCGCAACGCATGGCTTTGGAGCTTTGTGAAGCTCGGGGTCTGCAACGTCATCCAGGTCGTCTAGGCCAGCAATGGACTCAACGGAAGAGATCGGGTTGCTCAGCGGTTCGTCGTCGATGATCGTGTACTGCATGGTGGTCTTCTTGTCCAGCTCCATGCTGATCACGTTTGCCTCCTTCAGAAGTACCGCATTGGATAAGATGTCCTCTGCCATAGAGACCCTTGTATGTCCTCTCCACTTGGCGAGTACCCTGTAGAGCATAGCTTTCTCAGGCTCGGTATAAATGACGGGAATGTCCAGAGGATTGGGAGGCTCTCCACCTGCTTGGAGCAAAGTCAATTGTGCCTCGTACTCTTTGACCTTCTGCTTGAGATCGGCGTGCGCTTGAAACTCGACCGTCGCGTCGCCGTTGTCTGTTGTTCCGGCAACCGAAGCAGCGTCGCGGCTTCCAGGACCACCGCTACCCCAGGGATCGATGGAGGTGTCGTCGGTGTAGGTGCTCAGCGAGAAGGGGCGCGCCATAGATGGAGACTCGCTATTCGCATCGTCCAGCGAGCTCAGTCGACTCTCGGGCCTGCTGGGCGCGGCGAGGCTCGTGCCACGCTTATGGCGAGCTCTGGAAATGTCTTCAAAGAGCTTGTCAAGCTCCTGAGGCTCGAGATGGTCGAATGCTGCATTGTCGCCATTCAATCTCGCCAAAGCGGCCTCGCGCCTTGCATATGTCCAGTCGACGTCCCCAGCCTCATCCGCATTCGAGACAGGAGACTCTGGACGTCCAGGCGTGCCCGGATCCGTTGTCTGGTTCAGCTCGTCGCCTGTGGACATCGCCATCGTCGACTTGACCCTATCACGCGCCCTGCGGACTTCCTCGGGGTGGTTGAATCTGAAGACATGAAAGTCGCCCAGAATGACACGATAGCCTGACCTGAGACGTCTTGGCTCTCCTGGCTGCACTCGCTTGCCGTTCACCATGGTCATGCCGCCGCCAGAATTCTCTATAGTGACGACGCCACTGTCCGCAACGTTGAAAACGCAATGTTCCGCCAATATGTTCGAGCCTGACAATCGGATTGCTGGCGTATCTCCTGATGTCGACTCCCCATTAGGATCCCCTGCCCCCTCTTCAGCAGCGTCGATGTTTCCCACCTTGGTGTCGCCCGGTCTCAATTGGTAGACGAGGCATTCCGACATGAGAGGATCTTCGTTCAAATTCACCAAGTGAGGCAATTTCTTTGGCGTGTGCACGCCAACGTTGCCCTTCTCCACACTGATGCCGAGCTCTTCCAAGGCCTTTTCCCTCTCCACTTGGATCTTTTGAGTATTTCGGAGCTTGTCTTCCCAAGTCTCATTGACCGAAGCCATGAGCTTCTCCGCACTCTCCATCTGCTCTTGTAGCTCGGCTTTGGTCACAGTCTTGATCTCGCCGGTCTTGGTTTGGTAGCGCACGACCTGCTTCTCGGGTGGAACTGTGGGATCCCAAGACGACTCGCCCTCCCCACCTCCCATGCCACCCATTTGAGCACGAGTTCGGAGCATCTCCAGCTCTTCTTTGAGCTCTCGAATGAGCTTGGCGTTCGGATCTTCGTTGACTACAGCCTTGTTCTTGATCTTCTTGGCCGAGTCTGCGTATCTCAATGTGCTCAGCGTCTCTTCGTAATCTGCAGGTGAAATCGCAGCAATCATTGCAGTCTTGCTATTACCTCCCAGCGAGTCCTTTAACAGCCAAGTCAGGACTGAGTCGCGATAAGGCACGAAGTTGTCCAGCTGCTTCTTTTTGCTGCTCGGCGCTGTGCTCGCAGCTGCGAGCGCTGCAATAACCTTACCCAAAGTTGTTAATGATCTATTGATATTTGCACCTTCCTTCAGACGGCTACCTGTCGCACCCGTCGAGTTCGCTCTCTCTGATCCAGCCAAATCCACCAAGCTTTGATACATTGATTTGTCTCAGCAAGTGTCAGCCAGCATGCACACAGCGACGCCAACTCACCTGACCTTTGCTACTTTCTCCGCTTCTAGATTTGTCTCTTGGTCCTTGATCTTCTGCGTGACAATAAGCGTAAACACAGCGTGCGAGCGAGAGCTTGTTTCGTTCATGTTCGTCGCAGCCACAGTCCGTGCCTTGTTGCCTTCATCCATCAGGTTCTCTATTTCTGGGAACGACGCTACCGCCAACTTGCTCAGGTCTTCGACATACGGTCCCAGACTTGGATGTTCTCTGACTTTCAGATTGCCCTTGTTCTTCGGATTCAGCAAGTCTCGAACCTTTTCGTTGTAGATCTCGATGTATGACACTTCCACTGTCACGCGCAGATTCGAATTCGCACCCATCTTGTCCTCTGCCTCTTCAAACAGCTTCGAGCATGTCAAAGGGATGAGCCCCTTCGCTTGCGCGTAGCCCACCATGCTATGGGACTTTCCGGAGCCGGTTTGGCCGCTGCAGTGTTGGAAAGCTCACTATGAGCAGGCATGTATGCACGTTCGACTTGCGGTAGATCTTCACTCACTAAGCAAAGACGCACTGAAAGCCGTGCGCATGGTACGACAGTAAGGGTCAGAAAGGCGGAGCCAAAAGGCGCGCTACCCTACTGCACGCTCGCTCACAGTATTGAATCCATCGAAAGCCTGTTTCAGGACATCCAAGCCTACATACTCGAACAGCTCCTGCTGTTCTGTGTTCTCGTCGTAAGCTCTATCAAACGAGAAGGGCATCGCCTTCTTCTTTGTCGCGCGTGCATTCTCTTTCGAGTCTCCTTCCGATGGAGGGTTGAGTACAAGCTGGGTCTGATCTGTGAAGTCCACCAAGTTGGATGCTCCTCGTGTTCTTTCTCGACTGTTCATAGGTCTACATCGCACCACCACCTTGATGTTACCAGAATCGGACATTGTGAGACCACTTGGAGCGAGACGGAGTCCCAACCTGCTGTGGTCTGCCTAGGATGCACCAAGGGTGGATGATCGACGTCGTGAAAATACTCTAACGAATGCCAAGTCGGACGAGTGTCGGAGCAGTAATGGAGGACCCGCTATCGTACTTGGCGACAGGCCCTAACGAGCCGTCGGATGGTCAAAGCGTAAGGCGAGGAGGATGAAGGAGGGAGGGTTCGCGACTGCTGGCTGAGAGCTGCGAACGCAGACAGAGCGCTGCTATGGTCACGAGTCGACGTTGATGATGAAGGCTTGCGCTGCCGAGCTCGTTTCCTCGAATATCGGGCTGGCGCTTGAGCCTGCTGTACAGGCAGGCGCGCGTGCGTGTTGGTCGATCGTGACTCAGGACTATGCTCAGTGACTCGCGCGCGGGGCGTGCTGCATGGCGCGCTGCAGGCCTATGTATGCGGCGTGTTCCAGAATCGCGTGAACCCACCAGTGGGCCTGTGTTATTATTATTGCCACTTGTTCAGCGCTGCCATGGGCTTTCAAAAGTGCCCTACATGTGTCTTTATTTGGAAGCCTGTGGTCGAAGCTTGGACATCAGGGAGTCGGCAGCCATGCAGAGGCTCCAGCCTGTCAGTTCGGGATCGGTACAGATTGGCCTCCCTTCTGCACCGGCACTCGATCTTGAATCTCACTGTGTAAGAGAAGTCGTGCGTGAGTGAGTGAGTCTGCGAGCCTGAAGGCGTGAGTTTGTGTGTGTCTGGAAGGGGAAAACTTGATCACGTGACGTTTTGGCGCGCTGAGCGGGGTCATCGGAAGCGGGCCAAACGCGCCTGCCGGAGGGCCGACTCATTCATTGACTTTATGACGCTGAAAACGGACTCACGAATTTGGGTGAGTGACCCAACTAACTGCCTTCATTCGAGCATTCTTGTCCGACTCACACTCTCGAATCTTCCTTGCCCTGTCTTGACTCAGTAACCATCACCGACCCGTAGTCGTGAAGGACTCGCAGCTCTGAAGGTTCACTCGAATGTCCAGCCGTGCTCAGCTTTGATCCGAACAGGATCAACTCGTGCGAAGGACCCACTCACGGCGGAAGCGACGACCGTCTCATGGGATGCACCTCTCCGCGCTTACCAACATCTGAGATCTCCGTACTGAGAACGAGAGCCGAGGCAGCATGTCATCGTATCTGCAATCTGTTCGCTCTTTTGCTGAGCGCAGGGCAAGATCTTTAGTGGCTGTCGGTGCCTTCGTCGGCGGGGTGTATGCTCTAGGCACATATGCGATCTCCACACTTGCCGAAGCTCAGAAACGCATGTCAGATGAGAAACGGGACCGAGAAAAGTGGGTGTCGATGTGCTAGATATGTTACAATCGCGCTGAAGCAGTAACTCTTTCCCTGCGCGACCGTGACCTCTTTTCAGTCTGAAGCGACGATTCGCTCAGAATCAGGACGATGTTTGCTTCACAGTCTTGGCGCTGCTGCCGACACTGGCTGATCAGCTTTGGTCGAGCATGGATGTGGAGGGCTTGACAGCAGAGCTACAAAAGAGCAGGGTCGTTGCTACGTCTGCCCCTCTCGCAGCAAAGGAGGAGATTCACCATGCAAATAGCGAGATGCCATCGTACGCTGCAGCGGCGAGCACGACTAAAGTCGAGGGAGACGACTTTGTCGAACCGCAAGCGGAAGGCATACCGGTAGCTCCGACAAGCAACGACGAGGCATCTGCCTCGACATTCCTACATGGGGCAGCAGCGGCACGTACAAGTGACGAGCAGCCTTTGTCCAGCAGCAACGATGGGGTCGAGGGCAACGCTCCAAACGGTAGCCTGTCATACGATGCTGGCTCGGAGGCCACTGATGACGCCGCAGCCTCTGCGCGTCCCACTCTGCTAAAAGGTAACAGTAGCCTCGACTCCATCTCGGAGGTGAGTACCGCTATCCAGTGATCTACCTACGTGTCCCACTCGCGGGCTGCTCGTTGACTCTTTGTCTTTTGGTCAGCCTGCACCCCAGCCTATCAATCCCACCGCCCGTTTGACACCAAGTCCTCAACCGAGCACATCAGCCACACCTCTGAGGTCGCCGCCTTCGGAACAAGAACGGGCGACCGTGCAGAATTCAGGAATCAATGGCCATGCCGGGGCGGTCGCTCAAGCCATCCATGCCAACGAGGCGAGACCGTACGATCTAGAGGGCAGCGCAGGCAAGGCTCCTGTCGTGGGAGGGGAACAGCAGCCGTTTGCCTCACAACAATCGCAGCGTTCGGATGCAGAATTGGAAAAGGCGGCCATGCCTTCGATTGCAGATTCAAAGCCGACCGAGCATGATGGTTCGGAGGCGAGGCGAGCGCACGAGGCGTCTGCTGCACAAGCCGCTTTGTCAGAGGAGCAGAGAAAAGCAGACGCTGCAGCGGAGAAAAAGCTCAAACTCGAGCTATGGAACGAGCTGAAGATCGCTGGTGAGTCGCTTCGCCAAAGGTTGCCATATTAGGATTCGGACTAAAGCACTGCTATCATCATCTGTAGCGATCTCAAGAACGGTTACATCGCTATATGCTCTAGTCCTGCTAACTCTGCAGACCTCGATCCAGCTGAACGTTCTCGGAAGGAGAGCCTACCTCGAATCTGTATCCTCAATGTTTCCCCTGCCGCCAGCACCCAAGAAGGAAGGAGTACCGCACCGCATCTTGTTGGAGCCCGGAGGACAAGGGACCGGGGCTGACGGTTGGGGCAGATTTGATGACGAACATCAGGATTCTGATGACGAGGAAGAGAGCGCGAATGACGAGCGAGCGAAGAAGGGAGCGGAGGAAACCGAGAGGCTCTTTCTCACTTTTAGCTGGTGGTTGCTGCATCGAGGCTGGAAGGACTTGGCCCAGACTGTGGAGACAGCCGTCAAGGATGTGTTTGGCCCGTAAGTGGCGATCCTTTTGGGCGTCAGGGACAACTCGAGCTGATTTCGAACCGTATCCCCACTTGCCAGACTTGGCCTCAAAGCACCGCTTACGCATGGAGAGTTCATTGAGCTGCTTCGCGAGGTCCGTAGCAAGGTCGAGTACGCGGAGAGATCGTCAGAACGCGAAATGAAGGATAGCATCAGCGAGTTGAAAAGCGAGCCCAGTGCCTTTAGCGGTGTCAGCTCTCTGCGAGGTGGCCGCGGCAGGCGGAAAAAGTGAGTGGTCGGCGAGAGTGTGAAGCGTTGGCTAATGTGCTGAGCTGACCTTCTTCGAGCCGTGCTGCGCACAGCTTCTTTTCGATCTTGTTTCCGGCAACGGAAGACGAGGAGATTGACGTGTTGCTGCAGGCAGGAGCGATCGACTATGCTGCCCCCTTGTCTCCCAGTTTGAGGTCACTTCTTGACGAAACGCACGATCTAGTCTCGTCGCGAGACTTTAGATCCGTCATGCGACTCTCTCTCGACCGCGTCTTCAATGTCCTCGACGAATCCTTGAGACCGACGTTTGGCGTGGCTCCTCGAGACGCTCCTAGCAACGTCGTCACCAGCTTGGAAGCTCCTGGCGGACGTTTCCAAGAACTTGGAGAAGTCGACGATGAAGGCAAGCGGATCAGACTCGCCGCTCTATTTCCGGCCGTTGCCAGACAAAGTCAGCTGGCTGTGCACGCTGTTCCAAATTCGTACGCAGACGTGAGTTTGCCTCTCCCCCCCCCCCC
>CCYA01000265.1:1013306-1037524 GCA_900000165.1 Ceraceosorus bombacis
GTGTGATTCAAAATTGTGCTGCTGGACATCAATTAAGCAAAGCAGCAACAATCCGCGCGCACTGCTGGCAAAAGTGCCGCGTCCGCGTCCGATAAACACTGGTCGAGTGCCTGCCTTCACACTGTCTACCTGATGTGTACCACTATCCAACGCGCGAGGGAGCTGTGTGGTACGTGCAAAGAACGCTCGTGAGCAAAGCATGCTTGCTGCTGCTGCATGGCGCTATAATTCATCGAGTCGAGTCGTGACTGCAAGGCCTCGCGAAGGATGTCAAGTCTGATAGGCTTCGATAGAGGGATCGTGAATCGTGGCTCATTGGGGACTTAATGTACTTCTTGAGATGGAATGCTCGGCTGTCTTCGGTGCTGAAGCGAACTCGCCGCGTGAGTCAGCAGCTACGACGAAGGGCGAGTCACATTTCCGCGTGCGACGTCCATGCTCCTTTCACGAACAGACGGCTTTCGTGTACACGTGACGTTCCAGGTCGGAAAGGAGACTCATTTCGCGACTCCTTCTAGTTGGTATGAGTCGTGAGGCCAAGACGCGGTCCCGCACAAGCCAGAGTAGTCAAAGTGCTCACGAAAGGCGTCTCGTATAAAATCTGATCAAAGAACACTCATCGATCTCGTGCGAACAAGGTACAACATAGGAGGAAGGCGCGTGTTGGAATGGATAGGAGGCGAGGCGCACACCGAGCCGAGCTTTGCCGTCGTGGTAGCCGTGTCAACGACGGCGAAGAAGGCCTTGTTCTTTAGCAAGGGATCTGAAAACTCCGTCCGGAATGTCGAGCAATCTGTCCGGCGTGTCGAGCTCCAGCACTCTGCCGTTGCCAAGGACGAGAACTCTATCAAAGTCAATGACGGTAGCTAGACGATGAGTGACGGCAATGATGGTGCAGTGGCTAAAGCAAGTTTGCAGCACTTCTTGAAATTCTGCATCTGTTTGTGGATCCATGGAAGAGGTCGCTTCGTCCAGCACTAGCACCTTGCGTCGTCGCAATATAGCTCGCGAAAGACTGAAAAGCTGCTGTTGCCCCGCCGACAGCGTCGCTTCGCTTGTAAGGAGCATGGTCTGCAGACCTTGAGACAGCGAGCGCACGTACACATCGAGCTTCGTCTTTGCCAATGCGTCCCACAAATCGGCGTCCAAGTGCTCTCCTTCAGGGTCCAAATTATCGCGCACGGATGCTGCCAAAATGAGAGGATTCTGGGGAATGATGGAAAGAGCATTGCGCAAGCTTCGCGCGGTAACAGAGTCGATGTCGAGTCCGTCCAGCTCGATGGTACCCTCACGCGAGTCCAGCATCCGGAAGAGGGCAAGCAACAGCGTCGACTTGCCGGACCCGCTTCGGCCTACCACTCCGATTCGCTCGCCGGCTTTGATGTCCAGACTGAGGTTGTGCAAGGCGGGCTGCGACGTGGGAGTGTATGCGACTGTGAGGTTACTGACCCTTATACCGCCCTGAACATCCGCTGGCTTGATTGCTTTTCGGGACTGGCCCGTCTTGAGCGACTTTGAGCCTTCCTCAGGAGGCAGGTCCGCAAACGCACGGATGCGCTCCAGAGCAACACCAGCGATCTCGAATTCGGTGTACGAGATGAGTGTACGATTGAGATTCTGGTCGATCAACGTCGCTTGGACCAGAGCGACACCCAGCAATCCCACTGATTGCGATTCGCGCAGGAGCACAACGATGAGCACAAGACCACAGCTGATGACTCCCGCGAGCAGGTTCAAGCTGGTGAGCAGCCAACGTCGGACGGCCCACAATGTGTAGTACGGCTTCTGTGCTTGGTCCAGTCGTGCGGTCATGATGCGTTCGAAAGTCGCCTGCCTGCCCAGAGCTCGCAAAGTTGCTAAGCCCGTTTCTGAGGTGGTCTCGCCAAGCGAGGAGACGAGTGGACCCTTTTGCGCCATCTCGAGGCGACGAAGCTGCCTACTTGCCGGCATGTACAGTCGCTGAAGGAAGACGTAGAAGATGGTGATGCCAGCAAATACTGCGAGAAGATAAGGCGCTGGCACAGAGAGCACGATCACTTGGCCAACTAGTAAGCCCCCATTTCCGAACAGATTAGAAGCAGCAAGACCGAGCTCCCAATCGATGGTAAAGAGATCTTGCGAGAATCGGTTGACGACCCTGCCGACGGGATTGACGGAGAAGAAGTCCAAGCTCGTTCCCATTACTCCAGCCAGCTGCATCTGATGCAACCTTGTCCCTGCATTGCCAGTACCCCTCACCATCAAGGCATGCAGCTCGATGGGCAAGCTTACGAACGAAATCAGGGCTAAGGAGAGAAAGACAATAATGTACTTGCCAAGCTCAGCCCCGTGCAAGGTCTGACCATCGGGCTGGGCGTCTGCCACTCTAGCCCAGTGCTGTAGCCACACAGGCCAACCCATGTTTGCTCCGACTTGGCCCCAGGTGCCGAGCTGCGAGATGACGAATAGCCAAATTCCCATCGTTTTGAGCCAGAGACCATAGACACCCCACGACACACTACCAGAAGCCATCTCCTCTGTCTTGTCTTCATCTGTCTCGGCTACTCCGGCGGTCGTCTTCTTGGCATCCCGAGGAGCTCGCGTATCGATTGTGGTTGGGCGATCCGTGTCGATGCTTGCACGGATAGCAGCTTTGCCTTTGAGACTCAGCGACTCGTACGGAGCTGCCTCTGCTACTTTGCCATCTTCGAGACGAACGACAAGGGCAGCAGAAGGCAAGAGGTGCATGGCATTGGTAGCCATGATGACCGTCTTGCCTCGCAGCAGTCCTCTGTCGCCCAAGATCGAGCGCCAAAGATGCGCAGCGGTCTCGGCATCTAGAGCGCTAGTGATATCGTCGAGTATGTATGCGTCTGCATCGGCATAAACACCCCGGGCAACGCTCAAACGCTGTCTCTGACCTCCGGAGAGCGACTTGGCAGGAGTGCGGTCCCGTTGGGGAAGTTGCTGCAGATCCGTGTCGAGACCGCAGGCGTGTAACGCCGTTGCGTACCTTTCGGCGTCCCAAACGCCGTCAAAGACAATGTTGTCACGGATGCTGGCCGCCTCCATCAACCAGCTATCTTGCGAGCAGAAGACTGCTGGTTTTTTTGAAAGTGGTAGGTGGGTGGAGCCACTCAAGACATCAGCTTCTCCTAAGCAAGCGGCCAGCAATGTCGATTTGCCGCTGGAGATCCTCCCGCAAATCATGGTCAATTTGCCAGCGGGGATGCTGAGGTCGACGTTGATGAGAATCGGCTTGCCGGAACCCCATCCTAGCGTGGCGCGCTCAAAACGCGCGGCTACCGTGGAGTCTACGGGCTCCAACACCTCAATCGAAGAGGCGGACAGATCAGCGTCTTTTCTATCAGACGCTGGAGTTGCAGAACGCAAAGAGTCTTGACTTCGGTGATCGAGAGTGCCACTGCGCTCCGGTCTTTCGTTTTCGCGTAGAAAGCTTTCAATGCGTTTGCAAGAAGCAAAAGCGGCGAGAATACTGGCGTACTGCTGGCCCAGCTGGAGCAGTGGAGCTTCTAGCAAGCCTAGCGTTGTGAGGGAGGTGAAAACACTATTGAGGTTGAAGCGACGCCCGCCATCGATGGAATCCGCAATGGCGATAGCTGAGAAGATTGTGAAGGACATAAAGTTCATTACGCTATTCGTTCCGCAAACCACGAGGATTAAGCGGCGCAAATAGTCTTTGGCCTTCTCGATCTCTTTGGCACGAGCAGTCAAGAGCCTCTTGGAGATGGCATCTTCGTATGCTGCAAATTTGAGGCCTTTGGCGTCCTTGATGGCAGAAGAAACCAGATTGACTCGAGCGTCCGTCTCTCTGCTCCACGCGCCTTGCTTTTGGCCAATGTTCTCCCCCATAGATGAGACGAATGGCGGAACAGCGAGGGCGATGAAGATGGAAAAAAGAGCAGCCACAAAGCCCACCAGCGCGAGCTGTGAATACAAGATCCAGAGGCCGACTCCGATCAGGATGAAGCCAGACCAGAGAGTGTGAAGAGGATCGACGCACTTGACGATGCGCTCGACATCTACAGAAACGAGGTTGGCTGCTTTACCGCCTCCTGTTCGCTTTGCGGCCTCCAGGTGCAAGCGCAGACTTTTGGCGTAGATGATCTCGATCAATGCACCGCGCATTTTGACCATCGTCTTTGCAGAAAGCCAATAGTATTGCCCGTTGCTAGTAGCAAGGACGAGATAGATTAGCGCGTAGGCGCCAACGAGACCCCACCCATAGGCTGTTGGGCTGTCTGTAGCGGTACCAGAACTTTGAGCGAATGCCAGCGTCTTGCTGACCAAGAAGGGTTGCGCCAGCGTTGCAGCAGTCACAATGAGTCGAGGAATGATGGGCAAGAAGAGAGAGACGGGAAAGCCGATGGCGAGAGCGTAGACCAGATTGTGAGGTGGAGGTGGAAGACTAGTCTGAGCTGCATCAAGTTCTTCAACATCCCTCATCTCCAGGTCCTCCATCGCGAGCGAAGAGTCGCTGTCATTCTTCTTCTTTCCGTTGCTCCTCGCCTTCCAGATTTCGAACAGTTCAGTCTGCCGAGAGACGGCACGTCTCTGTCGACGTCGTTCCAGGGCAGCGGGGCTGGCTGGCTGCCAAGCATCTTCCATGATGATGCGCAGCGAGTTGCCGCAGTATTCTGGAGCAAGTGTGTCTAGGTCGGTGAGCTGCAAGCCTCTTGTCTTTGACAATTTATAGCCCTTCCAGATGGTAGGATAGAGCCAGAGGAAGAACAGTCTAGAAGCGAAGCTCGCCCTCTCCTCCGGATGGGTATGAGACTATCGGCATGACTGATTAGTCAACGCATGCTGTCCTCCTGCATGGATTCACCATGAAAGCTGATACACTCACTGGAATACCGCTCGTATTTTCAATGATGAGCATAAAACCCTTGACCACTACAGTAGCTATGCTTACGGCGAAGAAAGCGGAGCCATGCACCACGTCGACGTGTGCAAAGGTGCGAATACGACAAGCGTCGAAGAGACATGATCCGAAGAGGTACAAAGGGAGGAGAGCATCTCCACGAGCCGTCTTTCGTCGCTCCAGATATGACAGAGGAATGGCAGCGATCTACACATTGTATTGAGGAGTATTGAGCCAAGTGTGTATGCGCGGCCGCCTTCTTGCTTTGTGCATCTTTTTCACTAGACTTACAGCAGCGACCAAGCTGAGCGAAGCAGCTGGAATGATGGTGCGAGAGTCCAATGCCGTCGAAAGTCGATTATGCGCCACGACGAGTGCCAGACTTGCAGCGTTGAGCACGGCATGAAGAGTCGCGACTGCTACTCTCACAGTGCCCACCGGATCTACGATTCCAGGCGCTAGATCTTTCTTGGCAGCAAGGGCTGGTAGACGAAAGTGGCAAGCGGCGACGAGGCATGCAGAAGGCAGGAGGGACAGGATGATGTTGCTGAACCTGAGTGTAAAGTCAAAGTATCGACATTGCGAGACTGGCCCCTGTGACAAAGCGACGGTAAGGCCCACTTCAGCGTTGCGTTTGCTGATTCGTACGCCAGGGAACTCACAAAGGCCGCATCCTGGACACACGACATGACGGATGCTCAGACACAGCTCGCCTTTCTCTTCGTCCCAATGGTGACAGGTGGTGGTGAGAAGTCACGAGTAGATGTTGCGAGGATGGGGGCACCTGATCTTCAACGAAGACCGCGCGCGGGAGGTTCTTATCATGTCCGCATGTCTATACAGAGCCACGATGCCGCATTGGCATCCGGATTCACACCCATGACTGCGCCAACATATATGCTAGCCAGTCTCAAAAAAAGCCTCAGCATGCAAGGAGACACCCATCACTAGTAGTCTCAGTCTAACAGTCGTGAGTCACAATCACAATGTGAATCACAATAATCTTGCTAACCGAACGGGAAGCTGCTGAGCAGCCTTCCAGCCGCAGGAAGCGCTAGGCGGACCAACTTTCATGCAGCATGGACAGCTCCTCAGGAACAGCAGCCCTGCATCGCAAGGACGCGAGCGTGATGCACAGCAGATTGCCTTGCGATAGGTACTGTACGGCACGTTACGGTATACCGGTACCACCCTGCCACTCCGCTCATTTCACGGGCAGATCGCCGGAAATCGAAGCTCAGCATCTGGACAGCTGCTGGCAATTGAGCTCAGGCTTTCTGGCACGCGCAAGAGATGATCACCAGCGAATGTATGGTCAGAATACCAAAAGATGTGATGCTAGTGCTGCGGCTGTTCGAGAGGCGCTATGCGTGCCTTCAGAAATAAGGGGTCGTGGAGCTGCTCTCATCCATGCATGCATCGATCACCGTCCGAACATCTTTTCTTCCCAAAGGCTGCAAGACCTCTCGCATGAAAGTTGGAATTGCGCGCAGTGCAGCGGGTCTTGTATTTTTATTTCCTTGTCCCAAAGAGGACACGATGGCGATGACAGCACCCGTAGGTGGCCTAGCGCAGGGCATCCTGCGGCTGCGCAATCTTGGAATGCGCAGCCGCACCTCTCTAGCATTCGGTAATGATGATAGGAGGAGTCGTAGGTCACGAGTGTGGATCAAAAGACGCGCGTCCGATGCCGAGTGGGCTCCTAGGATTGATCCACACGACCCCGCCTCAACTCAACTCGCAAGTCGGACTTGCTCGCTGAGTAGCACCACTCGTGACCTGAAACACGGCTCACGACTGCTGGTGAGCAAGGTCCTCTTCTTCGGGCATGCATGGGCTTGCTGCCTTCATCACATTCACCGTGCTGCGCTGAATTTGCTTTTCGGTGCATCAGCCTCAACTCGCTAGTCGACCTGCTCAGCAGACATGGTCGAGTCGAGATGCGCAAGGGTTCCGTAGTCAGCGTGCTCGTGCACATGCCTTACTTGCAATCCAGGAGGACGAATCCTCGCATGTGAATCGTACATCATCATCAAAGTTCCAGCAACTTCTTGACCAAGGATCTCGGGCTGCAGTGTCTGGTCAGACGCGACACTTTCGACCCTTTCGAGCCTTCAATTCCCATTCTGGATAGTTTGGGCCCGTCATTATCCAGAGGCGTGCCTTGCACCCTTTTGGGAGCTAGGTGGAGTAAGCCTTTCTGCGTGCACGCAGCCACGCTACCACTGCAGCGATTGACATTGCGCTGCGATACCTTGCTCCAAGATTCCTCCTGCCTAAATTTCTGGGCAAGGGATGTCGCAAGATGATCAAAGCATTAGAGGACCAGTCATGCTCAACTGGTTCTGCATTTGCTTGCGTGCTGTCTGACTCCATGCCTGATGGTCGAAAGGGAGAAGCAGACTGTTCGACTGCAATGCCAGTCTGGTGACTTGGACTGAGAAGGTCCCAAACTCTAGCTCTGGGCTAGCGTAAACTTCAGATTCTCCCCCATCCGACCGGATGATCATCACAGATATAACAATCCCCGCTGACTTTGCGTGCGCCCTCGCATCATCGACATCTCGGGCTCTCGGACTCACCAGGAAGAGACAACAGCAACAATACGCGACACTCGGAAGTAATGATGAGACTCGAGCCTGTAGCTGAGCGTGGCATTCGTTTGTGAGTGGAGCCAAGGAAGAAGCATGTCTCGTGCTGGTTAGAGTACACTGGGGATCTGACGGGAAAGACGGCGCTGGCCTTTCGCCCTTGCGAAATTCTGGCAATCGCGTGTTCTAGACGACGCATAGCTTGTGATGGCCTCGTCGCACCACAAGCATGCCTCTCTCCTCGTCTAGCGCTCCTCTGCCCACTCGTTCTCCTTGCGAATTTGCGCCTCCTCCTCCGGCGTAAAGTCGTTCTGAATGTTGAACAATTTGCGAATCTCCTCCGGAGTCTTGCCCTTGATCATGTTTGCTACCGTCTTGCATCCCACATCCAACAAGGGCTTGATGTCGAGGTAGTTGGCTGCCAGGATGATCTCAAACAGCATCTCTTGGTCGACTTGAATGAACTTGGCGTCCCACTCGGAAATGTCAGTCGTGCGCTTGCGAGACTCTTCGTTGGCATCGTCTGATGGAGGTGGGTCGCCTCGGTGGTGGGAGCAGTATTCAAGAACCTGGGCACGAGAAGTCATGACAGGCACGTAGATGAGCATCCCAGAAAGCCAACGCACCGAGGTACCGGCGAACAGTGAGTCGATGTATGCGCGCTCGGGTTTATGTCTCTAATGCGAGACCATGTCTACAGCACTAGCTTGCGCACTATGCACACATGCTTGGCTCAGAGCTCAGCGCTCTGTTCAACGCCCAAATTCCCACTGCGACGGTAGCCCGCAGACGAGACGTTCAAGCTCATGACCAAGGACATCTACCCTGCCTCGTGGCTATGGCGTATCGAAAGCCCGAACGCACCTTCTTCAACACGTTGGCGGAGACATTGACGAGGGGGATGGGCATGTCATCGCCCTCAATATCTGTTCATGGGAATGTGCGTTTTGCGTGTCAGCCAAGGGGCAACGAACCAGGCGCCGCATTCTGCAGTCGCGTTCGTTTACACGACGTCCCATCCCCCCTCCATCGTGGCGAGCGCTACTCACCCTCCATCATGTTCTTGATGAGTGCCGAGCGCTCAGCAACATCCTTCTCCACTGTGAATTGCTCGTTGTCCGAGGTTGTAAGAGTGACCATGATGGGCCGTGTGTGTGCGTGGAGTGTGAAGTGAGTGCTGAGTAAGTGCAGGATCGGAAGTGGTAGATCATACGCAAGCGAGCGACGCGTGAAGAGGTTGAGGCGTCAAGCGAGCGTGAGTGATGAATGATTTGGAAGGGAGTTGGAAGGCGAGGATGATCAGAGAGGGTGCATGCGCTTCTCTCCATCGCCTCCCCTCGCAAGCGGACCTCCATGCAAGCGCGATAGGCACCTTCGCAAGCACAGTCGTGAGTGCAGCATGTGCTTGGGCGTCGATCGTAAATCACGAATGCGCCGGCCGCCACCTGCTGATGATGATGCATGGCGACCGCATGGGCCCATGCGCGAGGCGGTGCGCGCGAATCACTGCTGCCAGCCTCAGCACGCAGCGAGTCGTGAGTGAACTACATATAGCCTGCACCTCAGCTGTGCACCCGCTTGTGAGTCAAGTCACGCGTGGCGTTCGAATCGCGACGCCTAGGCATCGAGCTCAGACCGCGTGTACGCACCAGGCGAACGAGTCACGCGTCACTTTTGACTTTTGACGACTCTGACTGTGACTGACTCGCCGCTGGCAGCAGCAGAAGCAGCACATACATATCTTGCCGATGCCTCACAGGAAAATCATTTTCGCGGCAACTCAAAGGTACATACCGCCTCACATGACTGTCAGCTTGTGACCCGACTGCTTGCAATTGCCAAGGATTCACGTGATTGTCGAGTCGCAATTTTGAATCTTGAATCAAGAATGCTTCTTGATCCCTGGTCCAAACGCGCTCGGCGCCAAGTCACCACGTGGGTCACGAAAGTGGGGCGCGTAATGTCATAGCGTGCACTTGATTTCAGTCACGAGTCGTCGCCTACGGAGTCACGAGTCACGCACTCTGACTCTAACTCACGCTCACGCTCACGCTCACGCTCACGCTCAACTAAATCACATGCTCCGCATCTTTTGGTGAGGTCCGGCTCCAAGTGCCAACACACCCATCGCCTACATCCGCCCACTCTCTCTAAACGCCTCGACAGGTCGCCGAAATAATCTCGCAGTCACCTGGGCATCAGGAGTCTGGCCGAGGCAAGGCTTGTTCCGACATCTATAGAGGGCTGACGTCCGCGGCCTAGCTCAAACCAGCCCTTCGAACCTTCGCGTGACTCATCGATTGATGAGTCATCTTCCGACAGCCTCGTCCGAGGCTTCGACGAGCGCGGCAATGACGCCCATCAGCAGTAGCACGCTCGAAGGCCTCTTACCGAGCCGTGATAAAGCTTCTGCTATCGCGAGCAGCTCGCGCGTGACCTTGGACCAGCTAAGAGCGGAGCACGTTGCAGAGCGTCAGCGTCAGATCGCGTGAGTACAGCTCAGATTGCGCTAGGATAGGACGCTGTGCTGCTTGGATCTCTCACGTTCGTCGACCTCGGACCATCGTTGCAGTGAAGTCACGGAAGCGCATGCTGCAGACCTGCAAGAACTGCACTTCATGTTGACGAAAATCAATCGACTTGACGAGGAAGGGTCTCCCGCTCATCCGCCAAGTGCAGCAGAATATCCGATGCAGAGTGGCAGCGAATCCTTCCTCGCTCTGTGGGAGCTCGACAAGAGTAGCAAGAGCATCATGGAGCTGCAACTTCCCGTCATGCCCAGCGCGCCCCTTTCGCTTTCGCTGCCTGTCAAGCTTGAGCCCTCGCGCGCTCAAAAGAGTGTCACGAGAGAGAATGCGTCGACGACAAATTCTGCGCAGACTGCAACACCCCAACGTACACCATCTGGCGGCACGAAGACATCAGCGAGTCCAAAGAAGCCTGCTCAACCAAAGAGCACACCTTTTGTCCCTCCCGCTTCGGTTCCGCCCCCTTCACCGAAGAAAATTGCCGCATCGCCTATCAAAGAGCCCCTGGGCTCTACACTGGTCCTTCCGTTCAACACAAACACCCCGGCCAGTCATGGCGCTGCGACGACACCCACACGAGCAGGTGCACTACCTCAGAGTGGCAGCACAACCGCTACCGCACAGACTTCCGCCACTCAAGGTACTCAAGCATCTGAATCGCTCAATTCGCAGGGTGGTGAAGATGATGCCACGCAATCCACGAGCATCACGGTGCCAAGCGTGGGGTTGGGCTCCCAGACTACAGTGATCCCGTCGCAGCCGCCGCCCAAGTCAGATTCCGCGGCGGCGCTTCTCGCGGCTGGGCGAGGCCTGCTGGAGGAGCAGATGCAAGAGGACACTCTGTCGGGAGACTTGCTGCCACTGCATCCGACTTTGCAGCAACTAGCTCCGAATCCGCTATCCATCACCTACGCTTCCTCACTTCGCCCATTACCTCCGGATCCTTTCCGACGATATACAGGCCAAGGGATTTCGGGAGGTCAGATTCACCACAAGGGTGCCAAGAAGGCGGTGCAGCTTCCCCAGACTCGTCAAGGAGTGCCTCCACCCTCTGGTCCGGCAGGAGCAGGACCTGCTGACCTGTGGCAATGGGCGGTGCGAGCGAGAGCGAGCCCGTGTGCTGGGCTGGTGGGAAAAGCGGACAAGTGCTTGATGACGACGGACTGGCGCGCCGCATTTTCAGAGCAGCGCTTCATTCGCGCAATGACGCGCATCGAGAAGCTCAAGACGCGCGGCGAGTGGAGCTTCCGCCAACCGAAGAAGCAGAAAGGACCGCACATTCGCAAAGCGCACTGGGATCACTTGCTAGAAGAGATGCGCTGGATGCAGACGGACTTTCGGGAAGAGAGGCGCTGGAAGACTGCAGTTGCTTTTCATTTGGCTCACGCAGTCAAGGCGTGGCATCAGGCGAGGACACCTGCTGCTAGAAAGGCAATGTGCATCTCTCGAAGTCCTATCGCACGTCTGTCGACGCCCTCTGTGGATGTTGAGTTCACCGAGGTCCAGAATACAGCGCAGCAGGTCAAGCGAGAGCGCGACGAACAGGACGTCGAGATGGAGATCACCGATGTCAGGCCCCACAAGGAACCCAAGGTCAAGTCGGAACCTGGGCTCGGACGATCTGGGGAGGGTTCTGTTGAAGGACCCATTGCTGATGCGCGCCGAGAGGAAGACGCGGACGCCGAGGGCGAGGAGGATGCCGATGCAGAAGGTGAAGATGATGACGCAGAGGCGGATGCAGACGCAGATGCAGATACTGAGGCAGACGACGTCGACCGATCACTGGCCTTGGAGCTCGATCGCGAGCGCGATTCGAAGTCGGATTTGCCTCCGGTGACATTCGTCAAGGAGCCGCTGGCCCCTCAAGGACCTCAGCCCGCCCTCAGCGCTTCAGAACCTGTGCAGGCCAGCAGCAACAGTCAGGCAGACGGGGTCATGGGCGTGCGCAGTGACGTCGCGCTTCGCGACACAACGTTGGCCGAGGCTTTGCCGCCGAACCTTGCATCTCTGGCACGCGGTCCCGTCTTCTCGCTGGACGTGGGCGCAACCACGATCTCGGCAAGTGCAATCGTTCAGGAGCTGGACAAGCAAGTTGCTGCCACGGCGTTGGGCTTGGAAGTGGAAGATTTGCCGTCTGACATAGACATCGATCAGATCACTGTATCGAGCTTGTTTCCCGAGCTACCTCTGTACGACGCCCCCGCCGAGCCGGACGTGTCCGGCAAAAACGATCGTCGCTGGGATGATGGGAGTCTTAATGCGCCACCTCGCCTCACTCACGTCAGTCGATTGCTGGACTCTAAGCCGTTGCTCGTCACTACCCTGCAACCCTCGAAAAATCGTGCGATGGGCAGATGGCGTGAAGACAGCGATTGGATGATCGCGTCCTCACTTGCAGATCCAAACAAGGGCGTGGTTCCGGAACTTGTCGATATCCCGTTACAACCAGGCTCGTTCATATTTGCACGCAAAAGCAACAAGGCTTCTCGCGAGGTTGCGAACGTTGGCGGAACTCCAGCGGCACCCAGCAATGCGGATTCTCGAGCTGCGCTTTTCATGTGGAGCAACGAGGAAGACGAGTATCTTGCAGCGCTCGTCCGGCAGTACGGCACGCATTGGCTGCTGATTTCGGACTTGTTCAACTCCACACGCCTTGCTGTACCAACGGATAAGCGCGAAGCGTGGGACTGCTACGATCGCTGGCAGCGGCTGCAGAAGGCTGCTGATGAAGGCAAGACGCTTCCGCCGACTCCGGTGTTACCCGCATCTGCGGAGATAAGCGCATCGAGCAGCGAGTCCGGGCCAGGCTCTTCTACATCTTTCGTGATGAAGCGCGAAAAGATCAAGGTGAAGCTGGGACAGAAGTATGACGGGTCGCGAAAGAAGATGCGCCAGGGCAACATCGGAGACGTCATGCGCAAGTGTGCTAAAAAGCGCGACGCCCTCGCGAAGCCCAAGGCAGACCAAGCGGCTCAGCGCAAAGTCAACTTGAACATGCACGAAACCCACTCTCAGTTTAAGCCTGGCAGAGTTCTCACTCCTCAGGAGCTGAGCAACGCCAAAGCTGACAGGGACGAACAGAATCTTCGCCAGTACTATGCAATGCAACAGCACCGGGAAAGAGAGCGACTGCAAGCCCAGCAAGCGGCAATGGCAGCCTCCAATCAACAGCAACAAGCTGTCCAGCAGCAGCAACAGACGCAGCAACAGCAACAAGCACGTGGAGCTCCTCGACAGTCACAAGGCCCACCGTCTTCGCAGCCTCCAACCCAACAAGTTCAGCTTGCGGCGCCAGGCCAGCAGCAGCAACAGCAACCCAATGCTGGCAGTCCCAATGGTCGGGCTACCCCTCAACAGCAAACGCAGGCCGCACGTGCGCAGCAGCAGCAGCGTCTCAGCCTCTCACAGCAGGTACAACAGGCTCACATGCAGCAACAGCAGCAGCAGTCACAGCAGGGAGCGCAACAAGCGCCTGGTGGCCGGCCCTCTACGCCGCAGAGTGTGCGACCACCCGCACACAGCGTTGCGACCCCGATGAGTGGTGCGACGTCGCTGGCTCAGAACGTGAGCGCGCCTCAATTCCGACCGCCGAACATGCAAGGTCAACCACTTGTTCAGCCACAGCAGCAGCAGCAGCACTTTGGTTCTGCAGCGGGTAATCAGTCGCCCGCCACGGGTAGACCACCCAACAACGGTCAAGGTCAAGCGCCGCAACCACTGCCTAGCCAGCTGGCGTCTTTGCAGGCCAGCCTGACACAGAGCTTGACAAGTTCATCGTCGAACTTCACGCAGGAGCAGGTGAGTACGAGTAGCACCGGTGCATTTATATTGTCCTCTGCCCTTATTAAACACCTGCTGTTTTCATGCTTGTCCAGATACAAAATCTCGCTCAGCAGCTCTGGCGACAATCCCAAGCTCAGCAACAGCAGCAACAGCAGCAGCAGCAAGCAGCGCTGCAAGCTCAGCTCGCCTCGTTCCAGCAACAGCAGCAGCAACTGGGTCAAGGACAACTGCCTCAGCAGCCGCAGCCGCAGCAGCAAACGCAGCAGCAACAACAACAGCAAGCCCCGATGCAGATGCAGGGGCAGTCGCAACCTCAGCAACAGGCTCAGCAACCGGCGCAACTGGCGCCAGCCAATGCGCAAACCGGGCAGCGGCCACCACAGCAAGTGCGACCTGGTGGCGGGGTGCAGCGACCAGTTCAGCAGGGACAGCAGGTCAGACCATCGGGGCCTGGCAATTCTCAGGCCAATACGGGTGTGCCTCGACCTCAAAGACCACCGCAAAACGCTTCTAAGCCTGCATCAGGTGGACAAGCCGTGAGACCTGGTTCCAAGCAAGCAGCAAGGCCTGCCTCTGGAGCTGCCCAACCGAGGCCGCCGCAGCAGAATCCTCGCCCTGCCGCTAATGTGCCAACTCCTAGGCCGAATCCATGAATTTGTGTGGAGAGCCAAGGATATGTATGGGAAGCCAAGCTACCATAAAGTAGCACGTACATCCGCAGATGACAATCGTGAGTACGTCAATCAACTTGAGCATGGAAGTCTGTGCACTATGTTGCCTGAGAATGCTGATATGTTTCGAAGGGCCCTCGCCCTTCATCTGCTTCCCCGCATCCATCGTGGACTCGCTACGTAGTCGGCAGCGAGCTAGGCTTACGTATCGTGCCCTTCCCCTTCAATTTCGCGACCGTTGCCATCTCTTGCAGAGCTGCAAAGCTATCGATCGGAGGGTGTTTGGGCATGTTACGCACAGCTGCATGACCCGTCACTTGTCGCGGAACCGCACCGGTCACCTTGGCATCAGGGGGATTGTGAATATGGTTTGAGCCGGGAGGCCAAGCGAGATCAGGGGCAAGAGGAACTCGGTAGTAGGCATATCCCGTTTCGCTTCTGATGAGGTGGCTTCGACTCTTGGCGTAGCCCAGGAAGGCCCAACCTTGCTTGTCGTGGAGCAAACCTCGCTCCACCTTCGCAAAGCGAGACATGGTCGATTTGGGGTTAGCCAAGCATGAGGGAGAGAAGAAGAGGGCCAGCGACTCACCCTGAAATGATCCATATCTGGAATCTGGTGCCGGAAGTGATGCATGGACTTCTCCAACGCGTTTGCGTGGACGACGTCGTGGACCCTACCCATATCGATGGTCAAGCCGTCAACCGTGCGTTTCTGAGGAGCGTCGGGAATGCGACAGTGAGCGCTCGCTGGCGAAAGGACCTGATTCCTGCATGACTGCTATCTCACAATGCTTTTTCCTGGCATTTCGTTGAGGTCTAGAATTTGAGGTCCGTTGCGCACATACCGCCAGCCGGGTCGCTTGCCAGCCGTATTGCGGGCGTCTGTTGCGGGACTGCGGCTCGTACCAGAGGCTTCCCCTGCTGTTCTCTCGGCATTGGCCTCGGCTGAATTGTCGGGACCAGCGCTATGTGGCGTCGTTTCGCTCAAACCCGGCTTATGAAGTTTTCCTGCTCCACCAGCATCCAAAGCTCCCAGTCCAACGTGCCAAGGTCTCTTGTGTCTGACCGTGGCGGATTTGGTCTGATGTTTCGGAAGCCCCATGTGACCAGGGAACGGTCCCAACGTGAAGCGGGGCACCGAATCTGCTCCTCGATGCGGCAGGGAATCTGTAGCTGTAGTATCTGTCAGTGTTGAGGTTGCCAGAGCTCTTGCGTCGTCAGGCAGCTCGAGATTTGGAGTCGGATTCAATAGATGAGCTCGACTTCCGCTTGCCTCTGCAGCCGCTTTCGAACCCGCAATCAAGCGCTTTTCTAGCCGAGCTCCAAGGCGGCTGCGCTTCACTTCGTACCGCTTGCCACGTCGAGCCGTGTCGAGGTCTGACCTAGACGATCTCCGAGAGTGGAGCTGAAGTTGCCGACGTCAGCTTCGCTGACCAAGTCGAGGCAGCGAGGTTTAAGGTAATGTTAGCACTCACCTCGTAAACCCCTTTCCTTTGCGTCGACTTAGCCAGAAGTTCCGCCACGGAAGGATGCGCGAGCCAGCTGCTCAAAAGCAACGCCCCCATCAGCAAGTGGCTTGAGGCCCGCATCTCGAATGGACCAGTAGCTAAAGATGTTTCAAGTGCGGCACGTTCGACGATGGAGATGCCACTGAGGAGAGGATGGTGCTTACGCCAGAGTCTGCCCAGCAGACGGTTGATGAGAGACAGTGCGAAGCGCAGCAATCGAGGACACCGGTGTTTGGGGACCAGAGAAAGCAGACCTTTTCACCTGTTTATACATCATTCCGCTGTGGAAGCGAGCACGAATGGTGAGTCCTTATCGCCACTCTAATCGCTTGCCAGTCTGGTGGCAAAGTGGCGGAAGCGCGTCTAGCAGCGCGGCGCCGCCACCATCACTACACTTTATCAGTTCTAGATATACCTGTGAATGCAACACTGCCAAAATGCACCATTGCTCTCTTACATCGCACTATATACAGCGCTGATGGCCTGCTCAAGGTGATGTCGCATTCATGATTGAAAACCGAACATTAGTACAGCGAAATGCCTTGACTGTGCGTGCGATGGTGGCCGGATCTCGGTGCATTTAGTGCGGCCTGAAGACACGCGCTTCTCGCGTGGTTGATGGCGGCCATCCAAGCATGCGCCGATCTTGGTGAAGAGGTTCGGAGATTGATTTTGTCGGAGCCACCGACGATCACCTGGAAGGCAGACTCGTCGCGTGCCCCAGTCAGCCGGGAAGGAACGTCTCTCACAACGATCTCTTCGAGAGGAATCGGCATGCGATACAGCTGTGGTCGTCGGTTGCCAGCGGCATCTTCTTTGCCTTCTTGCAAGAGAATCAAGAGATCCGAAGTGAGAAGCGTCGTCAACTTGCGACCGGACTTGTGCTTCGAGAGCACCTCTTCCCTTAAAATTTGGCGCGGTCCCATGACTCTCGTATCCTTGGTGAGGTCCAGCCTAGCAGCATTTCCGACCCAAAGATACTCGCTAATCGCTGCCAGACGATCTCTAGTCTCGCGCGTTCGTATCGCTTCGTTTGTCGAAGCCAGTATGGATTCGGCAACGCGTAGCGACTCATGCAAGCTGTCCTTCTCTGCTGCATCGATGGCGGCTTGATCACTGTATCTGATGATTTGCGAGATCAACAAAGGATAACGAGTGAGTCGCTGCATGGGAATCAGGAGAAAGCTGGACAGATCGAGTCCTCGTGCAGCGGGATCCTCGCGCCGAATGGTCTGCAGCTGAGCTTCCAGAACGGCATTACGGTCCCTCTCGGCTTGCAGGATCTGCGCTGCGGGCGTTTGATTGACGCAATACGGCAAATATACTCGCATCGCTGCGATGTGCTTCGCGAGAATGTCCCCCAAGCCGCTGACGATTAACTCTTGGCTTTGGCGAGACTCGAGATCAGAGAGGAGTGATACTGCCACCAGAAGCACTTCTTCGACGTTGGCGAAGATGACGGTGGTAGCCTTAGCACTGAGTAGACCGGATGCGTGCATTGTGTTGAAGAAGACCTGGCAAGGCATAAGAGCTACGTCAGCATGCTCACTTACGATATCAGACGCTTTGTGCTCACCTCAACGATGATCTGCAAGTCGCGAACGTGAGTGCTTTCGGTAGCAATCAGCTCGTGGATCGCTTCTTGACGTTTGCGCTCAACGCCGTCCAAGGAGGCTACTACCTCTGCAGGAATACCAGAGGCCCATCCGGTGAGCGACGTGGTAGGGACAGTTCCGACAGACTGTGCGCTGCTAGCGAGAGAGGCAGCATCACTAGCAGAACCGCTAGGCCCTCCAAGCGACGGAGAGTCTAGACGCATGGGACCAGAAATCATTTCGGTCGTGCGACTGGGGACAGGGCCAGGAGCAGCTTTGCGCGACGTCATGCTAGCTTTGAGACTGCTGAAAAGACCGGACGATTTGCCTTCCGGTGTTGGCGAGCCAGTTGGAGGCGGAGAGCCCGGCGGAGACGACGTAGAGAGAGCCTGAATGGCCGAGCTCGTTCTCTTGTGACGCTTTGGCGTTGCACTACTAGTAGCCGGAGGGGCTGATTGCTGCAAAGAGACCTCGGCGGCCATCTTTTGATACTGATCGAATGCATCATCCATACGTTTTTCTGGCTCAACGGCGGGGACTTGAGGGAGTGGTCTATCGGGTCGTCGCGCGCGAAGAGTGTTCTTGCTGCGGCGCTGCTTCACGGTGGGACCCAGCGAGTCAGATTCGCCCTTCGACTTGCGCCGGACCGTAGTGCGTCTTCGTACCATCAGATCTGGCACCCCTTCTTCTGTCGTGGCTTCGTGCAGATCAGGCGGCAGATCCGCGGCGTCCTTCGAATGGACCGGCGAGGCCGCCTCGCCATTTCGTATCAAGACCCCAGCAGCTTCGAGCAGTCTGAGCCTCTCCTTTACTCTACGTGTGCGCATTTCGTCCGTCTCAGCTTCGTCGTCATCATCATCCTCTTCTTCACTCG
The DNA here is from genome assembly GCA_900000165.1 of Ceraceosorus bombacis. NCBI lineage: Eukaryota > Fungi > Basidiomycota > Exobasidiomycetes > Ceraceosorales > Ceraceosoraceae > Ceraceosorus > Ceraceosorus bombacis. The sequence continues at coordinate 1,031,721 of CCYA01000265.1, forward strand.
AAGTCCATCCCGTCGTCGACTCGTCCGAGTCGCCCTCAACTCCAATCGTCTCGTCATGGATGACAATATTCGAGAGCGTTGCAGCAGACAAGTTCGAGGCATTTTGGACTTCCAAGGCTTCGTCACGCGAAAGCTCAAGAGCACGATTCAGATCTTTTTGTCTGCTCGGATTGTGACGAAGAAGCGGGTCAGTCGTCCTGAAGTTTCGTGAATGCTCGCTTGGCCATCTTCGGATTCGGACTTACTCTCGCGCCCTAGCTACTCTCATCAGACGCTCGTCTTTCTGTGAAGCAGCTACAGCTCGTTGAAGCTCATCAGCATCTGCATCTGCATCCGCCAGAACCTGATCAGAAGCTCCAATCGCAGCTGGCAAGCTTGCGACGTCTTGCACATCGCCATCGCTTATCTCTGGAGTCCGATTGGCTACGGTTTCAACATCTGCGCGCTTCCGCTCTTGTCCCGCTCGCGGCGACTCGAAACGCAACTCCGCCGATCGATCGTCTAGCGGTGGCGCAAGTCCCGTTTTCATTTCGCCGGACGGCGCAGATCTTTGCCAAGCGGCAGAGACTGCGTTATCTGACTGAGCAACACGAGGGCTCCGAATGCCTTGCAGTCCCGCTTCGGACGCCGACATGACCTCCCCAGTCACGGGCAGCCTCGGGTCAAAAGCAGGCTGCGAGGTCTGAAGGTGGCCCGCACCGGCGTGAGGCTGAGTAGCGCGCTGCGGCAAGGCAGCCATCAAAGGAGAAGCGCCGTTGCTACTCTCACCAGGTGAAGCAGCCACAGCTCGTAGTGTCGAAGCGCCGCTAGCAGAAGTAGATGCTTGGCTGCTGGCATCAAGCTGGTCAGCACGAGCGTGCTCACTTGCTCCCGCTGTCATGTCGCGAAGAGACCAATTCAAAGAGTTTCAGGAATGCATCCGGCGCGTCAGTTTGTATTTCGAGTCATGTGCAAGAGATGGAGAGGGAGAAGGGGGAAAGGAGTGGACCGGTCAGCGCAAAGGGCGGCAAGGAGGACAATAAGGGGAGACGAAGGAACTCCTTTCTCCGCGCCGTAATGACCAGGAGCGCACGGGAGGAAAGTCCAGACTCGCCAATAGGGCAGGAAGGAAGAGGGGGCGGCCGCCAAAGCAAAGAGCACAAAGACACGATTGCAATGATGATCACCCCGTTCTTTCCTTCCTGCCTGCTCGACTGGACCACTCCCTGCCTTCCAGTCAGAACAACGCATGGTGGAAATGAAAGTCCTTCCCCCTTCCCCTTCGTCCTCCTGGCCCCCCCAACACGCTGTGGAGCTATGCAAACACCTAACCCCCTAGCGGGCGGAATGAACAGAGGTACAGAAGGGGACAGGAGAGCAGTGGAGCGACGGACCAACAAGCACGTTGTTGCAGCAGCGTGCCATGCAAGCACAGCTTGCCAAAGCCCATCAAGCGAGAGCAGTGAAACACTAACCACTGAGGCTCAAGTAAGAGGCGGGAGCAAGCAAGATCCGATCTCCTTGGTCTACCTTCCACCAATCGGCATCTTCCTGATCCACCACGATCACCTCTTGACCCGTCGTGAAGCTTGCTTCTTCGGGAGAAGAGCCCGCAAAGTCGTACACAGCGGTCGCGTGTGTCGCTGCAGCAGCCAGCGCGAGGGGTCAGCAACCTGAAACAGTGATGGACTCAAAGGCAGCCTCGTCTACTCACGCTGAATGGTCTGTACGTAAGCCCTTGGGAAGGTGCCCTTCACGCCCTTTGCACCGGTGAGTATGCTTCCGTACCACCAATCGCCTCCGGCGTCCTTTGCAGGATGGCCAAGCACGACGTCATTCTCCTCGAAGGACACATCCTCCTCTCGCTGAGCCGCATAGGCGTACAGCGCTCGGCAACGAAGAGTCTGCGTGAGATCGAAGTCTGCAGTCGCGTCTTCCGGATCAGCCGCTGTCCCAATGACTTCAGAAGCGGCAGCCATGGTTGAGTCCGGCGCCACTACACCAGACGGACTCTGGACAGCTTCTGCATCCTCCGGTCCTTCATCGTCACCGCTGTCCTCGGGGTCCTCGGCGACAGAAGGTTCGTCCGGAACCGCGCTGGGATGATGACCATTCATCTGGTCCGCAGCGAGGTTATTGGCCCAGTCGACGGACTGCCTGTTAGGATTACCAACCGCAGGTGGTGCGATTGGTGCGGCGAGCGGTTCAGCTACCGCAGGCGGGGAGGGAGGAGGAACGTACTTCTGCACAGGCGCGCTGGCGTCCCCGATGACTGCTCCAGCACCAGGTGCTCCTGATCGATCAACAGTGACAGCTTTGCGCAGCTTGAGACCACCTTGAATTTGACCGAGGAGCGCTCCTCTGTCAGCGTCACCTGCAGGAGCCACGAAGGGCTGCGCGGGAGCAGAAGGAGGCGGAGCGGGTGGAGCAGGGGCACCGAACACTGGAGGACCACTTGCTGGAGGCGCAGGGGCAGTAGGTGCAGTTGGAGCAGCGGGTGCAGGAGGAGCAGGAGGTGCCGCTGGCGGTGTAGCCCTGCCAGTAGCCTGCGGGACCAATCCGCTAAAGAGCGCAGCAGCAAGATTCTGACGCGTGGCTCTCGAGCTCGATCCAGGCGCATCAGCTTCCTCTTCCTCCTCCTTGTCGGAGTCTCCCCAATCATCGTCATGCGTCGGTGCTTTGCGAGGCACAGCTGCAGGAGCGGCCGATGCAGCGGGAGGAGCGGGAGGAGCAGCGGGGACATTTTGCCTTGAAGGTGCCGGCAGACCGTTCGAGACAGCTGCACCTGCTGCAGCCCACGGGTTGCCGCTGGGCGCTCCCGCGCCTGGCGTCGTTGCCGTGCCGGGCTGCATTCGGTGGAAGGGGTTGTTGCTCGTCGCGCCCGCAGGCGACTGACTAGGAGAAGCAGATGCGGCGGGAGGAGCAGGTGGGGCTGGTGGGGCGACAGCGACCGCAGGAGGTGGAGGAGGCGGAGCAGCAGCTGCTGGTGCGGAGGGTGCAGTGGGCGGGGGAAGAGGTGCGCCCTTGCGAGTAGGCGGAGGAGGGGGAGGTCCTCCCTTTTTGCGGCTAGGCGCGGGCAACTGTGACGCAGAGGATGGCTGTTTGAACAAGTTCTGCTTCTGCTTGAAAGCTTCTTCTTGTTTCTTAGCTTCTGCTTCCTCCTCCTCCAGCTTTGCCAAACGAGCCAGACGCTCGGCCTTCTCCTTCTTTAGCACCTCTTCGCGACGCTTGATCATCTCCTCTTGATCGTCGATCTCCTTCTTCAGCGCTTGCGTCACAGGAGCAGGTGGAGGGGCCGAAGAGCTCTCTTGCGCTTGAGTCTCCGCTTTCACAGCAGCAAGAGCTTGCTTTTCCCGTTCCAGCCGCTGCTCTTCCAGTCTAGCTTTGCACGCCTCTTCCCTCGCTAGAGCCTCAGCATCAGCCTGAGCACTGCGTGCCTCAGCTTCAGCCTTGTCAGCAGCGAGCCTTGCCTCTACTGACGTGTCTGGACCCGAGCTTGACGGTGCAACTGCGCCAAGAGCACGCATGCGCGCTTCGATGCGAGCTTGAGCCTGAGAACGGACCCACGCTTGTCTCTCTTCTGGAGTGGCGAATTTGGGAGGACCGGATGGTGCAGGCGACGCGACAGCGGCGGGAGGGGGAGGCGGCGGTGGAGCTGCAGCGCTTGCTGGTGCGGCAGGCACGGGAGGTGGCAAAGGCGCACGCTCCACAGCAGGAGAAGCAGCGGCGGAAGACGGTCGAGAGTTGCGGTAGCGGTCGTCGCGATCGCGTCCGTACCGATCATCGCGGTCATCATACCTGTCCTTGTCGCGCCTGCCATAGTCGTCGCGATCCGCACGTTCGTCGTCATATCGACTTCGAGAGTAGGAGTCGTTTCTGGAGTCTGGCCTGGGGCTGCTTCGGGCGCTGTCGCGATAGTCGGATCCTCGACCATACGTACCTTCATTGCGCCGATCTCGAGCTCTGCTCTCGTTGAGACGACGGTCACGCTTGCGGTCTTCCTTCGCTTCCAAGCGCTTCTCCAGCTGAGGAAGCCGTTCATGATGCAGGTGCAGGAGCTCGCGCTCGGCTTTGCGACGAGACTCGTTGGCTTCTCTGCCCGGACGCTTCTTGTAATACTCGATGTCGTCCTGAACTCGACGAATACGGAAGCGCAATTCTTCCATCTCTCGCTCGAGTTCGCGAGTCTCCGTCTCATCCTCATCGTCACGAGAATCGTCGTTATCCAGCATGCGCTGGGTCTGACGCTTCATCTCGCTAAGCTCGTCGTGAGCGCTCTGACCTTCGTACCTGACGGCTCGGCGGTCCAAATGACGCGAGCTAGACTTGTAGCCTGAAGCTGTAGTGTCGTCATTTTTGAATGCGGTGGCGTCCTTCTTTGGCACACCACCCGCACCAGGCGCAACGGGATTCTCGTGGAATGACCTCGTCTTGCCGTAGGCCGTCGTGGCATTGCTGCCAGCTTCCGGAATGTTGAGTCCGGTAGTGTTGCGAACGTTTGTGTCGCGCTTCAAGAGATCTTTCAAGAAGTCGACACTCTCGTTGAGGTCTTTGGAGGATGGGGGAATGAGCTCGGGCGGTAGCTCGTTTGGAATGTCGTTACCATTGAGTGCTAGAGAGAGGAGAGTCTACATCAGTCGAATCTTCGCGGCTCAAACTCGCCTCGGTATTGTACTCACCGCGATACACTAGACCCATTGCGACATGGAACTCGGCCAGGTTGAGCTTGCCCCTGTTCTCAGTGTCGCTAAGGTGCCAAATTTGCATCAGGCGATCCCGGTCCAGACCGCTCTGCTCGAAGACTTCACGGGCCACATCGCTGGACAAGAAGCCAGTAGCCTGCTGATCCCAAGCTCTGAAGATTGCATCGTACGATTTGCGTTCCTCTTTGCTCAAAGCCCAAGGGATTCGAGGTTCTCTGGTACCTGCTTGCTGTTGAGAAAGGTTCTGAATGCTGGACTGGAAGTTGGAAGGCTGCATGGAGGCGTTGCTGAAATTCATGTTCTGGACCAGTGGAGCTCCGCCGCTATAAGGTTGAGCAGCGGGCAAGAATTGCTGGCTCATGAGTTGCATGCGAGGGTCCATGGGTAGCCCAGTCATTTGTGGTTGCATCATCCCAGTCATTTGAGGTAGCATCCCTCCAGCACCAGGATAACCAGTCATTTGGGGTTGTAAGCCACCCATTCCTGGTCTCGGACCCATGCCCATGCCCATGTTCATGCCAGTTGCTTGAGGTTGCAAGCCAGGCGAAGGCGAGAGGAAGCGATTGGGTTGTGGAACTCCCAGCATACCACTACCACCTGGACCCAACATGTTGGATCCGCCAGGTCCACCCATGCGTTGCTGAGCCATTCCTGGACCTCCCATGCCCATACCCGTACCCATGCCCATGCCCATCATGCCAGTGGCTTGAGGCTGCATGAACTGTTGCTGTTGCTGCTGTTGGCCCTGTTGAGGTGGCATACCAGTCGCCATTGGTCTTTGGAATTGCTGTCCTGGATAACCAGTCGGCTGGGCTTGCATGTAGCCCTGGCCGGGCTGGCCACCATACTGCTGGCCGTACATGACTGACGATCGACCAGAGAGACGAGGCAAAGTGAGATTCTACGAGCTATGTGGATGCTGTCGTCGCCGTAGCCGAAGGTCCAGAGGATGGATGTGCTGGAATGTGGAGAGCAAGACCTGCGATTCACGATTCAAGATTGGACCCAGACGAAGGCGATGGATGGGTCGGAAGGTCTGGAAAGACCACACCGCCGCACTGCACGCCGCTGGCTCGAGAGCGGACGAGCGATCGAGACCTCACCTCACCTCACCTCACCTCA
>CCYA01000265.1:1131597-1172536 GCA_900000165.1 Ceraceosorus bombacis
AGAAGTCTCTAGTTGTAGAATCTTTGCCTTTGACTGCAGTGCTTGAGCTAATGGACTAGCGGTGCAATGCTTGATTATGGTGCGCAAGATTGGCGCAGCATCGTTTTCTTAGCGCCTGAGGGCATGAGAGACGTGCAATTGGCGAAGCGTGAGTCTTGGTGAGCGTCTCGCATTCGCTACTGCTACTGAGTACCTGTCGCCACTGCAATCATGCTCACTTGCGATAGCCGCTCATCTGGCTTGCGCCAGTGGCGACAAGTCGAGCCAGATGCACATGGTGGTATTGGTCTTTGGAGTGAGATGGGTCAAAGCCGCGCTGTAGGGAAAGAATGTTCGGCCGCACTTTCTGCATTCCCACGTAATGTTCTCCAAGCCGTGCGTGCTAGCTTGATGTTCTTTGTAGGCCGTCCAGCCCTTGATCTTGGGTCCGCGGCACGAAGCGGGATCCATGCACAGATTACTTGTGCACTCATACTCTGTATCATTGTCGTTCGCAAACATCTTTTCCAGATGCTGATTCGTCAAGTGTGCTCGAGCGGCCAGTGCATCTTCACGCAGGAGCTTATTATTCTCGTCTATGCCCTTGAGCACCTCTTGACTTAGACTCGTCTGGGTTGCATTGTTCGACATGATAGCTTGGGATAGGCAAGACGAGCATCAGCGGCAGTTATGCAAGGCAAAACAAAAAGCGCGAATTTCTCAGGCTCGGCTCGACTAAGGATCCTCACCATGTGTTGCATGGGGATGATCAGCAAGTACGGGTGCGACTTGCTTGAGACCGGGCTGCATGGGCTGATGAAGAAAGACTGAGCACTGGACGAGCGAGGTTGTCGAATCTCGATCGAGCTGCACACATTGCTCGTCTTTATAAGCGCGCACCGCAACAAGGCGAATCTTGATTGAAGCCCTTCTGCTCGACTGAACATCTGCGCTTCATACCTGATTGCAATCAAGCAGCCAAGAGTCAGCTTGAACTGGACAAGGCTTCCCGCATGAGCTCGATTACAGCTTTGAGCTCGAGGAATCGAGTGATTGACGATTACTCGTGCGTGCGCCCCACAAGCATCGCGCTTCCCATGCAGGCACTCTGCTCTGACGGCTGCGCCCACTCGATCACCGACTGATGTATGATTCGTGATTACTCATCCGGCCACGTCCATCACGCGCGCTACCGAGTGACTCACGACTGTGAGACATATTCGTTATTGGTCTCATCACATGCAAAATCTGAAACGCATGTCGAGCATCCGATTGGAGCTAGACGCCTATCTAGCTATCCACATTGAAGTTGCGCCCTCACATACCTTGCCTCGACAGACTCTATCAGTATGCACCTGGAACAAGGGAGCTATGTATCGTCATCTTGCTCAGAGACATTTGTGAGTGATGTTGGAGCAGACAGCAAGAGCACACTAGCTCGTGACTCGCACAAGATGTCTCAGATGTCCTCAACAAAGCTTAAGGGATACATATGATGCGGCCCGAGGACATGAATCAAGTGCCAGGAGTGCGAGCCTTCAGCATCGAAAGTCACGAGTGTTCGCTCAAAGCACACACAATCAAAAGAAAGAAAAGCAAAACAAAATATATTTTGTTTATAGTCCCGTGAGACTTTGTATTTGCGGGAGCATTCGGGACATGTTCTGCATTTTCTCGGGATTGGAATGTCTGAGCACTTAGCCCGCACTCTGATTGGGAAGTTAGGTAGTGGACGTGCGACCTTTCTTGAGGAGGAAGGCGAGCCACACGCGGGGATAGCCTTACAGGTCTAGCCGGAATGACTTGTGCTTCTGTTTTTTGTTTTGCTTGAGGGACTATCGCGATAGATTTTGAAGTTGTAATGTGTATTCTTGAAGATCTTCTCGTCATCCGGCCCGAAACACGCGCGCCCCTTAGCGGAACCCCAGAGGGGGATTCGAACCGTGGAGGAACAAGACCAGGCCTGAACAGCGGTCCGTCATACTCTCTTCAACAAATGGACGCTCAACCCCACTGGGCCAAGTCGCCGCTTGCCGGTAAATAGCTTGACACACGTACATAAGGCGCGCGCGCGCGCGCACGCGCGCCATGCCTGCCTGCACGCCTGCCTGCATACGCGTGCGTCCATGCAACCGCAACCGCAACCGCAGTCGCAAGTCCCTGACTGCGCCTGCTCGCTCATCGATTCGTCTTTCTTGACTCAGATGAGTCACACACTTGACATGAGCACCCGCGTCTTCCCGTGCACACACATCCCCCCAATGGCTCACGCGAGATTGTGGCGAATGCATTCAAGATTGATAGCTTACTTTCCAAACGACTCGCCTGCAATTTTGAATACGCAGCGCGGCACAGTCACACCCCTGCACCGCACTTCCACGTTGTTACTAGTTGAGCGAGCCGAGGACCACTTGATCGCGCAATTTAAAGGCTTTTTTTTCATTCTGGCTCAAAGGCGCATTCAGGCTTTGTAAGGCATCCTGCCCTGCGTGCTTCATCCTTTGCGTGGGATGGCAAGTGTGTAGCCCATCCAGCCGGCCTTGTCGTGCAGCTCAAACGCATTCAGCATGTTGGTGCAGTGAGCTGTGCGGTCGAACCAGATGCCATCCTTTCTGCAAAAGTAAAAGCCTCGAGGGGTGATTGTGAGGTCGTGCGCGCACCGATCTTGCATGCGGCTGGAAGCAGCTCAGTCGGAGGTAGGCAGACTTACCTGAACGAGTGACAGTAAAAGGCGATGACCACTTCAACTTCTCCATTCTCCTTTTTCTTCTCAAATGTTCCGAAATCCGTATTCACGATGTTGCTCTCGTCGTCGTAGATTTCGTGACATTTGTCGTTCCAAAGCTTTGCGGCTGCGTCATCTCCACCCACCTCCTTCGTCGAGCTATGCCAAAGCTCTGGAGCGACGAGAAGGATGGCAATGTGAATGGTCGGCTGGCCGGGCGCGCGGCACTGGGGCCGCGCAGTGAGCGCTACTCACCCCAAAAGCCAAATGCCGGTATCTTGACGGGCTGAAGAGCTTGGCTCACGCCCACCAGAAGGCCGCATACGACGAGCAAGCTGACATTGAGATTGAAGAAGAGCATACAGGGCAAAGATCAGGCAAGATGCGCGTTCTTGAAAGGTACGCGGTGATGGCGATGAAGAGGTGATGTGAACGAGACCGAGCACGACGCTTTATACGCAAAGAGAGGGGCCACGGAATGGAGTAGGCTGGCATACGCAGGAGGCAGCTGGCAATGCTTCAAAGCTCAGACAATCATGTCCGCCGCTACCTATCAGCACTCCGACGCCACCCGCGATCAATGAGCTGCGCCTTGAATTTTGTCCCGACGGCCGCGGACCTTCTGCTGCATCACACGTTGGCGATTCGGACACTGTGCGCTCAGACGATCGCAATGAGCAGCCAGTAAATCCGACGGCCGCGGACCTTCTGTTACATCACACGTTGGCGATTCGGACACTGTGCGCTCAGTCGATCGCAATGAGCAGCCAGTAAGTCCGGCCGTGGGAAGGACGAGCACAAAGACATCATCCATCTCTACTTGTCATTCCAGAACGCTCACTGCACCAAAGCGCACAAGTTTCATGGTGCGAGTATGCGCTCTGAACCTTGCTCAGCTTCGCCTCACAGTACCGCCGACGACAAGTGACTTGAAATCTATTGCAGGTCGGTCTGTGCAACACTGCAAGCGAATCGACAGAATCGGCCCGCTTGGCCCCCAACCTACGAGCTTCCTCGTACACGCTTGCCCGAGCACAAAGATTCGCAACCCTACCATGATCGTCTCAGCGTTGATGAGGCTTCAAAAGATCGAGCGCCTTAGCTTGCCAGGCAGGATCCGGCGTTTCGTTTTGGTTGATCCAATTCACAATGTAATCCGTATGATCCGACCAAATCTTTCTTTGCCCCTTCTTGTCATTCTTGTCATATCTAGCACCACACACGAACGCCCGCTTAGCCTCTCATCTCTTCTATCTGCAGAGGTGAGTCTATGCACTCACTCAAATGTGTGACAGTAGAACAAGTATACTCCAGACACCTGTCCAAAATCACTCGTCGTGTCCGCTCCGTACTGATTCGCGCAGAGACTGTTCCATGCTCCCGTGGGATCTGCGTCCCAATCCGCTGGATTGCCTTGGGTCAGTCCTGCAGCGGCCGTGTGTTTATTTGGGCACAACATGCAAAAGAAGAGAAGGTGAGCGCAACGACGAATGACAAGCTTGACGAATTGCTGCGCTGCACTCACGCCACAGAGCAAAGCCCGGGAAGTGGAAGCCATAAGCAGGCTTTGCGTAAGCCACCAAGAGCCCAGCGAGCAACAAATGAGTTGACAGCTCGCAAAAGCGCATCACATTCGTGTTGCTGAGGTTGAAGGCTTGTAGAGATGTTTTCGAGGTGGGCAATGGCGTCAAGGTAAAAGACAGTCTGGCAAAAGGCAAATCTATGGTCGGTGAGAGTCTCGAATGGGAAGCTTGCGTACTTTTGAAATTATGACAACAAAGGATACTGGGCCTCACGTGCGAGATGGGCGAATGGCCGGGAGGGAGAGGCAAAATCTCATCGAGGAATTAGATCGCTGGCATCCGGCAGCTTGACGTGTGAGCGGCGCTGCATGACCGGATGTCTCTTTTGCAACGAGGGCCCTTCACTATCATCATCCTTGCGCGTGTCCCAGGCACAGCTCATTGAATACGAGTACGCCAGTCAGTGAGTGCTCAAGCATGATCGTACCACGGGCCCTTGTGCTTCCTCAACGACGTCAGCCTACATTTCGCTCGGATGAGGCGTTCCGCGCGCAAACGGGCCTTCGAACGCAATCAAAGTGATGGCCGTGCCTTCATTTGTCGCAGCGCGGCAAGTGGCGATATCACGCAACTCCGATACAGCAGTCAACCCCGCGCTCGAGTGGCACTTACCGAAGCCGGCTGCTCAGTCACGAGTGAATTTGGTACCTTGCAGGCCCTCGAGACTGACACTGCGTATCATGAACGTCTGGCGTACGATGAATCGCAAGCGTGGCGGTGCCGCTTACGAAGCTCATTGCGTTTGCCCGCTTTGCTTTGAGGAACACAGCACACACCACGATATGATTCATTCATATGAGACGCAGACATGGGCAGAATGAGCGTAGGAGCTTTCGATTGGTAGCAGATTGCATTTCTTGAAGGAGGATCTTGTCAGGTCGACGCTCAGCGCTGACAGAAGACCACTGGAAGTGGATTCTGATTGAAACATTTGCCTCCGCCCACGAGAAGCTGGACAAACCTTTCTGATGTCGAGCTCTGCACCGACTCAGATGAAGTGAAGCACTGGTCCGATGTGTCGTATCAATGTTCTCTCAGCCGCTCTCCTTCGGGATGCTCTCAATCTTCCACTCCTCCGTGCCGGGCTCGCGCACATGCTTATTGATGTAATCAATGACTTCGCCCGTGAGGTTGTGCGTCTCATCACTACCCGACCTGCATCGTACGAAGCAATTTGTTCTCAGCAAGATTCAGCTACTGTTCGCAATGAGCGAAAGCTGAACTCATTCTCAGTCATCCGCGGCACTCACGTCGGCGTACGACAGAACAGAGCTATCTTTCCATAATAAGGACCGAAGCTGCCATTCGAGCCACTTGTCTGCGCGTAATTGACACGACAAGTGTTGAGAAACAGACCCGCAGCGTTTAGCACAGAATAGTCTCAGAGTCCAGAAGTCATCTCTGAGACGTCAATGTGCCCAGATTGAATAGCGCTTTGAGCATGCTACCTCGGCGCATCAAAAGCGAGGACCATACCACCACTCACTGTAAATCCAGGGGCTGTTATCGTCGAACCTTAGTGTCGGGTACTCAGTATACGTTGAGCCTGCAGCCTCAATGGCCATAGCGAAGATGAGTTTGGCGAGCATGCTGGAAATTTTCGAGGTTTGATGTCTCGAATCGGGGAATGATGGTGTTCAGGCAAAAATGCAATGGTGAAGAGCGCCAAGGGTTCTTATCTCATCCCAGTGACTCGTGAACTCTTATTCCCGCGAGGAATAGTGGGAGCCCGTTCCTCTCGCGTGGCAAGGGGCGAATCTGGTGCTGTTCCTAGACCGGCCCGCCCTTTTAGCGCGGTCCCGGCGCACCATCAATCTGCAACGGACTGCCGCGGTCCGGCCGCGTTCATATCGCAAGTTGCGCCCGACGGTCATCGAATCTTTGCGCCAATGACTTATTGGGTCTGCTCTCTACTACTACCGTGTTTTGATGGAATGCCTAGCCGAACAGCTATATAGACACAGATTCGTTGTCTAGGCTCTGAAAGCCGACAGAGGGACGTGATGAAACAAGTAAATTGCAGCCGCATAGACCGATTCTGCCCGTACTTGCTCTGCCACCTGCGAGCCTTGCATACCGAACCACAGACCAGCGATACAATCGCATACTGTTCTATTGCGCATTCGCTACATCCTAAGTTCTCGAAGGATCGGTGATTGCAGGACTCGACTGTGTGCTAACGCAAGCCCTCAGACCCACGAGAACAGCTGCCCTTCCTTCAGATTGCCATGGACTCGATTGCCCACTTATGAGCGCTGGCCTCAAGAGAGCCATTGATAGTGTCAATCACACTTGACGTTCTATCCTCCAAATCGCCGTTGGACCTATCGCGACAAAATGTTTGCTTTCAGAGTCGTCGAAGAATGTCACGCTCATACCTTACTCACCCAATGCCTTGGCACCAGAGTGCCGTGACACCTTTATAAGGGCCACAGTCGCCATAACCGCCTTTGCCGGCAATGCTTGGGCACACGCGCATGAAGAGCTCGCAAGCGGTAATAGGGTTGAAGCTTTCTAATCCATGCGACAGCTCTAAGAGACAAAGCATAAAAATGAACTTGAGAACTTGGGCAGCAAGAGGTCTCCGAACTTGACTCGCGAAGTCATCTTTTGACTCACTGTAGAGACCGAAGGTTGGCAAGAGAAAGTTGGCAGACGCCTGACAGATGAAAAGAGCAAGAAGCCCGAGAGCGAAGCTTTTGGCAAGCATCCTGGTAAAGCTGGCTCGCGCACGTGGTTGTAAAGAGCTGTAGGTAAGCCAATTGTGATGCTCAAAGCTGTGGATCGTGGGCTAGTGGAGCGCCAGCGTCCTATTTATAGGCGCGTTGGACAACGGAAACAGAATTCGCTACCCATTCGTGTCGAGTCTGCTTGAGCACGAACGACGTCAACTTACCTCATCCAAAGCGATATGGCGAGCTCGCCCTTGTTGATGTGTATTGGATGTCTGCGTTTACAGGCATTTGCTCGAAGTCGGCTGCACCAATCCAAAATTCTTACACAAGGTCGGGCTGCTAAATGCGCTCGAGGTAGGACTGCCTCATCGGCGGTATCAATGTTGCTATTCAACGACACTTCTGAGGTCACCAGTGTCTGCATACTCGCTGAACCCCAAGCGTGTCTGCTTTGAAAGCGCGACTATTGAGGAGCAGGCATCACCGGAGCCGCGCAAGGGGTTGAGACTCGGATCCCCAGTAGAAGTGATTCGCAAAGGTGATGCGCATCCGAAAAGACGGCGATCGCTTGATGCTTCATGTGTACGCCTTGTTCAAGTCTTTTTTTGGACCCTCTCATTTCGCGACTTGAGGGGGTGAATAGCAACCTACGCGTCGCGCAGCCGTCACTTCTTTACAGATACCCTAACCCTATCCAGACGGAAGGCTGCGTCAATGAGTGTGTGTGCAGCTTGTCCTGCATGAGACCTGCGCTGACTGCGTGCCAAGTCCTTCTGACGTGGCAGGGGCAAGCGACTCAGCTTCCCCCCGTGTTCATTACGCGCCAGGATGGTGGTGCAGAAGAAGCCAACTAAACAACGAACCAAGCTGCTTCTTCAGGAGGAAGACAAGCGAAGGTGAAGCAGTCATCAGAAGAGTCCCCCAAAGGGCATCAAGTCAGGAAGGAGCTCTTGTCACGTGGTACGCGATTTATCTTGGCTTGATGTACGCAAGACGCTCTCAACATTCACATTCACGATTCGTGATTGCATTTTGATTCACGATCCAAGTTTTCGATTTACTCAATTTGGGCCTCTATGCATGCATGCATGCATGCATAGAGGGACCACACGGTATCCGAGATGTCGAGTTGAGTCACGATTCTGATCGAGTGTGAGTGTGAGTGTCGCGCGTCCGATATGCAGCTACTGCATGAATATTAGCGCTCCAACGGCAAAGTTTGTTTCTTCTTTCGCGCTCGCTCGGTGATGAAGCTGCGTGTTGACAATCACGAGTTGCTCTTCCCCTTGCCTTGAGGAGAGTCTTTGGCTTTCCCTCGCCTTGCCTTGATTACTCGACTGTACACATGCAGCACTGACTCTTGCCAATCATCGCGAGGACAAGTGAAGATAGCGGTGCAACCAAGAGAAACGGTCCACGTCTTGCCTCCGAACCCTTACTTGCGCGCAGAGAATTTAGAACTTGGGCTCGGTATCGGCGTGAAGAGGCGGTGCAAAAGCCTCGAAGATGATGGCTGATTCGGGCTACTGAAGCCAAAAGTCGACCTTCCCGAAGCGGTCGATCGTGACAGCCTGCTTCCATTCCCGAAAGGCACGGGAGAGCGGTGGCCTTCCGTACGGCCTGCCTCGTGAGATGCAACAGCAGACAGGTTGGAAGAGAAGGTGGGTGAGAGCGTGTTGCGGATGGACGGCGTACGCTCTCTCTCTTCCCTCGCTTGCCTCTGCTCATGTAGAGCAAAAGCCACTCTGCTAGCTTCTCGCAAGCTTGCCGAAGGTCTCAACGCGCTTGATGCAGTGTCCTTAGGCTCAAGTCGTGATGGCAAAGAGTGGATCGAAGCGTTCCTTTGCGTAGCGGCAAGCGGGTCCGTACTTGTGTGCTCATGTCCGACTACTTCGAGCGCGTCGTCCGCGACAGCTACGTCCAAACGTCCTTCCGATAGCGGAGATAGTGCAAGCGAGCGAGGTGTCTCGCAATCATGAAACGCGTTGACCTGGTGGTGTTCTCAAGTCCGCGCAAGCCTCAGCATGATCGGTGCGGCACAGGTGGAAAATTCAAGTCCACTCACCAGTGGCACGTCGGTGCTCGAGTCGCGCGTCAGCAGCGGTGCCAGGAGTGTACGGCCAAGGTGCAAAACGAGCGCTGAAGCTTCTTTCGCTGTCAATTGGGATTCCAGCCGAATGGTAGATCCACACAGACTTGCGCGATAGGTGTTTGCCAAATCCTGCGAGTGAGGAGGATAGCCTTGCCGCATGAATGCTATCGTATCCCATGCCTGCTGGACAGTCAATTCCGCGCGGAGCTCCAACCTTGAGCCAATCAGAGACAATTGACAGAGCTCAATGTCGGGCGCTGCGGAGGAGGCGGACATTGCAGTGAGAGCGGGTGGAGCGATGGACTAGGCGTCACGCGCCAAGCACCTGAACATCTGGTAGAAATGGTGGATCGATGTCAAAGTTTGAGAGCAAAACCATCCGTACGATTTGCTAGAACTTCTCGATGCACAGCATACACTCACTGCTAGGCCGGGAATCGTAAGAAAGGCCAGCAGCATGACCTCCACTCAGGACGACCTGAAGGGCCACGTGCAGGCTCGAGATCGATCGGTCGATCGAAGGCGAGGAAATGCGCCACCGCCACCATGAGTAAATCATGGCGCATCATGTTGTGCACGTCATAGTGGTGAGGGAGCGTATGTGTGCCTTGATGTGCTCACGGCGGTGCGGGTGTCGGCGTCGAGAGAATGCTATATGAATCGTGAGCCGCGCGCGCGTTGCAAGGTGTGCCGCATCTATTCATCTTATCGCCTTCCTGCACGTCTGCTGAAGGATGAAGCCGTCTCGAAATGGTGGCTGAAATTGCACAGTAGAAATCTGTGGGCTCATACAGCTCGATTTGTTCTTGAAAGATGACAAGTATTGGACCTGAATCCGTCAGCCAGGCCCTTGACAGGTTCCCGACGGAGAATCGCTGATCAACACTCACTGACTGCATGCGGATTCTGCGAGGTCGTGAGCCAGTGCCCCATCGTGCGACGCTACATATCGTCGCAACAGTTGCGGTGTCGAAAAGCCTACGCAGGCGGAATTCCATAATGTTCTCGACGACGCACTGACCAATCACCGCTCACGGCGCTGGGAGTGAGTAACTGCAGCTCATCTCGATGAAATATTACAACACGCATCAGACTCTTCTTGCGAAAGTCGTGGCGGAAGTACAACGACCGTGACAGAGTTATGCACAATTCAAGAGACTGCGTTCAAATTGAGCGGTCGATTCGGAATAAGCATCCGTGGTGTTCCGGTCTGATTTTTCTTCTGCAGCGACACTACGTCTACTGCGCAATTCACATGCACACCAGCTGCACGGAAGGCAGCGAAGTCAGTCACGCAGACCGCGAACACCACAACGAGCGACGATCTACCCTCAGCGCAAGTTAGACCTTCGACAGGGTACGTCTGTCGTACCGCATTCTGCTTGGGGTACACTGTCATGTGCCGCACACACGCACGCGTACATTCAAACGCCACACACGCACGCGTACATATACCACAAGTGGCAGAATTTCCCTGCGCTCAATTGTTGTGGGAAGAGATCAATTTTTTGTTGAGTGGGGGCTTGACTGAAGGAACTGGAAGAGACTTATATACATGCAAAGAATAGAGGCCCATGCGCAACTCAGACCATTCAGGTGCCTCATGCAGAGAAAGAGACCGTGCGCTCAACACGTCTCACGAACAGCAAAGTGGCGGTTGAGGCGCCCTTCTCTAAGACGCAAGCCGGTGTCGCGCTGCTCTACTGCCTCCAATCAAACTTGACGGTATCGCGCCGTGGCTTCAAGGCTGGCACTGCTCACATCTGCCTGGTCTCCAAGCCTCACCAACTGTTCTTCCCATGCCCTTACAGCGCTGTCTTTTGCCTCAATGGCCGCTTCTTTTGTGCTCACTGCACGTTTGCAAGCTTGTAGCTCTTCCAGCGCCTGACGGGACTCCTTGCGACCGCGACTAGTGGCTGCCTTCTGCGTTGCTTTGAGGGCCGCAGCGTTGGCAGAGGCAAGGCTGGTGTTCTGAGCTGGAGTCAGATAGCGCCCCGTAAGCGTTGCTTTGAGGTCCGCTTGCGTCCTTTTGTTGTTACCCTGAAGATGCTCAAAGTCACGCTGTCTTTGCTTTGCGCGCTTGCTCTCAGTGACTCATTGCTCAGCACTCTGATAAGAAGCCATATCTCTGATGGTGTAGCAAAACCCAGTCTCTACTGCTGAAATGTTGCAGATGAGGGCTCAAAGTTGCAGATGAGGGCCAGCTGAACTGATGTACCTGCGCTGTCTTCTTTGGGCTAATATGCTTTGAGCAGGCCCAAGTGGAGTGTCTGCGAGGGCACTTCAAGACGCAAGTCAGCGAGCAATCCAAGGTCGGGGCTGGCAGCCCGAACCAGCGCACAATGCCCTTGAAGGACGCGCCTTAAGTCATCTAGATCGATGTTGGAACTCGATCCTTTGGATGTGCGGCAAGGCAGTTGCTTGGCACAGATACTTTTGAGGACACGGTCTACCTCATCCAGATTGATGTTGGAACCCAATCCTTCCGGTGTCTAACAAGGCAGCTGCTTGGAACCCGATCCTTCTGGGGCATGGCAAGGCAGCTGCTTGGCACGGATGCCTTTGAACGGTCTTGGAATAGCTTGCTTTCCTTTGCTTCCTTGTTGAGTGCTTCAAAGTTCTTCCAAAAGCTCTCAAGAGTGCGAGGAAGGTGAAGAGGAGACTTGGGCCCATCACTGCAGACTGATCCAAGCTTTGCTTCTTCCTGGTGCACTGTTTTGGAAACCTCTGACTGGGCATCAGCATTGTCTTCTCCTTGTCTGTCTCCTGTGTCTTGATCAGCCGGTGCCATGTTGGTGTTGATGATGACACAACTTGCCCCTTCCATTGTATCCTCAATCTGGGATCTGATTCCCTCGAGTTTGTTTTGCGCAGATTGACATTTGTCAGGGATATTCTGTTGTGAATTCAGGCTCTTCAATCACGCTGCTTCTTCTGCCCTTCGTTAAAAAACAACACCATCCCCAAAATCGCCACCATGCAAACCAAACCAGCACACCCAATCATGCTCCGTTTTGCGGAGCCCATTGTTTGTCGCCGCAAAGAGGCTTGCGCCCAAGTGAGTCACGAGTGTTGTCGAGCTGGAATCAAACGTAGAGCTAGTCCGATAGTCAGGGACGGCGGTGGTTGCACTTCAGCTCTGCCTTGTAGCTCGAGACTATCATTTGATGCAGACGGGCGCGTTCGCGATAGACTTGAGCAAACTCTGATACACTTCTTCAAACTCTGATGCGACTCTTTGCTTCCTTCTTCCTTCTTCCTTCTTCCTTCTTCAACCACGGCGCGAAAATGTTCCCAAGCAGGCGGCTGCCACCTCCGACCCCCACCCACCAGTTGTGAACGCTACACAGCGCAAGGAGCTCTTCAATTAGCTCAAGGAGGAAGAGCTCTGCAAGGAGGCTGGCCTGCAACAGGAGATTGAAAAGGTTGCTCAGGACCTGATGGAAACTGCGAGTCTTGTTGACAAAGCATTCTCGAGGTCTCTCTGACTGACCATCATCTCTGCTTTGGATGTCCAACCTTCTGACCGCCTGCTCAAGGGCCAAGATGACAACAATGCTGAGGAGGAGGATGACAATGACAATGACAATGACGATGATGATGATGAGGAGGAGGAGGAGGAGGAGGAGGAGGAGTAGGGGTGAGGTTGGGCGGAGCATCGCGACTGCTGAACCTCAGGCATGCGCCTCTGAATCTTGGTGCAATGCTCATTGCACCTCCTCTTTCAGGTGCTCTTGACTGTTTGCGCAACCAACATTGAGCTCTTGTTGCAAGAGAGTTTGGTTCCTCTCCTGACCAGCCTCAAGCTCTGTGTCGCACTTCTGCTTAGCCTCTGCCCACACAGTGTTGAATATTTGCTGCAAGAGGAGTTGGTTCCTCTCACAACCATCTTGAAGCTCCTTGCCGCAGGTCTGCTTTGCTTCTGCCCAACAGGCATCAAATTCCCCCTGCAAGAGGGTGTGGTTCCTCTCATGCCCATCTCAAAGCTCCTTGTTGTTTGTCTGCTTCTGTCGAGTGGGGCTTCAACTGAAGGAACTGGAAAAGACTCATTATATACACGCAAAGATTGGAGGCCTGTGCGCTATTCAGACCGTTCAGGTGCCTCATGCAGAGAAGGGGACGGCGCGCTCAACATCAATGAAGACGGAGCTTGAAACAAAGACTGCGCAGAAACGCGGTGCCCTGCGTTGACCGCCCGGAAAGATTATCCTGGATGCATTGCTGCGCAAGAATAAGAAAAGCCTTTCCCTTAAAAGCTGGAAACGCAACATCCAAGTGTCCCCACACGACCCCATCAAGTTGTTCCTCGCCGAGCATCTCGCTCCTCGCTCCGAATCTCGCCTTGCGTTAGCAAATCAAATGGTCAAGCTTGCCCATTGCATTTTTCTTGTCATGCCCGCTATCGCGAGACACGTGTCCCTTCTTCCAGAGCCAAACTTCACTGCGCCCGGCTACGCTCTTTGGGGTGAGTCTAGCGTAATCAGATTACAGCCCGAAGCAACCTTTGTTCGCCATCGTCACTTACGACATTTACTGATGAGCTCGAGAGTCATTGCGACCCAAAAAGCGCTTTCGGAGGATTCCACCCAGACCACGACTGCCGGATTTTCTATGGATGATCTGAAACAATGGTGGATCGCTTCTTGCAGCCAGAAACAGTTCGGCCCTGAGCAGGTGATGGATTTCGGCTGGTACAAAGACACACTGGCTTTGTATTGCCACCGTGGGTGAGTTGCGCTAGCAGGAAGACCGTCGAGCTTGCATTTGGTGAACCGGCTTTGGTCGCTGATACGCTGGCGTTGTTGAAAGTCCCAAGACAGGCAAAGATTACTCAAACGCGGACAACACGCAGGCTTGCGCGACTTTCTTCAACGATGAATACATGGACGCCAAAGGCGCTGAGAAGATTGTGATCCAGCCGAGAAGCATTTGATCGACAAAACAAGGTGTTCAACGCTGGCTGGCAATGAGTGAGGACAAAAGAGACACACTCCACCACGCTCGCTGTTGGGATCAAAGGATTGAGATGCTGTCTATGCCGTGTCAGAAGCAGCGAGAATGGTTTAGTGGCGGCACGACGAGGAATGTTGGTGTACATATCAACAGTTGAAAAGAGAATCTAACCTCGCAGTTTGAAAGCTCCTTGGTCTACTTGTTCCTATAGTCCGCCGTGCGCTTTGAACACGACTTTGCTATTGTTCAGACTGTCTGATCGCTCAACCCGAACGTGTCCATTGCCAAGCGCCTTCGTTTGTACTTTTGCAAGAAGCTGCATCGGAAATAGCTACGTCCCACCAAAGACATCAAGCAGAGTGTTCCGGAAGACGGCCTTGCCAGAGTGTCTTGCAAGGAGGGAAAAGAAAACCCAATGCAGTGGCCGCTAGTGAGTTGTTTGCCTCGCTCAAGCTCAGCAGTCTTTCATCACCGATCCACGCTGTCACCTCCTTGCTACTCACCTGGCTGAGACTGAGCGCTCAACTTCTGTGCCTTTTTTTGTTTCTTGGTCATGCGCGAGTGGCTTGGAACCGTCCTCTTCAAAGGCTTGGGCTTGGGGTGCGCATCACTAATCGGACAGGCTTTCGAAGCGTGCGGCAGGGTGGAAGCGGTGCTGGTGAATGCTGGGCGTGCAGGTCCCGGATGTGCTGGAAGAGGCCCGGAAGGGCATGGGCCAGCTTCGATAGCCTGAAATGCAGCATCGCTTCAGATTCGATCTCTCGCTCCGCAAAACACGTCTCGTCACACCTCACCAATATTCCAGGACTCGAGCTGCTTGTCGGAGCTGCTGAGCCCATCAAGCGCGTCCGATTGTGTATGAAATTCCATACCGCTAGAGCTTCGTCGGAGGAGAGGTCCATCGTAGAGCGCCAATCGTGACCTTGAAAAGTCATCTTGACCTTTTGTTGATCGTCGTTGGATGCAAGGGACATGATGTCGGTAGAGGGTCTTGCTGAGCAGATCAGATTCGACTTCGAAATTGTTCACTTTGTGCTGGTGTGCAAATGCGCGGTCGAGTCGTCTGTCAAGGACAAGACGGAGGTTTGATGTGTGCAGGCAGACGTATATCCGCAGGTTTGCCAAGTAGCTGCTACGAGCCTGAGCGGTATGAGAGGAGATGAATCGAGCATGTGATTCACAATTGCTAGTGTGCCACTCTTGCGGCAGAGCTCAAAAATTGAGAACGCGCTCTTCGCTCGTCGTGGGAGCCTGCAGAGCTTCCTTCACGTGATTGAGCATGCGAGCACAGAGTACTGACGACTGTTGGTCATGTGCGGCTTGACCAAGAAGACTCTCGACTACACGAGATGAACGCTGCACACCTTTTGTCGGGTGATCAATATGCTATTCTCGAGTCAAATGATCATCTATGGCGGTATAAGATGCATTCGCGCGCATTTGTGATTCATGAGTGCTGCATGCATGCAGGTGGGCGCGCGCGCGCGTCGTGCCTCACAGATTCACGTGATTCTCGATTCAGCATCATACGCATGCATGCAGTCACGAGTCACGAGTCACGAGTCAGAGTCACAGAGTCAAGCGCGCGGTATACATTCATTCAAAATTGATTCGTATTCGAATCCAACTCGTGTTTGGTGATTGTGATTGGATGCAGCCACAATCGACTTGTATAGAGGCAGCATCCCCGCGGCTGTCTCAGTATGATCCAGTCGTGAGTGAGAGTCGAGGCCGCGGGCTGGCTGCATGCATGCAGCGCAGCCCAGGGTCGAGCATGTGCATGAAGACCATGTCCGTGACGCGCCCACGCGCCCACACGCCCGCCTCCTACGCATGCGCATGCAAGGAAAGCATCGCTCGTCACGCACTATTCACGATTGATGCGAACAATCTTGAATCAACCACCATCACCGACGCTGCATGACAGACCAAATCAGGCGTGAGTCTGTTATTGATTGCTGCGGTCGATTGATTGCTGCGGTCGGCAGCTGCCGAACGTGCAGAGACCATATGACATTCAGCTTGCCAGCCAAGCTTGGCCATCGTCCTTACTCGGCACCGAAAGGCGAAAACAGGCTCCTGCACATCCTCATCAACACATTGTGGCGCCCTCAAGGTGATGCGTATATGAACACGAATGGTTAACCGACTTCTTGCTGCTCTTCCTACACGCCACGTGCTGCTCATCGCCAAGATCATCACGCCTGCGCGCAATCCGAACATGCTCTTGACTGACTTGCAGGATCATCAAACGACATCGCGTGGATGTAGGTGTCCTGCATCTTGTCGAAGGGCTCATGCACAAGAAGAGTGCGTCG
This sequence comes from Ceraceosorus bombacis, assembly GCA_900000165.1. NCBI lineage: Eukaryota > Fungi > Basidiomycota > Exobasidiomycetes > Ceraceosorales > Ceraceosoraceae > Ceraceosorus > Ceraceosorus bombacis. The sequence goes on from CCYA01000265.1 coordinate 1,147,923, forward strand.
TGTGCCCTGCAAGTGCTGTATCTCTGCTTGGAGGCGCGAGATTGCAGAGCTTGATGAAGGCAGGGGTGCGACGTGCACGAACTTCTAAGCACACGCGTTTGTGGAACGGGGACTATAAATGTCCATGCGAACGCAGTCTCTCACGCCGCCATCCGTTCAGAACCGACAGACGACTATCCAAAGTGACGAAGCGAGCAAAAATTTAGCACTATGACAACCGCACGTCTTTCCGAGTCGCATCATGACACTCAAAGCGCACAAGTAGCTAAAGGTACGTTACGCGTCGGTCTGTCGATGGGACCAGGACACTCACATCTGATTTGCTGTTCCAATAGTGCACGCACAGACTTGCACTTGTGCCATTCTCGAGCCGCCATCACTAACGCAGGAAGTACTTCGATCGGTCAACTTTCGCAAGCAAGTGCGTAGAGAGGCAGTGTGCTCTCGAGACAAATTCGTCAAAATTGAGGTGCACGAGGCATACGACTACCAGTTTTCGGAGTGGATATGCTTTGGCTGCAGCACCATTTATTGGAGCGCAAAAGAGGTGATCAAGCACATCTACGGCGGTGTAGCTCACAATCCCAAAAGTTGTGACTGGGACAATGTGGGGGTCAAAGAGGTGGAGCGCAGCCTGAACCAGGACAAAGTAGCTTTCCAATCCGTCGCCGACTCGACTGACGTGTGTATCCGCACGACTTTGGCAGTCGTACTGTCAAGAAGCTGGAAAGGTAGAGAAAGCTCACCCACAAACACCCTTTTTCGACCGTTCCAGAGTCGTGCAGCTAAACGTATGTGCAGCCGAACGTAGACGCATTTCGATTGACTGGGAACGCAGCAATCATACTCGGGAGAAGAGACTCCGCCATTGATGCCTTCAGGCGACCTCGAAGCGTAAAGAGAGTCCGCGACCAAGTTTCAGCAACCGCTCACTGGGCATCCAACAGTTCTCAACGTGCCTCATTTCGGTGTACAGTTCCAAAAGCTGAGGGCAATCAATGCCATGAAGAACGCTTTGACGAGATGGGAGTCATAGATGTGTCGTCCGAGAGCTGACCAAAATCCGTTCGTGGGTAGAACTCGACTTCGTGAATGATTGGTGCAGCCTTATGCAGACATTTCACTTGGCACTCTGGCGTCAAGCAACCTCTGCGGCGCTTGTATACGCAGCCAAACTTTGTCCATCGTCTCACCGCCAAGAATTTGCTCGGTGGCAAAGGTGAAACCGTGAATATGTGCGAATTCCTATAAATCACGTCTACATCTGTTCAATCGACCCCGTGCTCTCCAAGATCGAGCATAGTACACTCCTCGCCATCTGCTTCCACCAAGGTGTTTTCGTCGAAGCCTTCTACCTCTGTCCTCGCACGTAGCCTATCTGTTCATCAGCAACATGCTCAAACTACTCACCTGCATATCCCTCGTGACCGTCTTGATGGCGAGCACCTCTGCCTGGGTCCAGCCTGGCTACGGGCTTTGGAGTGAGTCATGGATCGGGTCAGCACATTACAGAGTCTACATGTCGGTTGCTCGCTGACACCCGCCGAGCCTCTTGTGCATCTGCCTAGAGCTTAAAAACAGAATTACGCTCGACGAGACGGAAGCGCACGATTACTGGGTCCGGGGCTGCACAGAAAAGTGGGGCAAGAATGCCAGAGCTGATTTTGCCTGGTTCGAAACATCCAAATACTACGCCTTGTACTGTCATCAAGCGTGAGTTGCCCACCTGATTTTTCTCCTTCCCTTTTTGCTCGTGTACCCAAACCGACGCCTCCTCTGTCGCTCTCACAGCGGAGATTATGCCGGTTCCGACAAGACTTCGGAAAATATCGACTATGTCAACTTCAACGTTCTCCCCAAAGAGAAGGCCAATTGGCAAATCGAGGAACTCCCGCTATAAAAAAGCGAGCCAGCAGACGACGTCGGGGTCCAGCGAGGCAATGCCTGAAGGTCGACTTGCTGCCAGATGTATAGTGCACCCCGAATGCTCCATTGTACATTCGTGTCATGGCACCCATGACTTGCTACACGATACGTCGGCCTGTGTATCGGCTCACTGCAGAGGCTCGTACAAGCTTCGATGCGCATCGACAGAGCGGATTTGAGACGTGTCGTTGCCGTCGTATGAATCACCTTGCCTCAATGGGTCCTGCCTGCCTGAGCTGGACTGCCTCTTCTCAAATTGGTGGCTGTGCTTGTATCGTGTTGACAAACTCCGCAAAACGGACCTGATCCTTTTCTTGGCGCAGAAAAAGCCATGGTAAACAAGGTCCCTGCACGTGCATCGCATGCTGTCTTGCAAACGGCCAGCGAAAGAAGCAGTCCTACGTGAGCGTTCAAATGAAGAGCGGACTCTCCCTCGAGCTCGCATCCAGCATCCGTGCATCGGCTAGTCTCGGCAGCGAAGACAGATGTGGTGGTAAGAAACAACAAGAGAGTATGAGCAACCTTTCTCTCTATCGGTAATGGCCGCATCCCTACTCTTCCCACGCTTGACTCTTTTGCTTCAATCGCAAGCTGCATCTTGATCTGCCAGGAAAAGATAGATGGAAAACGCGCGACGCTGTAGGTCTCGTTTGCAATTAGAGCGCCGGGCGCAGACAGCCTTACCACTCCTGCAATCCGACAAAGAGATGTTGATGGTAAGCAAAACATGCCCGGGGCTTCGGACAGGCATCGATAGGGTGCATTCTAAGCGGGTGGATTTCCGCGGTGACTCTGGACGGGATTCACGGCGCTGAGCAGTGCTGGTAAATACCCATCGATCAGACTGGCGGCTCGGCAAGCTACGAATCATGGATCGAGGGTTCGTGCTATTGTAATCACGACACCGCGGGCCTGAAGTATCGATGAAGAAAATACTAAAGTGCACTGCAAGACAATACCAATTTCACACCTTGGCCCTCGTGGCGCTGGCGGTGAGCGACTTCGTCATGCCAGGCTATGGTCTTTGGGGTAAAACCTCCCTACAGTCGCGAGCATGAAGATGTCCAAGATTCTTGCTGACCTTGGTGCACCGGCACGAGCAGAGCTGACCAATCGTCTGAGCGACATGGGCGAGCTCGAAGCTGAGACGACTTGGAACAAAGCTTGCAGGGACCATATTGGTCAAGGTGTCAGGTCGGACTTTGGCTGGCTAGAAGACCGAAGATCCTACGGTTTGTACTGCCATGCGCCGTTAGTTGAACACACATACGCTTTACAATGCAGTTCCTTCTCTTCGGTGTGCACCCTTCCTCCTTGCGAAACTGACGAGACCACATTTGCCCTTTATCCGCTGTAGAGGGGCTCTGGAAGGCTCCGACAAGACTGAAGACACTGTCACCTACCTCAACACTAAAGTTCAACTGGAAAGGAGGACTGGACCATCGAGGCGGTGTAGAGTGATGATGTTGTCGAGAGGGCTCCCGCGAAAGTAGGTCTGGCAAGGGGACCTAGCCCGTGGCCGATCAGCTTCTCCTCTTGCCCTCACGTGTGACTCTCCTCCCCTTCACACATGGCTGCACACGAGCCTGCTTGATTGAGATCATACGAATCATGTCTGCACGCTTAATTTTAAAAAATTGAATCAGCTGTTCAATCAGCATGTCTCATCTCATGTGAGTATCCTTTCGTCCTCTAGCTCGAGCAGCTACAGCTCTCGCTTTGCCGCGCTTCAGCTCCAGCCTCTACGGGACAGATCACATGGACACTGAAAATGTGCAGTATGTTTGTGGCAAGTAGCAAGGGACACAGAGGCGAGTGAGATTTGACACCCAACCTGAAACATATAGATCCGAGCAAGCAGATGCTTGGTGAGAATTGTCGTGATCGAGTGCATTGTGAGCGCCCGAAGTGCTAGACAAAATGTCTCTGGAGCGCTCCTGCGCCGATGCATCATCTTGCTACGTGGAACTTTTCCTGCCGAGCAAGGTTGAAGGCTGCTATTCGGTCGATTCCAGAAAATCCGCGTACGCTATAAGAATCGCTCCACTGTGCAATACAAGCGCACAACTCTTCACCCACGGACCGCAGCAGCGTCTTGGACACGACTTCTTTAACGGTTATCTGAAAGTATAGCCTTCGACCGTACTCACTCTCTGGCAAACGCAGAGATGGAGGCTTCCAACACGTTGTCAAGCCATGCAGAGCATGGCGGAGTGCAGGTCGGTGACAAATCGGTTGGTGAGTATTCTTGAGCGACATTACATCCTTCCAGAGCGAGACCAAGCTCGCGACTGTCAGACACTGAGCACTGATTTCCTCCTCCAGTGCCTGGAAGTAAGCTATCATTGACATGCCAGATCGTCGAAGGGTGGCAAAGCAAAGTCAAGAGCCTAGAAGTACAGCTTCAAAAGGAGATTCAGGCCCGTAAGAGGCGCGAAGAAGAGGAAGAGGAAAAGAAAAAACTCGAACAGGATGCGCACTGGGGATGGGTTCCCTTCAAGTACGTAGACATCCCGCGTCTAGCCAACGAGACATGGCTTTGCGCCGAATGCTTGCGCATGTTTCCATCCTACGCGGAAGCGATTCAGCACTTTTCAAAAGACAAGGGGCAACCAAAGCTCCAATCAATGTTGGACATGGATGCCTTACTTGGCAGAACAGAGGCCTACCACAACTTCGTGAGGGTCGACTGTCGGGGAGCGCTGGACATGAGTAAACTTCGTGTTCGTGGTCGTTACTACCGTAAGCTCTTCTAGTTTTATCCCCGCGAAAGAAGAGGGACAAGCTGCTGCGGAGAGACCAGCAGCACAGTAAGTCTTTACGCTTGCGGTGAGCCCCAAATGGCGACCTCGACATGTGGCCAGAAATTTGCGAATGGAGCGCAGCGCTGACTCGCCAGCTTCAATCTCAAACAACAGCTTCGATATTTGCCGAATCGAGTCCAGATGTGTTTGCGAGCTACGACAAGAACAGGCCTGTCTCACCAACAGCAGAAGTTTCAAGACGTCACTTCTAAGCGGCGTGTATGACGCCCCTCCTCTGCACCCTCCGCATGACCGAAGTTGCACTTTCTTGATCGCGACGTCCAATTACAACACAACATTTCTGTCTTCTTGCTCACTTGTTAAAGCATCGAGCCTCTACGAGTGCGCGTCTTCTGAATAACGAGTCGCCCGCCGTGAAAGCGTGGCTCGCTGCAGGCTGTGCGGCGCACTGCTTTGTCCCACCGTGGTCCCGAGGGCTGGCTGGGGCCTGGTAATTATCGTCTAGCGAGAGCACCGTTCTTGACGATGCCACATTGAGATTTGCGAAGCGGCTCTGGAGCCCAATGCTGGGGGATAGACAGGCTTCGAAACAGCGGCGCGCTGCAGCTTGTTGTCTCGAGCTTGTCTCGCTGATGATTGACGTTGACCTCTTCACGACAAGCAGACGCGCGCTGCATGAGGTGTGATGAACTCGAAGAGAGGGAGTAGGACGAGACGCAGAAATTGAGCCAGCCTTGTTGATTAGCGCAGCAACTTCGGCCCGGGCACCGGCAATCTCCTATTGTGACCGAGGCCTTGCCCGGTGCCACACTGTCTCAGAGCGAGGATTGCCAGCGCACAACCTCAAGAACGTCTTTCAAAGTGCCTCAACCTGAGTTAGAACGGCAAAAATCGTACGAGTACGATGCGACGCGCGTCTGCCTGATGTCGATCACGGCACGACTTGAATGAATTTGTCTCTCAGCGGGCCCTGACTACGTGTCTTGGAGGTGAGTCTGCTGAGCGCGACCGCCTGAGTGAGGAATAGAATCCCGACGTGTCTTGACTGCGCGAATGCACGAGCACCATATAGACATGTCTTGCCGAGCGGAGAATTGCGCGGCTATTGATGACCGCTGCACCATTTGTTTGCGTCGCGACATCTAATCGTTTTGTGGGCGGGCCGGGGGTTGGAGCAAAGGGCTGGCCTGTCCAAGATACTGAAACTGAAGCTAGTCGACCTGTGTTCCCTTCCTATAAATAAGATTGTGTGACAGAACTTCGAGAAGGGCAAGGAGCTGTCGCGTTGCTGTCCCAATAGAGCCTCTTTAGCGCTGCTCGCTTTCTCAAGCACCCTTCGGTGTACATCGCTTCAGATGTTCACCCCATTCTCAATCCAAGGCCACGTTTCCAACCACTCTTGCCAGCAATGGTGGACAAGAAGAAACAAGCAGCAAAAGCCCCTGCTCCTCAAATGAGTGGTGAGTCCATCGCTCAACCCATGGGGGGTGGAGTGCGCATTAGGAGAAAAACGAGTTGCTACGAAGGCACCCTTTTCTTACTTTGCAATGCTCCAGACTCATTGAAGCTGTCCTATCAGGTTGTTCAAGGCGCGACCGAAAAGCTGAAGCGTCTGCAAGAAGAACAAGAGGCAGCAAAGAAGGTCCGATGGGGCTATGTAAAGTTCGAGTACGAGGATATTCCCAAGCTGGCAAACCACACTTGGCTCTGCACCGAATGCATGAGGACCTATCCGTCCTTCGCAGAGGCTGCTCGCCACTTCTCTACGCGACGTACGAAGAAGTATTTGTGTGATGGCTTGAAGGAGGATCACCTGGCCGATGGGGACCCGGCAAGCAGCGCTACCCAAATGCTGGACAGAATCGGATGTCCGATTCTCTTCGACATCACCAAGCTTCGAGTGCGCCGTCCATGGTACACCTACGTATTAGCCGCCAAATCTGTAAGTGCACGGGCAGCTAAGTTCTACCGCAGGAGACGCCTACTAACCCGAGAGCCCATCGCTCTAAGCCAGCCAACTTAGGGTGAGGCATTCTTACCCAGCCAACTCAAGCTGACCATCGAACGCGACCGTGAATAGCCGTGCTGCGGCACGAAATCAAAAGGACATCGCGTACACAACATGTTGGGCCTACCGAGGCTCTCTGCACCTGCACCTGCATCGCCAAATCGTCTTCGACTACTGAGTGCGGCACCTTTCTCCGAGGCCCTTTGAAGTATCCTTGGCCAAATCAGATGATGGCCAATCGTGCGCTCCCTCCGTTCGTCCCGTCAATCATCCCTTGTCAGAGCAGAACCTGCCGTAGGATCAATCTGCGATCTCTGAAAATGTCAACCAAGCGCGATGCGCATCTCATGTTGTGCGTCTTGTGATGGCGAGCTGTGATGGCGAGCACGCTGGCTAGTTAGGTGCCAGAGTCTTGGCGGCCGAGGTTCGGTGGCTAGATTGATGATCATGAGTCGAAAAGTAAATGATTTGACCCGACGTATAACCCAATGTGAATCAGTGAAGAACTTGATGACCTGTCCCTTAGTTGTACAAGTGCTTAGGCTAGATTTCAATCGAGATTCGCAGGATGCGACCGTCGGCAATCTCGGCCAATCGCGTGTCCTCGGGAATCTGGCAAAGAATGGCGCGATGACCTAGTGCTGTGCGCCCCTTTCTGAAACAAAACTCTAGGTACGCTCGACCACGCTTGCGACTGCTCTTTGAGAGTGATGCAGCACCCATCGCTAGACTGACTCTGATTTGATTTGAGTTTGTCACTCTTTCTCTGTTCCCTAGCAATCAAATTGAGGAGCGAATATAATTTGGGGATGGTCTTCAGTTGATTGAGTTTCTGAAAGAAAGTGCCAACCTACACGGTCGCTGTACCTAATCATCGAGGTCTCGCTCTTGATGCTTCATCATCTGCTTGTGGGTTCTCAGAAGCGCGTGTGCTGCATTTTGCTTTGAAAGCGACCGATATTGATTCCCAGACCAGTTGCAGTTGAGATTGCCTCTGAGTGTTGATGAAGTCGAGTGCGGTGGAGGGCCAGATCGAGACTTCGAGAACGCGGCTACGAGTGAGATTTGTTGTAACTCAACGTCGTGATTAACCTTGCCATTTGCGTACAGCGATGTGTGCGAGGCGCGGTCAACATCATCAAATGGCGCATCCGCCCCGACTGTTGGAAACCGGTCCTCCTTGACACCTTCCATCACGCCTGCAGCTCACCTGACTGACCGAGACGTACCGTCGTCAAGTGAAGTAAGTCACGCCTTTCTCGCCCCAAGAGTCACGGCTTCGCTTCGCCATGGCGCCCACTAGGAACAATCTCGGCCTCAGCGACGCCTCCGACGGAAGAAGCAGTAAGAAGGTCTTAGCAAAAGCTGCGGAACCGACGTGTGAGTGACTCGCCAGTCGACGGAAATCTGTGACGTACAACACGACTTTGACGAGAGATGTACCGTCTTTAGGCCTGCCGGAGAACGTGGCCTTGTCCTACCAGACTGTCCGAGCCCTCGAAGCTCGCGTGAAGGAGCTGGAAGAGAAGCAGAAGGAGCAAACGACAGCCCGATGGGGCTACGTAGCCTTCGACTACGCCGACATCCCGGCCCTGGCGAACGAGATGTGGCTTTGCGTGGACTGCATGAGAACGTACAAATCGTACACGGAAGCAGTAGATCACTTTCCAAAGTCACCGTCTGGGTACAGGAAGAATCTTGCGCCTGAGTTGACTCGCGACATCCATCCCAGCGACGGAGTGCTGTACCACAGATACAAAGGCAGAGTAGGTTGTCATGGCTACCTCGACTTGAGTAAACTTCGCGTCCGTCGTCGCTGGTACACGTGCGAGTAGAGCAACATCAAGGTGAGTTCGGCGAAAGGTTTTGCTGGGAGCTGTGAGTGTTGTCAGACGTCCGGCGGGTCGATTGGTCAGCGATGTTGACAAACGATTCTCTGCTCCCTCGTCGTCCATCCCCGTCTCGCAGCAAGACTAAGCGTACTGCCGCCGCGTAAAATGGCAGAGCCACCACCTAGTCCCGTCCGTCATAACCCTAGTCGGGTGCTGTCGCCGGATTGAACGGCCGACATTGCGCCACACCTCTCGATCCCAACGCTTCCCACCCCGCTTGCGCTCCTATGTGCATCTCTGCGCGCGTGACAGAGCCCGACATGCCTGTTTTGGGACGGCACCGTCCCACCCAGCTCTGTGACTTCGAAAGCTGAAGCAAAATCCAACTGAGCTTCGGTGTCAGTGGCGCCATCGATGTAGCGCAGAGCCCTGTTTTGAAGACGAACAACAAGTGTCCCATAAAGTCCAGGGCGTCGTCGAAGCGTGCGTGCTGCTACCCAAATGATCAGTCTGCGACTGCCTCTGCGCGAAGTGATGTGCTGGCACGGTAATCAATGCGCACTACGCGTAGCCTCGTATTGTTTTTCGCGGTGGCATTGCAAAACGGACTAAAGTCGGAACGTGAGAGCCGGCGGAGCAGTCGTGGTTGACCTACTCGCTTCCCAAACACTCCTCCTCACCTCACGGAACTCACGGGGCTCCCGCTGATGCCGTTCCTTTTCGTCCTCCACGCTCGGAAGTGTCGGAGCCTCCTCCTCACCTCACGGAACTCACGGGGCTCCCGCTGATGCCGTTCCTTTTCGTCCTCCACGCTCGGAAGTGTCGGAGCCTCGTTGCCAAAATTTACGGAAAGAAGGAGCCGAAGCTGCCGCCGCAACGATCCGATGGCCGCAAATGGATATAAATGTCCGATTGCGCTTGTGATCTGCTTTGTCCTTCTCGCCATCTGCTCTTTCCTCCTGGCTCTTCCAAAACCCGCTGCCGCCTACTCTGTCAAAGTCCTCTATCCGAAATGTTCTGCTTTTCGTACTCGATGACAAGATTCGCCGTGATCGCCATGCTGGTGATTCAGGTAGTCAGCTTCGACGTGCCCAAGTCGGGCATATGGAGTGAGAGTCGGGTGCTTGCTGCACAGCGCCGCTGATAAAGCTGACTTATCCGCGAATCGTTCCGCCTAGAATTCGACAAGCCGTTGAAAGGCATCACCCCAGACAGTGCCAGGGGTCTCTTGCATGCTACTTGCACGCAGCTGTACGGAGCGAGCGGGTTCAGCCAACTGGACTACTACAAAGGCGTCTTGGCGCTTTACTGCTACGCTTGGGAGTGAGTTTCAAGGCCAAATCCATCGTGTCTCAGAGAACACTTGTCCTCATCCTTCTCCTTCTGTTCTCTCCCACGCCTCTGACGTGCATTTCGCACAGGCGTTGGCCCGAGAAGCAGGTGGACCACACGCAGGCCTGCGTCATGGAGCTCAACAAGCGTCTGGAAGCGCCCATCGAACAATTCACCATCGTGCCGATGCGCCCATAGACCAAGTGCTTCTACCGAGCGCATCATCTGGCCTCCGCAATGACTTCTGCCATGTTATTGAAATTGTATCGCAGCGTCGCTGACAGGGCATCGTTCGGAGGGGTCGTGATGTCGTCGAAGCAATGCCGATTCGATTCACTTTCGTCGAGATGTGAATGCGAGTGCAATGCCAGCAGACGATGAGATGTGAATGCGAGTGCAATGCCAGCAGACGATGGTAGGGTATCTAGCATGTACAATTACTGCACAAGACTCATATCAGCCTATTTGCGCCAAACAATCCCTTGGAGAACATGTTGGCAATGGCATCGAAGCCATCGTCTGCATTCTGTACTTGCTGCAAGAAGCTGTTGGCAGCAACGGCGAGGCAGGGTCGGACGTTGATGAGCTCTCGTCATGCGTCTTGATGCTCCAGCACCTCGCTCATCGAAGTCGCACTGCACTCACAGATCGTGCCTAGACCCAATCTCTTCATTGTTTGCTCTGATCTCCCTCACCGTCGCGTGCGCCCTAGCACAAGCTGGACACTCATTCTCTCCATCGCCCAAACACCTGTGATGGAAAGAGTGTCTGCACATAAAGTGCACAGAGGGCACTTCCAGCTGACCTCCACAAGCCGTGCATTTCGTCATCTGGAACACTCGCGGATGGTTCGCATCCGTCAGCTCCGACACTTCCTGCAGCTTTTTCGACGTCTCGCCTCGGTACGTCGTAATCAGGTTCTGGTCCTACACAAGATGGGCAGGGAAAAAAAAAGGATTCGTAAGCGACGCCATGACCGGTAGCTGCACCTCCTGCACTCACAGCCTCGATCTCCTGACGTTCCTGCTCAACCGTTCGACTGAGATAATCGCGAAGCAGTCCAACGGTAGCCACCCTTGTCCGTCCGAGGGCCTGCACAACCTCCAACGGTCCCATGATGTTCTCCTCCTCAATGTGCGCAATGACCTGCAACAAGTCCTTTTGATGATTCGCAAGGATGCTTTGATCCGATACGAGGTACTGCAGTACGATGGGGTACAAGTGCGGTTGCAGAGCGCCATACCGTCGCAGGCAAGCCATGACTCTATGACTGGCTTCCTTTGCTGCTTCGGCCTTTGTTCCGCCAGCCGCGTGCGCCTCGGCACTGCCCACATCCATCCAAAGCTTCATCACATCTTCATACATGCCCAGCCTCTCCCAAAGCAGCACCAATCCACGCTCGAAATTTTCCGTCGTGCACACCACCAGAGCGTGGGTGATGTCGTAGGGCAACGCTTCGTGCTGCTCCAACAACCTCAGCGCTCTGTCCGATCTCGCTCTTCGCTGCGTCGCATCGAGCCGCTCGTCGGGCGATCCTTCCATGACAGCCGTACCATCATGCCCGCTGTCGTCTCGTCCACTTCTCTCGCGCGCAGAGGCGAGGTACAGCTCCAACAGAGTGTTCCAAATGGCTCGCTGATCGCCACTCTCTTCCTCTTCGTACTTGTCATCGCCAGGCTCCATGCCTAGCTGCCGCAGACTCTTTGTCAAGTCTTGTCCCGGCGCATCCATCATGGCAAGCACGCCAGGCTTGAGGGGTGCGTCTCGATGCTCCACCACCACCTCATTCTCATCGATACTCTGCCCCCATCTGGCCAGCGCGACCGTCTCCAAGAAGCGAATGAATTGCGCAGAGTGCCGGATGAACTGAGCGAAAAAGACGCGAGGAGATGGGGTGTGGTATGCCGGCACCCTGCTGGCTTGCTGCTCTCCCGCATCGCCTTCGATCGAGTATGGCGGAGCGTCGGAGGATGGCACCGCTTTTGCTGCTGCTCCATTCACATTGTCCGCTGTGCTCTGTTTGGCATAAGTGCCAATCTGCAAATAGGAAAGGTACGCAGCTGCCGTGGATGGTGCCTGAGGAGCCGCATCGACGCCCGAGCCGATAGCTATAGGAGAGGGTGAGAACGCGCCGGAACACAGCTCTATGAGCAGATCGGTCGTCGCAGTAGTACGCTTCGCCAAGAGCTTCTTTCCGACGCGCTGAAGGTGCATCTCCAGATCCTGCGGGGATAGCGTGCGCAAGTAGGTCAAAGCCTCGTCGTAGTCCTGCACATCATCCAGTTGGATCTGCAGGTACTCTTCGTGCCGATGATACCGCTTTGCCAAGTATGCTGCGTGGCCGTGATAACCGGCCTGTCGACAGACCTGCATCGCCGTAGCCAAGTCGAAGGGCAGCTCATCGCGATCCTGATCCACGTCCGATTCGTGAAAGACATCGTCGCCTGTATCATCCTGTCCAGGTTGCTTGCGCGTCACGGGTCGCTTGATGAAGCGGTCGAGAGATGCGACGTCTTTGAGTTTGGTGTAGCAGTTCAACAATAGCGTCGTGTGATCCGAGTTGGCCTGACCTCGCGCGTGCAGCTCTTGTAGGTAGGTTGTGAGATGAGCGATGCGCTGAGCGTCCAGAAACTGCGAATGGAAGGGCGATGAGGGGGTGAGTGGCTGTTTGTAATGGGACATTCAGCCATACTCACCTGTCGGATGATGTAGCTCGGTTGCGTGCCCAGACCGATGGTCTTTACGAATTGCGCCATCGCACCATCATAGTCGCCCTTGGCGTACAGATGATCGCCATACCGCCGATAGATTTCGCCCAGCAATTGATCGTCCGGCTGGCCTTCCGAGGTGCGCACAACGGCTGGATGCGAGTCATTGCCCAGCACGGGTCTCTTGGCGCGGTGCGACTTGGCCACGTTGATGGCAAGCAGGTACAAGCTTTTGCGGAACAGCATCTCCAACTTTGCCTGCAAGCCCTTCTCTTCCAGTCTCGTGAGCTGAGAGAGAGGGAAGGGGCACGCGATGCTCGTCAGCACCGACTCTTGAGCGCCTCTCGCCGCATACCATACACCGGCATACACCCACCGTGCCATCGTCGCTGAGCACCGCGATATTGCCCGTAGGATCTGTCCAAGCCATCCTGACACCGCCGTCAAAAGCCTTTTTGAAAGCGATCAGCTTGTTCACCAAATCGAAAATGGTGACATTGACCACCTCTTTCGGTGCACTACTTGCGCGTCGGCCAAGATTAGCAGCAGCGGCCGGATCTGCTGAAGACGTAGGCTTGCGAGCCTGCGCGGAGAGTGCAGAAGCGGGCACGGGCACGGGCACGGGCGGCGAGACGATGACGAGGTGAGTGTTGAGGAGGTGCACGGACCTCTTGGGCTCTGACGAAGTGCAGTCAACGTCAACATTTCAGCTCTACACGCTCGCTGGCTCACAGCATCGCAGTCTGATGTCCATCTCGCACTCACCATCATAAGCCAAGCAAACTTCTCTGCCTTCAGCACCGACAATGTAGATGGCTTCCTGCCTCGCGATGACCATCTTGCCCTGCAATGCAGATTGCTGATCCACCGTCGAGGCAGAGGATGCGGGGAGCAAAGGGCCTTGCACCATGACTCCGCAAGACAAGCCACAGCCAACGTCGTCCACCACAGCAGCAGGGTTGCCGGCGGATGGTCCAAGGACATTGTACCGCAGCACGCGCTCAAGCGTCACGATAAGCAGGTGCACCGCGCTGGCGCTCTGCAACGGCAACGGCAACGGCTTTTGCAGACGCTGCCCTTGCTGTTTGCGCATCGCCGATCTGGGCAGCTCGCCGCGAGCGTTGAGGCGCTGACGAGAGGCAATGTGCGTCGTAGCAGCAGGTGCAGCCGTCGCCGCCGCCGCCTTGCCCTCATCTTGTCTGCTGGCAGACACGACTTCGGAAAAGCCTAGCGAAGTGACAATCTCTGCTGCGGATGCCGCATTGGCCGCGTCTGCCGACTTTGCTGCGCTCGACTTCGAAGGCTGAAAGACGACTTTGAACTTGGGCAGCTGGAATGCTGGCGCGGCCAAGCCGTCCCCGCGCAATGCACCGCTGTTTGCAGCAGCGTTTGCAGTCACAGTGCTGCTGGTGATGGGCCCGCTGAGAGAAGCATCGACGGAGCGCAGCAGCAAGACCGAACCATCGGCAAGCGCTACAGAGAGGTAGGTGAGGCTGGGCGTGTGCGCCAAGGCTGCCACCTGCGATGAAGCCAAGAGGAGAGAGAGAGAGAGAGAGAGAGAGGGGGAGAGTCGGGCGCAGAAGGCAACAAATTCAGACAAATTGCTCTGCGTCGCGCCTTGCTTCTGTGCACCGAATCACACAGCCACGCCACTGCATGGACACTCACAGGCAAAGGCTTGCTTCCATGCTGCACTCTGGCAGAGGCGAGCAGCAGCGGAGCCCACGTCGCTGCGCCCTGCTGCACTCGTCTCAGATCCCAGATCCTCAGCACAGGAAAGCGCGCAGCAGCCTCTTCTCCGATGCATATCAGTCTTGCCTTGCCATCCACAGACAGGTGCGTTGCTCTGCCGCCCGGGAACATGTTCCAGCTGGCGAGGGTAGCATAGGTGCGCGCATGCAGCACCTCAGCCCTTCCATCCACTTGCGCAGAGATGATGCAGCCATCTGATGGATGCGACGAGGAAGATGGCGTGCTTGCATTGCTGTGGCTGTGGCTGTGTACCTCGTGCGGCCCCTCTGTCGCAGTAGCATCTTGCAAGGCAGGAAGCGGTGGACAAACGCTGGACGAGGTGAGAGCGACGATGCGCGTGGCGTTGCGCAGCGATCGAGGAGGCAGCGCCAGATCCTCCGCATCAGAGAGCTTGGTGGCATCGTAGAAGCTGAAGTTGCGCCATGCTGGCACCGCTCCTCCGCTAGCGCTAGCGACCTGCTCAGTTGCTGCCTGAGACATGGTATGGTGAGAAGCCAGCTGCTGCGATTCACGTGATTGTGTATGGAATGTTGAAGATGGAGCCGAGCTGGATCGAAGGATGAGCAAGGCCAGAGAAGCGCGATGGGTGGCGGGTGCACTGCACTGCGCGACACGCTCACGACTTGCGGGCAAAGGCCATGTCGCGTGAGGCTTCCTTTCCAGTCACGAGTGCGAGCAGAGGAGATCGATCGTGAGGAGCGTGGCGTGCGTCGTTGATGAGATTCACGAGAAGAGAAGCAAAGCGGCGCGGCGCGGTCGGGCAGCGCGGTCGGATAGACGCATCACAGTCAATCGTGAATCGTGAATCAGATCAAGCGTTTGGAGTCCGTGCGTGACACGTGACACGCTGTTTGGGCCTCATGCATGCGCGCATAGCTGCTGCAAAAGGTGCGCCGTGTACGCATACGCCCGGGCCTGCGGACAGGCGTTGCGTTGCGTTGCGTTGCGTTGCGCTGCGTTGCGTTGCGCCTTGGAGCACAGCACAGGCAAAGTCACGATCAGTGAGTGGGTGAGTGCCAGACTGTGTGGGTGCGTTGCTCCACCTGACGCCTGCGACAACCTTCCTCCTCACCACCAACACTCACGACTGATCACTTCATTTTGATTCACGATTGCTTGGAATAGAGAATCTCTTGGAACCCTATGCAATCGATCAGTCGAACTTTCAACACCCTCGTCTCTTGGGCTGCAGGGAGACGCGGCAGCTCGCGTCTGGAAAGCTTGTGCGGATCGCGCATCTCTAACGTGCGCAGCCCCTTTGGAGAATCGGGAGCATCGCGCCACGTTCCCAGGCCGGCAAACATGCTCTGAGCTTGGCAACATGTCATCGGTGAGCAGCTCGTAGTCGCTCGTTCTGAGCGCATACATGCTGAACCTTGCCTCCCTGCACGTCTCCTCCGTCTCACAACAGAGCAGTGATGAAGACTTGCCGCTAATGCAGGGCAAGCGTTGCGGTCCGACCGTCAGGTCTAGTCGTCTTAGCTTCGGTGAGTTGCTCTGTACCGCTTCTTCGCTCACGCTGACCCTTTACTTGGCTGGCGCGCACCATTCCCTTCCCGCGTGATCAGGTGCGGGTACCTACACCCAGCCGTACAACTTTGCAGAGACGCAAAAGCACCATGTCTCTTCGGACAGCGAAGATCTTGCGCTGGCAGGTGGGGCATCTGCGCGCAAGCAGTCGGCAGAAGATACGTCGAGGCGCGTCAAGCAGCGTCTGAACTCTATGCCCACGTTGGGTGACGAGGCGGTCAAAGCGATCAAAGACTGCATCGCGCTGGGTAGACGTGCGCAGGAGCGCCAGATTCGCGAGACGACGGAACAGAAGCACGCAAAGCGCTTGGAGAAAGTGGAGGAGCGCATGTCCGCGCTTTTGGCAACGGATTCGCAAGCGGAGGACTGGGAATGCTGGGCTTGCAGCACTGTCCCGCATTCCTATCCCACTCGCAATGCCGATAACTCTCCGGCGCGTTTCAGAAGCAGGAGGCTCTTGTCGCTCAAGCAGCACCAAGCTTCGGCGCACGCCAAGATGGACTGGATTTGCACTCGATGCGGCAAGCATGGGCCTTCCTTTAGACAGGCGGCCGCGCATGTCAACGTCACCATCAATGCCTACCATTGCGTCTGGCTCGACTTGGAGCCTCAAGTGAAGGCCAACTAGGCGGAGCAAGACTACTCGATGGCTCTCATTCTAGAAATTCTCTACGCCATCTCAGATGATGCAGTCGAGGCGTTTCCAAGCTAGAAGGGATGGGTGGGAGCGGCAGGCATCACGCAGACATCTTCTGCAAACGGGTGCAGACGAAGAAGGCAACACAAGTATCGCAGTCAACCGAGCATCGCACGCAACCGAGCACCGCACGAGACACCCCTCACCCGGACATACACATGCACGTGCTTCTTGAAGCACCGCTCCGGGTTGAACATCGAAGAACAGGTGAAGCGAGAAGCTACCCAGCCAGTCGATTGCGAATGAACACTTTTGACCGCATGGACAAGCGTTGAGTCAGTGTCTGAACAGCTGCTCGCGGAGACGCCCGCCTCCAGTAACCCCAATCGCGGTCAAGATGAATCCGAAAATCTCAGATGCCCCAGAGAGATGTGAACAGTCGTGAATTGCATTGACGAGCCTCGCTAAGATAGGGATCGAACAAGCACAAGGTTGCTGCGAAAGTCCTTGATGATGGTCGCCACTTGACGTCAAGCAGCGACTGCACGAAGGTGTCGGGCCGCCTAAATCTTCTTTATGACCCATTCGCCTGGATTTTGCTTGAGCAGCGCCGCAAGCACCGAGCCAGCTTTGTCTGCATTTGTCGGCCTGCGTTCGAAAAGATCAACGTCACGTACGATCCACATCAGAAACGAGCACACCAAGGACCATGACCCCGCTGCTGCTGATACTCACCCGTCGCAGCACTCGACTCGGTTCGCGAGGGCCTGGTAGCCGCTGGTCGAGCCTCCGATCGCATGGCATTCATTCGTCCAGGCTGTGCTAACCTGGTCGTCGGTCCAGCCTTTCGGACGCTTGATGAGATCTGGAGACGAGCGGTCGAGAGCAGAGAAATTCGTCAGCAGCACGGCATGAAATGGCATCGAGAAGAGCCTTACGAAGTGTAGTGAGGGATGGGGGACTTTGCACTTCGTATCGGCCCCTCTTGAGCCACGATTGCAGCCGTGAAGCAGGACATGAGGATAATTGGAAGGGTGAAAGACTTCATCGTTGGCGCCAGCATTCCGCGTGCTGCCAGTGTGAGTGAGCAGCGCTGAAGAAATCCGAGGATGAGCTTGCGCGTCTCGCTAGATTGTTGAGTCTCGAGGAGGGGAGGGGGGAGGGATAGCGAGCGTTGACAAGTTGGGCTTCGTATTTGTAGCCATCCTTCAGATGACTGTAGCGCAAGGACACTTTCGAGCGTCTTACAAGATTAGCAAGATAGTTTCACGCCCCTGCCGGCGTCTACCCAGGTCTCATGGCAACGCCTTTCGGAATAAGAACATTCCCGTCTGCACACAGTAGGGCAATCAAGCTCCCGCCAGCGCGCCCGCCAGGTCCTCGCGAATGGACACGAAGCTCACCGTCCTTTCCATAACACGTGTCGGGCACGAAGTTCACGGCCCTTTCCAACGCACAAGTCGGCGATACTGCTATGCGTCTTGCGCTGGGGTCACGATGATACTGGATTAATTCAAGCTAGAGTTCGAGGTGGGAGATACGGGCGGCGTACGCAGATCTGCGTACGCAGCACAAGATCAGGAAAGAGGGCATGACATTCGCGAGGCTAATTTGGATCGAGTGACGGAGATAGCGGTAGCACAGCTTTGCTGCGGGGTCCTTCGATGAGTCTGGCAACTTCTCCAAACGAGCGGCAGCAGACAAGGTCCGTCACTAAGCGTTGCCGAACTGCCACTCGCCGGGGTTCTTCTTCTGTAGGGCAGAAATTACACGACCTCCTAGGTCTGCGCCGCCCGGTCTGCGTGGAAAGCGAGTACAATCACGTCAGGTCCTTCATCTACGAGTCGACTTGCAGGGCTGAAAGCACGGGCACTTACCCAATAAAACAAGCTACTCTGCCATACTGGAGACCGCTGGTCGAGCCTCCAATCGCCTTGCACTCGGGTACCCAAGCATTGCTCACTTGGCCGTCGGTCCATCCTGCGGGCCTGCGGAGAACCGCTGTCATGGGCAGGGCAGAGCCGAAAACAAGATTTTGAAAGTTAGAAAAGACAAGGGTAGCTACGCTGGCAAGAAGCTTACGAACAATAGTATTTGATTTTGCTCTTCGTTTGACCTGCTGCCTGGGCGACGAAGACGGACAGCAAGAGGACGGAAAGGAGGATAGACTTCATCATTGTCGTGAGTATGCTGTGTGCTGAGAGTATGAGCAGTGTTTGCAAAACTTGAATAGCGGGTCTTGGATTGTGCAGGTTTCACAAAGTCGTCTACTTTTGGGACTTGATGCGAGGATCTTCGAGTATTTCGAGTGCTTTATATACTTTTCCCTGGGGATGAGATTGTAGGGACAAGTACCGACGCGCTGCAGTGACACATAGCTGGCGCGACTCAAGGTGGGCGTTGAATGCTGTACCGAGACACTGACGACTATGTACGCCGGCAGTGGGCGTAATTGCGGTGCCTCTTCTTCCGTTTTCAGTGGAGATAACACTTCTGTCTGCCTAGATTCGAGCGACCGTGAAGGCCTGTAGGACATGCAGTACGTGATGAAAGTCTGCGGAAATCTCTCTCTGCTTCGAGCGCCGCACCCGGGAGAGTACTTGGCAGGCGTAGGTCCGACTGCGCCAAACCCCGGCAAGGGAGCGTTATTTGTGACGCCGCTGCACGCTGCGTCAAAGATTTGCTAGCCTAATTGAAGCAGACGCCGGGTAATTCTCGAGCCAATGATAGCATGTGTAGCTTTGTGAACACAGCTGTGGTCACGCCGCCTAGCTGCGCGAATCGACTGGCTCGAACATGTACGTCGGCAGCCTATAGCTGAACGTATCGATGGTCACGAGATCCTCTTGTTACCGCTGCGGCCGGGCTCACAGAGAATCACAGGGAGACGACGAAGTTTTTGAGCGCACAAAAATTGCATACATTGACGGGCGCAGCGCCCGAGTCACCGTCTCATGTCGTGAGAGTCTCGGTTCAAACTCCTATCCACAAGGTGATACTCCAGGCCTCCAAGTTTGATACTCTGTGCCTAGAAGGCTTTTTGACGTCGCGTATGGCAGCCACGCCAGGGAAGCTGTGTAAGTCCATGTGCTCATGATTACATTTGGCTAAACTCCCATTGGCCGGGTTGCTTCTGCTGCAACAACGCGATTGCTCCTGGCGCACGATTCTCGGTCTTCCCTCTGCGTTTTCAGTCAGGAGAGGGAAGGAAGGGACAAGTCAGGACGCCCGAGCATACCAGCCGCGAGAACAGTGGCACACGCGACGGCTCAACGAATGTAGCCCGCTAGGCGATGTTCTTGACTGACCCGATGAAACAGGTGACTTGATTGACGATTCCACCTTGGTAGCCACCACTGTCCCCTCCAGCGCTGTGACACGCGTCTTTCCATGTACTGTCGATGGCGTCGTCACTCCATTGTGGGTGCTTGTCCACCGCTGTGAAGTAGTGAGGATCTCGATATGGATGAGCATAGATTCACCGGTATTGCGTGAAGCTTGAAACGAGCCGACGTACAGTAAAAGACGACGTGAGGCCCGTCTCGTTCAGCGAGATCCAAGCTTCTAGCCAGTGCAAAGCTCGACAACATCAGCCCAGCGATCATAACAGTCTTCATGATGTGCAAGAGATTGAACGAATAGTCGTAATTGGCGGAGGTTTCTTGTAAGGTATTCTAGACTTTGCCAGATGAGCGCTTTTTGGAGATGGGTCGAAGTGAAGAAGCAGCTTTGATCGAGCAGGGCGTATTTCAGGAAGCTCGATCTACTACTGAAGAGGCACACGAGAGAACAAGTGGCGATTCGAGCAAATCCATGACCCGTAAATGTAGAGATGCCGAGCAGACGGAGTCCTTGCGGTCTGCGTGGCGTTCCGGGAACGCCTAAAGTACTTGTGACGCTCGTTTCTACGCGGTGCCCAGGTGGACTGCGCAAGTGCGAGCAGCGTGTGCGCGCTCTCATCGATATCTTTGGCTGTAAATGGGGTGTTTGTGCCTCGTCGTCTTCCTTTTGCACCGCGATGGCGTAACGAAACTGGCGTGCGCCCAGACTCTCGCCTTCTCTGTCTCTTCGCAAATTTTGTGCGCCCGCGGATACCCGCGAAGGGGTCTGATTCGTAGCCCGACCTACAGTGGACCCAATCTCTGCAAGTCTCGACGCTGCTACGCAGTGGCTGACTCTACTTTCGAGCTCAGCGGCAAGCTCTTCTTACCTCCAGCTTCGCACCCCCACGTATTGAATCTACGCGGAATTTGCGCTGCCAACACTCTGGACCTGCGGGTCTCGCACCGCGTGCTGCATCGTCCGCTCGCCCGGGCCTGTAGTCGCACGTTTACGGGTCGTCGACTTTGTGCCAGCTGACCCTGAAAGGCACGGTACGAACAGCGACTTCCGGCCCAGGCTGATAGCAGCCGAGTCATGATATGTGCGTGCGTTTGGCGCGGTCACTACGATATCGTTTCTGGGTTTGAACATAGTGCACATTGTGCAGCATGCCCAGAACCCGAATTGATAGCATGCAAAGAAGGCGCTCTTTGAGTTTCGACGTCATGAGGCTCGCGGGATTAGACTCGACTCGATGTCTCATTTCCCAAGCTTGGACCCTCGAAATACATTTGGAAGACCTGAGCGAGCGAGAACAACATCTCACACATCGACATCAGCGTGGTGTAGCTAGTCTATCCAGCTGAGTCACCCTTTGTGATGGTGTGGATGCAAGTTCACATCTAGGCCCCGCACGTTGAGGCGTAAGCCTGCTCAGCCTTTCTTCGCAAACTCCCATTGGCCTGGCTGCTTCGCTTGCAGCGCTGCAATTGCTGCAGGTGCTTTATCAAGCCCCGAAGGCCTGCCATTGCGTTGGAGAAGGACAAAAAAGGTTTCTCTGGTCAAACGATTTACCGCCGCGGGCTAGCGACTCTCACACTTACGAAGCGAAACAGTGGGCCTCGTTCTGATAGCCACCAAAATAGTTGCCATTGGTCCCACCTGCCGCAAGGCACGCGTCAGTCCAGACTGAGCGAATGTCGTCTTCGTTCATTCCATCTGGGTGCTTGTTGAGAACTATCGGTACGATGTCAGCGGTCGGATTGTCAACAAGAGAGCGATAAAGGCAACGGGCCAGATGACGTACAGTAGTGGACGATTGTAATGAGATGGCTTGGTGGATTTATCAATTGCGCAGACGAGACTGCTAGACCTGAGAGCAACAGCACCAGCGAAAGTAGGTATTTCATGGCTATGAGGGAAACTTCTCTAGAGTACTGGTTTGCGAGCTTTGTTGTCTGCTTGGTGATGGTTTCCGATTCTGATTGCGATGTTTGACGTTCAAGTGTTCTTTGCATGAGATCGTTGCGAATGGAGGGGGAGGTCGAGCGGAGGGAATTTGGGTCAAAAGCCTTTATATACAAAACCATGATGTAGAAGTCCACCACCCCTAACCGTTTAGGGCTTAATGTACTTTGCGAGTGCATGCTGGGCGTCGAAACGAGCGATGTGAATTACTCGGGCCTTGCGCGCTCCTACGTTCGCCGGCCTCTGTGGCGCAGCCGTATTTATCCCGCGCGCCTGATACCACGATGTTCCGCCGCTTTGAAATCGTGGCCGCGCCCGCGGACTTCTGTGGGCCACGGGTGCTATAGCGTCCGGAACGAGGTCTCTGCAAATGCAGACGAGAGTCGGTGGCGTGATCGTGCTTGGCGAGATCATTACATCTGAATAATCGGCCCAGCTTATGACTGACCCCGGTCGACTAGAACATATTGCAGGTCCGTTTTTAGGAGGGTCAACGTACTCTCACCGTGCCGGTGTGAGATGGTCAGGGATGAGCGTGCACGTGCATGTGGGAGGTAAAGAGTCAGTCAATAAAAGGGTTTTGAGGGATGGATTGCGCAGGGAAGAGTCAGTAAACAAGAGAGTTGGAAGGGGATCAAGTTGGTAGATGAGAGTGTGTTAGTGCAAGTAAATAAGAGAGGGGGGTGGAGAAAGAAGGGATCAGGTGATGTTAGTGCGCATTAATGAGAGAGCTGTGAGGAGAGGGGGTCAGTCAGTTGATGAGGGGCATATTAGTGCTTGTAAATGAGAGGGCTACGAGGAGAGAGGGTCACTCAGTGAATGAGGAGGCAATGGAGAAAGAGGAGAGGAATTAGAAAAGGAGGGCAGTGAAGCAATGAAAGTTTGGTGGAGCAAAGTGCAGATAGGCAGTTAGTGCAAGTAAATGAGAGAGTGTGGTGGGATGCAAAGCAGTGCAGGGATGTGCAGTGAAAGTGGGCAAGGAGTAAGCAAGTGAGGAGGTGTTAGTGCAAGTAAATGAGAGTGGGGTGGGGAAATTGAAGGGTTAGGGTTAGGGTTAGGGTTACATACGGGTTCCCAAAGGGATTTAAAAAAACAACATGGGCTCAGAAGAAGCAGAAAGATGCCCTGATACTGCTGTTGAAGTTTCAGATGCTACCCTGGGGGTTTTGGTGGAGGTATGGGCCAAAGAGTGAAAAATCTCTAGAATTTCCAGGGGTAGCCCCTAGAATCTGCAGGGGCTGCACGTCATCTCTGGATTTTTTCTAGAGATTGCCCCTAGCATTCTGCAGGGACACGGCCCTATCTCTGGTCACAGACGCCCCTTCCAGCGCAAGGGGCAGTCCCTATGGCACTTAGAAGAGGCCCTAGATCCCCCCAGGGACGACTTTTTATCCCTTGCTCATGCAGGGTCATGCAGGGTTCCAGTCCCTACCCCTAAGCTCCTTTTGGTGGTGTGATTTGCGCACGCGCCCCTACCCCTGGCCATGGAGTAGTCATGTGACCAGCGCTTGTACCCCTGCCCCTACTCAAGGAGGTCATGTGATCAGTGCCTGCGCCCCTGCCCCTGAGGGTGAAGATGTCATGTGACTGGTGCTTGTACCCCTACCCCTGGCAGTGAAGTAGTCATGTGATCAGCACTTGTACCCCTACCCCTGAGGGTGGAGATCATGTGACTGGCGCCCTGGCCTTTACCCCTATACATATGCCCCGAGACTTTTACGGCGCAAAAGCGGATGCGCAGCCAAATCCCCAGCCAAAAAACGCGCCTGGAGGTCCTATATATATGCCCCAAGACTTTTACAGCGCCAAAGCGGATGCGCAGACAATCTCCCTGCCAAAAAGACGCGCCGGACCTCCATGGAGATGGCTTAGGCTACTTTTACGCCATAAAAGTGCGCAGGCAAACTGCGTGCCATATGCGCGCCATATGCTCCCATACACGCGCCATACGCGCCATACGCGCGCGCCATGAGATTTTATGCCGTAAAGCCAAAAAGGTGCATCCAGCATCCATGGATCTGTTTGGGTGGTCACGTATTCAGAGCTTAAGTACCCACGCCCAGTGATTCCAGGCAGAGAATCACTGTAGTGCCCTTTTGTCTCAGGTGTTAGAGCATTGTCACGACCAATAACGGCACGGTCGGGTTGGTCGGGGCTACGCTCATGTAATCCAGGAACTTTGGGTGAGGCCTCAGGAAGCCCAGGTACGGGGTTTGGGAGGCTCTGGTGATACGGGCAAGTATGTTATACTATTGCTAGAGGGTTGTGTCAGGACGCGCCCCGTGACGCGTCCGACGCCGCGCCCATACTAGAACATTCCCGCCAATCGCCGCCGCCCCCGATCGCCGCCGCCGCCGATTGCCGCTGCCATCAATCGCCGCCGATTGCCGCCGCCGAGCGTCGCCGCCGCCAGCGGCCATCCCTGTCATGTAGTTTTCCCCCGCGACGAGCGGCCCCTTGTACTTCCTTCTTGGCCTCCGTCGCAAATACTATCTTTCCTTGTTCTGCTTGCTAGCCTGAGTCGAGATCCACTCTCTCCAGCCTAGACAGCCTAGATCATTAGGTCAGTACTGCGTACCACCGTTACCCTCGTTGTGTTACCGTGCTCATCCGGCGTAGCCAACAAACCCCGACCCTTGTAGTCGAGCATCCTCCTCGGGTCTTACATTATTTGCGACCTCCGTGAAACCGAATCACGTACGGTAACATGGTCGACACCGCGAGTAATACTTCCAGTTCCAGGCGTAGCCAGAGGCGCCGCGGCAAGGCCAGAGCGACGTCAGTACGCTCTGATGAATCTGTCGGCTCCTCTGGGGCTACGCCGCCGGAAGGCTT
>CCYA01000265.1:1190262-1202933 GCA_900000165.1 Ceraceosorus bombacis
ATCCATCACATCGTCTTTCCTCATGCCAGCACCCATGCACTACCCAGCATACCCGACTCACGACAGCTCGCCACTCACGACTCACGACTGTCTCGCACACAGCTAGCTCAACACCCACCGCGCGCAGCTGTCACGCGGTGCGCCGCAATCGTGAATTTTGTCTCACCCGTCGCCGCGCGCGCGCGCGCGCGCATCGCCAAGGGCTGCACCGCCTCGTTCGATTTTCTCTCCGCGCCGAGCGGCCCATGCATGGACCGCGCGGGCGAAGGGCACCCACCGCGTACACACCGCTCCAAAAGGCTTCTTTTCTGACTCAACACTCACGACTCACGACTCACGACTGTCAAACTGTTCGAACGAGCAACGCACGCGCCTGCTACCCTCGCATCTCTTTCCCGACCGCCTGCCAGTCGATTCGCTCTCATCTTTCCACCTTCAAACAAGCTAGATTGCAGCACGCATCCCAGCATCCCAAAGAATATCCTTCGCCTCCACTGCCCGCGCGAAACGACTCCTCCCACCTGGACTTCACACGCACGCACGCAATGAACGATCTCAGGATGGCATTGGCTCCTCATATGGAGGTCATCTCGGGTCTCTGTGCTGCGCACGGCCTGCAGCACGACTCGGGCGTCGACTTTGGGGGAAGCGGAGCGGAGAAAAGCTGGCAGGGTAGACCGCAGCAAGCGGTGCACGCTTCTGGATCCTCTAGCGCGCCGCTCCTTTCGGACGGAAAGCCAAAGCTGAACATTGCCTCATCATCCGCTTCTAGTGTGGCTGCCAGTCCACTCGTCATGAGTCCTGCTCCCAGAAACGATCATGATGACGAAGCGGATGCGTGGGACGAGGTGGCTAGAACGCTCAAACCGATCGGAGATACGCTTAGAGGCGGTGAGTGGCGAGCGGTCCAGGTCGACCCAGTCTTGCTGCCAGGGTCATCCTTTCTGATGCGCGCGCACCCTCACAGACCGCTTGAGAACGCCTTTGGGCAGCTCAGACTTGCCCAGCAGTGTCGTGCATATTCTCCGCGTTGCCCGGCGCCAGTCTGTACTTGCGAATGACAGAACATCGGCTAGCGAAGCCGATGCCGTCACGGAATGTCTGCGGATCGTCGCCAATCTATGCATCGACCACGGTGAGCTGTACGCTGAGGATGCTTCACTCTACGTCCGCAAAGCTCACTCCGCCCCCATGTGCAGCCGACAATCGCGCGCGCTTCTTGGATGTTGGAGGAGTGCAAGCCGTCATTTCGACTCTCGATGGCATTCTCTCCAGCCCCATCCCCACCGACCCTTCCGCTTTGCAATTCTCGCCCACTTCCCTCAAGCTCTTGCGGACAAGCGCAGGAGCGCTACTCAATCTTGCGCTGGAGCATCCGGGCGTGCACCAAGCACTGCGTTCCGAGCATCACCTCTCTACATTGGCCAAGCTCGCTTCTTGGCCTCGCCTCTACGTCCCAAGTGCTTGGTCAGCCGAGCGCGTCCACTTTGACAGAGCTGCGCGGAGTGCCGCAAGGGGGGAAGAGGACATGCAGAGGATCAGAGATGCAGCTTCCACTGCTGGCTGGGGCTGGAGAGTCCTGTGCGACGTGTGTGCGGATCAAGAGGAGCCCGGCGAAGCAGAGGAGGCAGACAAGGATCAAAAAGAGGCGGAAGCGGAATCAGAAGCGGACCACCCAGTAGAACTCCTCTGTCGAAGCGAAGGCTTCAATGCCCTCTTCAGGCCCCTCGTTGCCATGCTCGTGGCTCAACGGCCCTCGGCACAGGGCACGGTACTGCCTTGGACAGATGACGACGTGTCCGATCTAATATCGTCAGACTCTGACATTCTTACGCTGGCTGCAGAGCTTTTGGAGACTGCAGGTCGACGATCGAGCACCTTTAGGAGTCGCAGCATGCACGCGATCAACTTGGACGCCCACTCTGCCCGCCTACTCTCTGATCTGCCAGCCTTGCCCACACCGCTGGCGTTGTTGATGCATTTTCTAGACGTGTCGACGTCTCCTCCATCGTGGGAAGGTCAAGGTGTTCCAGCAGCGTCAGATGCGGAAGCGCTCAGCGAAGCTAAAAAGACTTATTCTCTGTCCAAGGCTAGCGTGGCTCGGGCCATTGTGGCGATCAGCGGCGAGGATGAGAACATGGACAAACTCTTTGCGGGCGGCATGCACAACGATCGCAAAGAGGGATGGTTTTTGGGCACATGTGCAGACTGGATGGGAAGGCGGAATAGGGAAGATTTGGCTGGGACTGCTCTATTGGCGCTGGGCAACTTGGCGCGCAAAGGTGAGCACAGTTGTGGGACACTCTTTTTTCGCGCAACGTCTGACCTCGCCCAACTCTCGCCCAGACGCCAATTGCATTGCGTTGGTCAAACATTCCGCTTTGCTACCCACGCTCGTCTCCCACTTGCAGACAGCCGAGCCGGACATCAAGGTCATCTACGGCTGCGTCGGCCTGCTCAAGAACCTCTCCATTCCTGCGCCCAACAAGTCATTGCTGGGTGATGCTGGACTTTTGGAACTAGTGGCTCCATTCTTGGATGCCAAATACGACAATGTTCAGCCTCTTCAATTCGCCACTGTCGGGCTATTGAAACACCTCTGCGCTGGCGGTCAGATCCAAAATGCCCTTAGACTCGTACTTGGCAAGTCGAATGGGAGGATGCCGTTGGGGATTTTGTTGAGCGTGCTTGGCAGGACGGAAGATGTGCCTACGCGCATGGAAGGTACACGCATCCTAGTCAACGCTATCAAGACATTGTGGCAAGCTCAGACTTCCGGTGATGCTACCTCAGACTCGAAGCGCGCCGAAGCCAAAAGTCTGTTGTTGGGAAACGAAGCCGTTGTGACAGCCTTGTCAGAGATGGTGCGAGCAAGTCACAAGTATCCAGTGCTTGTCAACGAAGGCATCTTTGCTTTGACACTGCTCTCAACAGAGCCTGCTGGAGGTGAGTCGAACCAGAACTCTGATCTTTGAGAATGTCTGCTGACGAGTGGTCGTGGCGTTCGCAGCCATCGCGGTAGCCGAAGCGATGCTTCGGATAGGTGAAGTCCCATCTCGTAAGGATTCCGGCCAATCCGCATCCGCCAGCATCTCCGACCTCTCCGCTTCCGAAGCCGGCACGTCCAGCGCAGCAGCCCCTGCCGATGCGCACACTCAACATCCCCAACGGCAAGATACTCTGCAAGCGTATCGGAAAAAATCCTCCTCGGCATCTTCCAGCACTGCTTCACCGCCCAGATCCATCGACATGGTGTACTCTGTTCTAGCGCGCAGGGACGCTAGGATGCCCCCCGCATTCGCAGCCAACGCATGCTCTCTGCTCGAAGCTATTGCTGAACAAGCTCAAGCCGGACGGCAAAGAGATTTGATGGAGAAGATTTCCAGGGAACTGTTACCTGCGCTCAGACACCTCAACGAGCAAGGCCCCTCTGAAGTCATGCCACAGGCTGCGGCCACGCTTCGTGCCGTTCAACGTGCTCAAGAGCAGTAGGAGGCAGCCCCCCAGGGGAATTGCGTCTCGAAATACCTCGACCGCGCCGCGCCGCACCGCACCGCACCTTGCCCAGTCTCATTCTTCACCCTCATCACTTTCTGCATATTTCCACCCATGCCTATTCGACATTTCGCTCTAGCGGGTGAGTGAGTGCGTTTGTGCGTGTGAGTCGAAGCATGAATCGAGGGCAGAAAAGCCACTTGTAAACGCTCTGATATGAAGATGCTCGTACAAAACGTCGGTGATACAATGAAATTTCGCAGGGCGTGGAGTCGTTGGTAAGGTATGGGGAGGATGTATATGAATCTCATCTAAAGCTGATACAAAACTCTGGCGGATAGGTTGCCAAGTGACAAAGTCTCTCAGGCTGTGGATGCTGCAGGCGCAGACGGTGCTGCGTCGCCAGCTGGTCCAGCAGCAGCAGGGGCGACATGCGGAGCGGAAGGTGGTGCTCCAGGTGAGCGCACGATTTGTGCTCTGCATAGAGGGCAAGAGTTCTGAATCGGGGGGTAAAGCATCGCATGTGAGCGCAGACAGCGTACGGGCTGATGGAGAATAGAACGTCGCCCACTCACGCTAGATGATTTGGCCCACTGATCAACACAATGAGCGTGGAACAGGTGTCCGCACTTGAGCAATCTAGCCTCGTGTTCCTTGGACGAGCCATCCGTTTCTCGCGCCTCCGAAGCAACTTTGCAGGCGCTCTCCCAGTCCTCGAGACAAATCAAACACTTTTCGGCCGTATTCTCACGCAATTCCCCTTCCGCTACGTGCTTTGCGATAGTGTCCCTTGTTGGCACAAGTCGAACGAGATTGGCGCTCTCAATCTGTTCTTGCGTCAAAGTATTTGGCTGGGAGCGCATTCCATTGACGCGGGAAAGGATCTGGAAAGCAACCACTCGTCAGCTGGGCACGCAAGAGTCTGATCCCTGCCGTTGGCTCACCTCCATGGCCAACATGAGGTCTTGAGCTGCGCGGGACGGGCTAGCCTGCAGCAAAGGATGATCCGAACTGTACGTTCCGCCTCCAATAAAGAGAAGGTATCTCGCGTAATTTGTGTCCGACACGCTCTCAGCCTGTGCGCTCGTGCTCGTGTCGACGTTGCTCCTTGCCTCGCCACCCGCTGATGGATTGGCGCTCTGAGCCTGCTCGCCTGTGGCAGCAGCAGCAGCTCCAGGCGGAGCGTCTCGTAATTGAGGGTCTACGGGCACGCCAAAGAGACCCCCGGGCTCGTTCGCCCCCAAAGAGCGAACGCCGATCACGACACACGGGACAAGGGTGGATGGGGATGTCTGCGCATTCTGCCCTCCAGAGCGGGGGGTCGATCCGAATGTCGCTTGATCGCGCCATGGGAGACTGTGGATAGCATCTTCAGACCCTGAACGCGGCAGACTGCTGGCTCGAGCGCGGCTCGGGCCCGAGGGCGACGCACTCGGCTGTAAGGGCGTCGAACTTTGGTCGCCTGTCTGAGCAGACGCCGGCACGGGTGTAGGGTTGAATCTGAACAGACGGTAGAAGGCCAATTGGCCATGCTGAATGTCCTGCTGGCGTCGCGTGCGCGTCTCGCCGTCAATGCTGCCATCAGACATGTACATTCTTGACCCGCTCCCGTCAGTGTTTGACTCTTGTTCGCTATGCTGCTGAGCAGCACTTTCCTGCGACTCGCCATGATTCGGGCCATCTGAAGGAGGAGCAGGTAGATCCCTCACAGCAGCGGCAAGATCGCGCGACAGATTGTACATGAAGCGCTCCCAGGAGCCTTCTTGGCCCTGCTGCAGCTCTCTTCCCCTGGCTCTCTCCAAGAGCGCCGCCATTTCATGAGGACTCTCTCCTGTTCTCTGTCCCGCAATATTGGTCGAGGTGATATCCAGCAGCGAGCGCCGTGGCGACTCGTTCGACGGTCCGCGAGTGTGTCCGGCTAGAAACGAACCGGCACGTGCGAGCGTCGGACCAATTCTGCTCTCAGCAGGCGTCTGAGAGGCGAAAGAAGGTTCGGCGCTGGCAAGGAATGAGCCACGTTGCGTTCGACGAAAGATGTTTCGTACGAGGCTGCTTAGCGCCTCCCTCGCCGCGCCTCGCTCGCCGCGCATCATGGCTTGAGGAGAGCTATAACTGCGCTCTTGCGCTGCAGCGCCATTATCGGAAAACAAAGAGGTGGTCGAGACCTCCTCGCGAGCATTCGCGGAAGTGCGATTACGTCTAAAGACCCCACCGATACCGTGTACAAAGTGGCGAAGGGCAGAGCGGACGACGCTCGAGGCAGAAGATCGAACGGAGCTGATCGAAGAACGGCTTCTACCGCCGGTGCTTCCAGATGCGCGGTGCCATGCGCGTTGGCCGGTGCTTCGGCTAGATGGCAAGAAAGGCCCCTCGAAAGGCCACACTGGCGCGACACCTGCGCGACGATGAGCGCTTAACCTGTCTGACGGTCCTTCTGGAACGGTAATACTCGGAGAGGAGGTCTCGGCACGTGCTGCGCTGGAAGGCTGAGCGCTCACACGTCGAAGCGCAGCGGCAGCAGCTGAGGGGGCCATTGCCCGCCTTCCATATCCGATACCGTCCATATTTCCACGAATGCCCTGCGCTATTTCTGCGGCGGTTGATCCAGTACCTGCACCACTGTTGCTACCTCCAGGCGCTTGACCAGAAGGTCCGGATATGAGCGAAGCCGCTGTAGCTGCGGCGGCCACGCTACAAAGATGCGACAGCATATCCGCCTGTTCCACCAAGGTCGCTGCTTGCGCTGTTTGACCTCTCGTGCCGCCTGCCTGAGACGATGACCGTGCAGAAGGCTCGGAAGATCTCGAAGATGTGGCGCTGGTACCAGCTTCTGCTTGGGTCTGGCTTTGAGCTCCCAAAAACGATTGAGTTTGCGTGGGACGGTCGGTGGAATCGGAAGGCCCGTCGACTGTTGCGTGCGGGCTGCCAGACTCGATGCCTTGCGCACGAGGAGGTATCGTTCTGGAGATCAGGGCTCCTTGTACGATGACGGCTGAGAAAGAAAAGTCGTGGCAAGTCAATACGGTAGCCCGAGAGCGTTTGGGCAACCTCGCACCTGCTGATTGCGAAAGCGATACTCACTGGTTCCCACTCGGGGTCTCGGCTCCTCTCTAGCGGCGCCTGTTGGCTGGGCTTGTTCCCCGCTAGGGTCGTCCGAACGTGCGGCGCCTTGCCCAAACGGACCAGTGGGACCCATGCCACTTTCATTACCCTCGTGTGCGCGGTCAGATGCCGGATCAATGGTGGGAGTCGAGGCGTCACCAGCAGTACGCGTCCCAGCAGCGCTTGCATTCCGGGTACCACCCTGTAGCGCCGCATGCCCGTGACCTCTGAAGGTCGCTCCTCGTCCGAGGCCCAGAATGTCCTGCAAGAGAGCCAGCAGCGTATCACTGGGATGGTCCAGCGGGTCTCCCTCTGTAGGCTGGAGCCTGCCGGTGCCGCCCGGCCGTGCGCCTGGCGATTGCAAAGTAGCGCCAGTGGCCATGCTAGGGAAAACAAATGCGCGGCCGGGAGCTGGCAATATTCCCAAGGCAGAGAGAAGAACGGCTCGAGCGCGGTTAGCGGAGTGCTCTGCGGATTCGACTGCTGTGCGAGCAGGCGTGCGCTGATGCGTGGCATGCGTTGCGCCTGCGCTTGTAGTGGTGCCCTGCGAGCTGCTGAAACCTTGAGCCTCGGGCAGACTTGTCAATCCTGCCGCACTGGCTCCGCCGCCCGACGATTCTGTCGTGCTGGAGAGTGAGGATGATGGGTCGGCTGCTGCTGGAGACGTTGCCGGGGTGGCAGTGCGAGCGGTGGAACCATCTCTTGACAGCGATGCCGAGCTTGAAGCTGGCCCGCCTTGACCACTCTCAAATTGCGGATGGCCAGATGGGCCTGCCGTGGGGTCTTCACCGTGAAGTTGCATGCTGTCTCCATCCCTCGCCGACCTCTGCTTGCCCTTGGTGAGCTTGCATCCAATGTGAGCTCGCGAGCTTCCAGGGCGCGCTGTTCGAGCCCCATCTCCGCCCTGCTCGTCGACGATGATGCCTGTTTCAATGTTCGAACCATCTTCCCTGTCCTGCTTCTCGCTAAGACCAACCTGCTGACTCGTGGACCTGGTGATTCTTCTTCTCCGACTAGAGCGTTCAGGAATGTCTACGACTACTTCTGTGGCCTCTTCGGATTCCGCCTCTCGCGCTCTGACTCTGCTCGAGTACCGTGCCTCTGCCATGACGGGTTCCGTATCCACATCGCTCCCATTTTCTGTGGATCTGGTGCGAGGGCGAGGCATCTCTTTTCGTGGCGCGCAGAACCGAGAAGCCAAGTGTGGGATCGATGGGCGGCAAGTGATGCACACCTATTCCGACCGCAAGCGGGCTCACCAGGGGCTTGTGAGTCTGGGGTTGTGTGGTGACTCACAGTGACGTGGGAACGGAGGCAACGCGAAGTGGCGATAAGCAGACGAGAGACTGTGGAACGGCCTGAATGGTCAGAGTAGCCGGGATGCAGGTGGCAATGGACAACCTTTGTCTGTCAATCTGCTATCGCTGTAGCCCAGCAGGCCGGTGCGAGGGTCGTGGAGGAGAAGATGACGCTTGTGCAAGCTTGCAACGCGATTGACGATTCAAGATTGAGTCTGCATCAATCAAGGGTCACGAGTAGGCAGGCAGGCAAGCAAGCGCGTGCGTGACCAGCAGCTACGCCTCTCTCGATCGCGTCACCTCACCTGCAGTCCGTGTGAGTCCAGCCAGAGTCCTTACTTTGAACTCACGACCGTCAGTCACAGCTTCATGATTACGCCCCGGCCGGCGCAAGTCACCGCACCGGTTGACCCAGCAGCAATTCGTGATTGCGCACGCGTCGAGTGGAGCGGCGCAGCGCTCGATCCGTGCCGCCACACCCGCTCAGCCACGCGCCGCACGCACCGCACCCCCTTACGCCTCG
The DNA here is from genome assembly GCA_900000165.1 of Ceraceosorus bombacis. Classification (NCBI taxonomy): domain Eukaryota; kingdom Fungi; phylum Basidiomycota; class Exobasidiomycetes; order Ceraceosorales; family Ceraceosoraceae; genus Ceraceosorus; species Ceraceosorus bombacis. The sequence goes on from CCYA01000265.1 coordinate 1,198,681, forward strand.
TCGCGGTGTTCAAGAGTCGAGCCCAACAGAATGGGTCACGTGATGTCTACTTTCGGCACCTCGGGTCCTTCGGCGAGCCGGCTTGAGCCCCGCGGATCAGTCGAGTCCTCTCCCCCGCGCTCGCTCGGCCCCGCTCGCCTTGACCAAGCGGCGGCAGCATGTGCAGCCATGCAGCCAGCCAGGGTTCCCTACTTGGATTCTCATGAGCATTCATTCGCGACTCTAGGCTTGCCTGCTTTTTGGCAGAACAAAGAGTCCATCGCTGCGCACGACGACGACGCGCTCATTCTCTTCGCATCGTGCACACGGCGACCACGTCCATCGCTGCACATTCCTCCAACATGGCTACCAAGATGCTACTGGGTCGCAGAGGTCCCAGCCTTTCGCGCCTCAGCTCCTCCACACGGCTGCACCCTCTTCTCTCGCGCGCCTCCTCAACAGCCACAGCATCGGCTTCCTCCCCATCCGAGTCCACATTGGGCTCGCTAGCCCACTCCAAAGCGCAAGATGTGGATGCAAAGTGGAAGGGAACCTCTGTCTTGGGTGGCACCACAAAGAACTTTGTGCACGGAGAGTTTGTAGAGAGCAAGACGGATAGATGGGTCGAAGTTCGGGATCCTGTAAGTGGTTTGTCTCAACCCAAAGGAGCGTGTATGCGCTCTTTCCGTGCTATGCTGATGACTCTAAATGTGCCCCACTGTGCGGCAGGCCACCCAAACGATTCTCTCTCGCGTGCCAGACACTCCTGCATCGGAATTCCAACAAGCTGTAGACTCTGCCTCGTCGGCTTTTCCGGATTGGTCGGCCACGTCGGTGCTCTCTCGACAGGGCATCATGCTCAAGTACCAAGCCTTGATTCGATCTCATATGGATGATCTCGCAAACAGCATCGTGTTGGAGCAAGGCAAGACGTTCGATGATGCCAAAGGAGATGTCTTGAGAGGTCTGCAGGTGGTCGAGACGGCTTGCGGTATCACGTCTACATTGATGGAAGAAAGGTTAGAGGTGGCGAAGGATATGGATACGCACGCAAGGCGCGTTCCCCTTGGTGTCACCGCCGCCATTTGCCCCTTTAACTTCCCAGCCATGATTCCGCTCTGGAGCATCCCCATGGCTACAGTCACTGGCAACACGCTCGTCCTCAAGCCGTCAGAGAGGGATCCAGGCGCTTCCATGATCCTTGCCGAATTGGCCACCTTGGCAGGCTTTCCCAAAGGTGTTTTGAACGTGGTCAATGGCACAGTCGATGTGGTCAACTCTATCTGCGATGCGCCCGATATCAAAGCCATCAGCTTTGTAGGGTCCGACAGAGCAGGAGCTCATATTTACAATCGAGGCACTTCCAACGGCAAGAGGGTCCAAGCGAACCTGGGAGCAAAGAACCATGCAGTCTTGATGCCAGACGCGAATCTGGAACATGCGCTCAACTCTATTGGAGGTGCTGCGTTTGGAGCTGCGGGACAGAGGTGTATGGCTCTGAGCGTCGTCGTCACTGTTGGTGATGCCAAACGCTTTGTCCCTATGCTCGTCGAGAGAGCAAAGAGTCTGCGGGTGGGAAGCGGTTTCGAGGACGTGGACCTGTGAGTCTACAGCGCCGGAAATGAGTGAATGACGTGCATGCGCCTGCTCATCGATCCGCCTTCCTCACCCCCAGCGGCCCCTTGATCTCCCCGCAAGCGCGCGAAAGGGTCATCGAGCTCACCTCCTCCGTCGAGTCTGAAGGCGGACGCATCCTGTTGGACGGCAGATCCTACCGCAACTCTGCCTTCCCAGAAGGAAACTTTGTCGGACCCTCCATCGTGGAAGCTGGACCTGGAATGAAAGCGTACGATCAGGAAATCTTTGGGCCGACGCTAGTCGTGCTCAATGTCCCAACGCTCGAAGACGCTGTCGAGGTCATTAACCGAAACAAGTATGGCAACGGGGCGGCCATCTTTACAAACAATGGGTGAGCTGGAGAGAGGGATGGTGTCATTGCCAGAGAAGAGCTCGAGCTGACATGCAGTGAGACTCTTCGCAACGCGCTACAGCGCGACGGCTCGCAAGTTTGAAAAGGACATCAATGTCGGGCAAGTCGGCATTAATGTTCCTGTCCCAGTTCCCCTCCCAATGTTTGCATGGAGTGGAAGTGAGTCCGGATGTGGCGGCAAATAGACATTTGCACCAGTGTGCGTTGCGAAAAGACTACTCACATCGTGCGCTTTCTGCTGTGTTGTACAATAGACAAGGGCTCGGTCATGGGTGAGTGTGGCTCGGATGAGCGCTTTTCCTATGGCTCGTCTTGCTGACCACCAGCGCCTTCGATGACGCTGTCATCACAGGCGATATCGGCTTCTATGGCAAACAAGGTCTCAATTTCTACACCCAGTTGAAGACCGTCACTTCGTGAGTTGTCCTCTAAGAGGCATGGTCATTTCTGCATCCCTCACTCAACGCCTCGACATACTTCGTCATCCTCGCAGTCTTTGGAGGAGCGCAGATGCTACTAGCGCCACGGCCAGCGTCAACATGCCGACCATGTCGTGAAGCGTGATTCGGCTACTCGTAACTTAATTTGCCTCTTTTCTCAACCGAGGCTGGCGGGTACAGTCATGGCCCTCGCTTGAAATAAATGACAGCACAAGTGTCAACCTGTTTAGAGGGGAGAGTGGATTCATTGATCGCTTGGAAGCTACATGCTCACGCCTCTTGCCAGAAGAGGGCGACCTATCGGGACTTCTTTGGTGCGATCGAGCGTCGAGAGGAGCGATACAACGGGAGAGATACAATGGGTTTGAGCGTTGGGAATGACTACTTTCACATTTGGAAGTTTGGATGTTGGTGGAAGGAATTCACAACCGATGGTCTTTTCAAGTTGCTGTTCGACAAAGGAAAGGTTGTCATATCGGTCAGCGGCTGCCTCGCGTCTGCGCTCTGGAGCAATCTCAAGCTCACTTTGACTCGAGACACTACTTGCCTAAAGCGAGGCCTCGTGCTTCAGAATGAAGCCTTGCCAGCCGCAGATCTGCGCATCTTCTTGTGCTTCTGGTGTCTCTTCATGAGAGTCAGGTCGCTGGAAACAGAGTCGGGGCCGATGCTTCTCTTCTGTGAGCGATCTGTTGCGTGTTGAGAGCGCAAAGAACGAGCACATCAGTAAGCGGTGAGCTTTGACATCGGTCCGAGGCGTAATCATCGTACTCACCGCGGTTGGAAATGGTATCGGTAGCGTCCGAAGCCTTGCTGTTTTTGGGATCTTTAGTGGCAGAAGAACGAGAAGCAGTTTTCGAGCCGTGGTCAGCAATCTCGTCGACGCTAAGAGTGTCAGTTCTCCTCGAATTCCTCGAAGAGCTGCTGCCACTGCTGCTATACGAGTTGCTGCGGCGGCGTCGACGCTCTTCATCTTCAGCGCCACTTCTGCCGCTGGACTTCTTCTTGCGGCATTTCTTCTTTTTGCTCTTCTTGCCTTTCGAGCTCGAAGACGAAGAGGACGGTGACTTGTTGGCGCTAGCGCCCATCATGCCCATGCCGCCTCCCATTCCACCGGGCATGCCCATACCGCCGCCCATTCCACTGGGCATGGCCATACCGCCTCCCATTCCACCTGGCATGGCCATACCGCCGCCGCCCATCCCACCTGGCATGCCCATGCCCATGCCGCCCATAGCACCTCCGGCGCCTCCGCGTCCGCTGCTCGAGCCCCCCGATTTACCAGTAGAGCTCGACTTGCCTCCACCGTTTCCTGTGGATTGAGTGCCAAGCCTTTGACCTCCGCCCGCACCTCCCATGCCGCCCATGCCGCCCATACCTCCTCCCATGCCTCCAGGCATACCGTGCCCGCCGCCCATACCTCCCATGCCTCCGGCGAGCCTTCGACCCATTCCTGTGCTCAGTGATGTCCCGCCCAGTCCCGGCATTCCGCCACCCGAGCCTGCTTGAGGCATCGAGGCAGAAAGCCGAGCATCGGATCCTCCAGCATTCAGCGAGCTTTCGGCTCCGTTGCCAGACAAGCTCATCCTACCGTGACCTATTGGGCTTTCGGCAGCGCTCGACAGGCCTGTTCCACCACCTCCACCGCCCGTTCCACCACCTCCGCCGCCCAGCAGACCCAGTCCGCCGCCACGACCACCGTCACCACCACCTCCACCGCCCAGTAGACCCAGTCCGCCGCCACGACCACCGTCACCACCCCCTCCGGCGCCGCCCAGTAGACCCATTCCGCCTCCACGACCACCGTCACCACCCCCTCCGGCGCCGCCCAGTAGACCCATTCCGCC
>CCYA01000265.1:1209667-1247944 GCA_900000165.1 Ceraceosorus bombacis
TTCAGAGTCATTCAACGCAGGGCAATGTCTCTCAAATCTAGCGAGTGTGGCGGCAGGTACTTTACACTTCTGACTCACCAGCCAGATCTCGTCCAATCCTTTTCGGTCGTGTTGCAAACGAGCTGTAGCGTTAGCAGCGGCATCGCTCATTCCAGCAGGTCCGCATACCACAACAGCCAAGCTTCGAACGGAGGAGCTTGCCGCATGTTGCGCTGCATCTCGAATGATGCTGGGTACGTGAGGTCGTTCAAGACTTGCAGGTCTTTCTCTAGCAGCTCCTCGATAAGCCGTCCACTTTTCCGCACCGGAATCTGCTTCGGGCGCCGAGTCGGATCGAGATACAGCATCAGAGGCGGAAATGCACTCGCGTGTGATGTGCAGAGTGAACGTATAGGCGACCTTGGACGCGGAAAATCGCTCCGAGATGGCGTCTAGGTAAGGTTGAAACCATGCGAGCGAGGCTTAAGAAAACGCAGCCAGGATCATTAGTTCCATTCAAGAGCAAGAAACGGCGTCAGGATACGTTGCAATCAGTATTGCTTGAGCTGAGACAATAACACGGACTCACCTCGGCTGCGGACGCTCCAAACCAAGTGGACGCTTCGCGTTTGGATGCGATCAGCGTTGGCCATGGCCAGATGCATGCACGCGCTGGTGGCGAATGTAATTCCGACGCCACCAGCGAGAATCAAGACGTGGTCGAAAGCTTGCAGGGAGGCGGAACTTCTACCATAGGGACCGTCAATGATGGCAGGCACCATACATGCTCGAGTAGGGAGCAGCGGTGCGTCGCCACTGTCCAAAGCATACGCTTCCGAACTTTCCGGTACAGCTCGCAAAGGATGGCTCGACTGTTGCTTCGTCATGTAGATACTTCCCGACTCGATGTCATCTTCAGCTTCCACGCCTGCGGCTTTGGACCTGGCGTGCTTCAGCAGCTTCCGGGTGATCCCGTCGTGCACTCTAGCCACCAACACTAATTCCGAATCGCAGTGATTATCCGGCTGTGGCAGGTTCACAATCGTGAATGGGTGGCTTTGCAAGGGCGCAAGCGTCGGAAAGCGGATGAAGACGTGCGCTCCTCTGTCGGCAACGCGAAGCGCGGCACATCAGCACTCGGTGTAGCATCTCATCCCCAGGTTCACAACGGTACGCACGGCCACCATCTGACGTTCGTCTTGAGCGCAATCCTGAGCACTTCTTCACCCGCAACCAATTCTTGTCCAGACACTTCCACGCTCGCTTTCGCCCCTACGAAGTACCTGCTAGCAGTAGCGCTGCGTGCCCATTTGATCAGCGTAGCGAAGCCCCAGACGCCTACTGCAGCCCAGAGCCAGATCCAGCTGTTGAGCGTGTTGTCGGTGTGGAAAAAGTAGAAGCCAATGAAGAGCAGAGTTGACACGATGTGTTGCTGTTCGCCAAACAGTACAAAGGTGTTCAGTCGGTGCCACAGCTCTTTGACAGTAGGATAGCCGGTACTCACAATCACAAAGAATTCGTAGCTCATGTTTCGGAACACTCGAGTGGAGCTCAGCACCATCCAGATCATCAAAGAGAGGGCTACGGTGCCATTCCAGTAAGTGACGTAGTCTATGGAGAGCGAAGAAGGTGAGAGGTCTCAGCTCCGCAGTGCCTCTCGCGGCAAGACGCGATCGAGACGATTACAAGTTGCTCACCGCTCTTCCACCAAGCCCAGAGATTGGAGCTGCCACCTTCAGTGAGTGGTTGCCAAATGAATGGAATGGTGTGTATCAAGCTGAGGCTGAGAATCAGCCTAGCAAGCCATTGATGGTATACCTAATTCGTAAACCGATGGTGCACACAAGGATGCTGAGCAAATTGTGCTTTCGGCAGCATTAGTTGTCCATACCACGCACCTGAAGTCTCTCGTGCGATACTGCGGTAAGGATGGAGATGACGTTGACCTTGGTCGCGAGTGCGAGTAGAAAAGGGATCATGGCATTGGCGAGCATACCAGCTCTGATAGCAAGCGGCGGGGAGCCCCACTCTCGAGTCTTCCTATAGTAAGGCCGGACGCCCATTGTCCAACCAAAGATGGCAGCGCAGAAGAGTGCGATGGCAATCGAAGCTCCAAGAGCAGGCAACCTAAAGCCGGGCAGGATGCGGCCCTTTTGTAGGTAGCCAACTGATCTTCCCAAGGAGACGAGTGTGAAATAGAACGGCAGCCTTCGTTGGAGAGAGGCGGCCAGCTTGGGTCGATGGACTCGCAAGCGATGTAGCAAGCCCGGACCGACGGTGACCAGGATTAGGATGGCCAGCATGAGCCATGTCACGCCTGAGAGCGATGGGCGGGCATCAGAAAGGGTGAGCTGGAGACGTGCGCGTCGTGTATGCGTAGCTAGCAAAGCTTGATCAACGCATCACACCACTCACGATTGGCATACTTTTGCATCTCGTACCAATTGTCGGCGTGAAGCATCGCTGCCAGTCGCTCAGCAGACGGCGGTCGATTCTGCCATATTTGCACAAAATGCAGCATGAGACCTCTTCAGCAAAAATATTTACTCGTATCGACCTGCTGTTCGAAATGTGTGTTGCAAAAGACTCACATTAGGCCCATGCTCGTCCGGATCGTATGGCTCGTCAGCGTCGCCATGCCCGCCATGGCGCTTGCTCAAAGGCAGCACAAGATCGATGAGGTTCATCGTTCCGTTGTTGGGTGGCGATATGAGCGCTACGCCTTTAGCGTTTCCGACTGTTGATGTAAAGCCGCGTTGTGGCTCAGTGTGTGCAAAAGTGAATGGATGACGACGTATAATATGGCCCTGGAGATGGTAGTGGAGGACGTCCGTATGGCCCAAGTGAAAGGATCATGTGTGGATTCAGTATACCAAAGAAAGTGCTAGAGACACGCGCGATTTGGTTGTGAAGGGCTGAATCAAATAAGCGCAGTCTGAGGATGTCGGGAAACGATGCGTGTCTAGTCAATTGCTGACGGTCTAGCGCGGGCGGTCGGCAAGTGAGCTTCTTTGCGAAAGGGCAATCAGTACCTTGCTGCGAGACAAGGTTGGTAACCATAACGAATCAAAATGTCGGCGAGATCAGCGCAGCGGACATCTGCACGTCGAAGCGGCTTGTGCGCTGTATTCACAGCTGATACTCACACGTACAGGTGCCGGGGCGTATAGCAGACGGCAAGGCAGAATGAATATGAAGTCGTGAGTGGGCAGGAAAGGTACCGCCGGTAAGGAGATGCAAGCTAGACGAGGCCGCTGCCTACATAGAGCGTACCCGTACCCGTACCCGGTACATGCAGTCAGTCACCAGTGGCTCACCGATGTCCGTCGCTTGTGGTTCTCCATTTTCGCAATCAATGCGGCCTGTTGAGGCATCGAGCCGCCAAACGCTTTTGCAAGGTGAAGGAAATCACAAATGAAGTCAACGAAAAACGCTCCGAGCGCTCACTTCGCACTTGCGCACGCACACGCCAGCTGAACCTGCTGCGCGCGCACGGTGCCTTTTGGCGCGACTCGGAGACTTTCGCGGTCAGCGACGCACCGATGGCTTGAGCTCCGCGCGCATGCAGCGCGGTGTTGAAGGCGTGCTTGTCTGATCTTGGCTCCATAATCACGTGCGGGGGAAAGAGGGCATGCACCTGCTAAGCAAACTGGAAGTCTGGAGTCCAGACCATCCATCATCGTTCATCACTACATCACAAGGAACAGACACATCTTTTGAAGGAGATTAACGAAATTCGGCCGTGCACGCACATACACTCTGATGTATGATGTCGGCAGCTCTCTGAGGTTTGCGTTCTCTCTGCGTCGCCTGAGCAGGGCACAACGGAGCTACTTGAGCGTTTCTTTGAGCCTCATGATCCATTTTGATCTTCCCTTCCATGTCTTTGCCCTCCGCTGTGACCCAATGAGCCTCTGCCTCTGATTCACATGCGCTAAAGCAACTTCGCTTGGCGCGTGAAGAGAGCGTCTGGTCTGCGGGTATATGAAGTGCAGTAACGTGCCTGCTGTGTCTGGGCCCCGAGTCCTGGTTGTGCCGGCCAGTCTTTCTGGTATCGAGGTTCGCCATACTTGTGTTGACATCTTTCTTTGTGATGAAGATGTCGGAGAACCGTCAAATTGCTGCTACGGGCGACAGTCGGCGCGCAAGAGTAGGGGTCGGACGCTCCGACACCAGCCAGAGAGACCGCGAATGCAAGCTTGGTGTGTCCTGGACAGCCTTGGTATTAAGACGGAAAGAGATTGGTAACCTCTATTCACTACGTCTCGGACTTGATGGGGATGTCATCGAGACTCCAGATCTTGTGAAGGAGTTTTGTCACAGGTCATGAGCGATGCATGCTAGTCTAGGTGAAGAGTGTGCAGCACATACCTTTATTGAGGGATCATGGTCCATGCTTGCCGAGGCGATGATGTCGAGCGTGGGATGCGCCTTAGGATAGAAAGAGCTGTAAGTATGTATCAGACAACTCTAGGTCCTTGTGCAGCTGCTGAACAGCACCACCAACTCACAGCAATCGCAATGACGACGTCTCTATGCCCGACCAGAATCTGATCAACTTTCTTGGACTGCAAGTCCCACACGTACACTCTCTGGTCCTCGCTTCCCGCGACGACGAATATTTGCTTCAGACCCCTCTTCCTCATCTCTTGCTTTCTGGGATCTTCATCCATGCCTTGCCCTCCGACCGATGTCGGCGAGGGCAGCTCCCGAGGTGCAGTGAAATCTGCTGCGCAAGCAAATTTCCCATTCGTATAGCCATTTCCCGTGTACGTCTTCAGCACACGAGAATTGGGAATGTCCCAAAGACGGATGGTGTTGTCTAGCGAAGAGGCAAGGATTTGAGAAGATGATGGCGTGAACTTGACGTGAGAGAGTGGAGCATTGTCCCGATGCACTAGTGTCTTTAGACACGTTCCTGTTGAAGTGTCCCACAAGCGTCTTTACGCACACCATTCCAGTAAGAGAATATAGTGAGAATGCGCCATTTGCCGCTGCGAGTGTAGGGAGCACTCACAATAGACCATCATAGGAACAGCTTACGATGAGGTCACCATCCCTATTAAAGTCCACACCAGTCACCGCCTCTGAATGTGCCGGTATGGTCTTGTGACAAATTCCGCGCTTGACATCCCAAAGCCTAATAGTCTCATCGAAAGATCCCGAGACGATCAGACTGCATTGAAGATTGTAGGCCAGACAAAAGACGTACGATGTGTGCCCCTGCAGAAGGCGAACCTGGGCGCCCTGAAGCGGACGTGTGCGTGATTGGGTGAGGGGCCTGACGCATACATGCTACTAGAGCATCACAAGCGCAGGTCCTGCACTCACCGTATCGCAGTCCCACACTCTGACAGTCCTGTCATCGCTCGCGCTTGCAACGTAGCGTCCATCGCCGCTCCAAGCCACCTGATTGACACCCAGCTTGTGCCCCTTCAGGGTAAACTTCAAGCTCCCACTGGCAAGGTTCCAGATCTTGATGGTGCGATCGGAGCCGGAGCTTGCCAGCAGCATTCCATGCGGAGATATGGACAGCGATGAGACCGAACGAGTATGCCCTTGTAGCGTTTGGCGTAGCACATAGCATTCACGCTTGGTCGGCCCGAGAGGACTTGTGGGTGCTGTAGTTGCCTCAACAGAGTCGACGTCCATTGCGCCTTTTTCTGTCTCTTCCTCGCTCTGCTGACTTGCCAGCGCGCCAAGAGGCAGTCGATGCTGACTTTCCAACCGGGAGAGAGAATAGGACAGACGGAGATTGCAGCGCGGTGAGAGGCCTGCAAAGAGGTGGTTGCCCGCTTAATGCTGTTCTTCACGTCACCATTCGTGACTCGTGCTAACCCATCAGTTGGCCCGCGGCCTGCAACTTGAACGTCGCGGTGCGCAAAGCCCTCGTGACTTGTGACAGCATGGTGGCATGTGCCGGTAGCAGCGCATGTCTATTTCTTGACACCAAGTCAGGATTCGTGATTCATGGTGAGGAAGGCAGACCCTGGCCCAGCGTACGCGCCGCCACGTGGTCTGTCGCTCTGCAGGTAGAAATGTGTGCCTCTTGATTGGCGCGCCTGTTCAGGGCTGACCTGACAGCAGCTCATTCGCAGGCGCATGCAACGCACGCGCTCGGGCTTTCCCTCAACAGAAGCGGGCGAGCGGTGGGTGAGGGCAAGCCAAGCCAAGCCATATTCCAGCTTGATGCTGCAACGTCGCGCAAGTCGAGGTGAATGGTGCTTCTTCCTTGACACAACGGCGCTCTTATCATTCTCACACTAGTCACTCCAACGTGCTTCCCACTCTGATCGCACTTTTGCCAGCAAGGGAAGCTCACAATGATGCGCATGGCCCCACTCCGCGCCGCCTCGTCGGCAGTGGCGAGCACTACCAGCTCCGCCGCCTCTTCTTCTCGATCCGTCTTGGCTTCCAATTCGGGAATGGCATCTCGAAGGTGCCTCCAGACCTCGGCTAAGCTGTCTCAGGCATCCCCCGCTGAGCCTCCGAAGATGATCAAGCTGCAAGTCAATGGTAGGGATGTCGAAGTCGAGCAAGGGTGAGTTGGACATGTCAAAAGCCGCACTGGAAGATTCGCGGTCAACTAAATGTATGCTTGCCACTCTCGATTCTCCCTCGTCATTGTCAGAACGGCTCTCATCCAAGCATGTGAAAAGGCTGGAGCACAGATTCCTCGATTTTGCTACCACGAGAGACTTCAAATTGCTGGTAATTGCCGTGAGTGCAATCCATTGGTGCGCTGGGCTGCGAGTCAGTCCGTCTTGTTCAACCAGCTGACTCGTTCCTCACCTTGTTGCCACTCAGGAATGTGCTTGGTAACCTCGCAAGGAGCACCAAAGCCCGTGGCTTCTTGTGCTATGCCTGCGGCTCCAGGCATGAAGATCTTTACAGTAAGTATCGTGGCCGAGCCCTATCGTCCGGTACGCGCAGACGCTCATCTCAAATGCGTTGACATCGCAGGAGGACGAAAAGACAAAGACGGCGCGAGCAAACGTGATGGAGTTCTTATTGGCAAATCATCCACTGGACTGCCCCATCTGCGATTGGGGTGGCGAGTGTGACCTGCAGGACCAGTCGATGCGCTATGGATCCGATCGCGGACGCTTTCACGAGATTGCAGGAAAGCGCGCGGTGGAGGACAAGAACCTGGGGCCCCTGGTCAAGACGATCATGACCAGGTGCATCCACTGCACCAGGTGTGTTCGTTTCAGCAACGATGTAGCTGGCGTGCAGGAGATGGGGACGTCGGGACGAGGCAATGACTTGCAGATCGGCACCTACATCGAAAAGGTCATCGACTCTGAGATGAGCGGAAACATCATCGACCTGTGCCCCGTCGGCGCGCTCACCAGCAAGCCATACGCGTTCACTACCAGACCTTGGGAACTGAAGAAGACGGAAAGCATCGACGTTTTGGATGCCGTCGGCTCCAACATTCGCGTCGACTCTCGTGGCGTGCAGGTCATGCGTGTCTTGCCCCGCACCAATGACGATGTCAATGAGGAGTGGATCAACGACAAGACCAGATTCGCAGTCGATGGTCTCAAGTATCAACGATTGACAACTCCTCTCATCAAGCAGGGCGACCGCTTCGTCCCCGCGTCTTGGCCAGAGGCTCTCGCCACTGTTGCCGAGGGCTTGGCCGCTAGCGGCGCCAAGGGAGACGAGATTCAGGGTGTGGCTGGTGCGCTCGCAGACGCAGAGAGCCTCGTCGCTTTGAAGGATCTGATTAACTCGCTCGGCAGCGAGAACGTCACCGTAGATTTACCAGCTGGTCAACTGCCACCCGCCTCTGGCGTTGACGTTCGCTCCAACTACCAGTTCAACAGCACCATTGCTGGTATCGAGGAAGCCGATGCTCTGCTCTTGATCGGCACCAATCCTCGACACGAGGCCGCCATCATCAACACGAGAATCCGCAAAGCATATTTGCACAAGGGTCTCGATGTTGGGTTGATCGGAGAAAAGGTCGACACAACTTACGAGTACGAGCACGTCGGCAGCGACGCCAGCGCTATCGCTGACGTTCTCGCGGGCAAGGGCAACTTCGGAAAGCGATTGAAGGAGGCCAAGAAGCCGATGATTGTTATTGGAAGTAGTGTCCTGGAGCACGTCGACGGAGCAGCAGCGCTCTCTGAAGTGGCAAAAGCGGTGCAGGCAGACAAGCGGTACTTGAGCGAAGAGTATACAGGCTTTGGCATTCTGCAAAGGACAGCTTCGCGTGTCGCTTCCCTCGATGTTGGCTACAGCCCAAGCCAGCAGGCTAGCAAGACATCGCCCAAGTTTGTCTACTTGCTCGGTGCCGACGACTTTGCCAATGCGGAGGACAGGATTCCGAGGGATGCCTTTGTTGTATACCAGGGTCATCATGGAGATGTGGGAGCGCAATATGCTTCCGTCATCCTGCCGTCATCATGCTACACGGAACACAGCCTGACCTATACCAACACGGAGGGACGCAACCAGATCACCCGCGCTGCCGTCCCACCACCCGGAGCTTCTCGAGAGGGCTGGAAGTGCATCCGAGCTCTCTCGGAAGTGCTAGGCAGCCCGTTGCCGTACGATGATATCCTGAGCGTGAGGGACAGGATGTTCGACATTTCGCCCACGTTGACGCGTTACGATCAACGGGAAGCCACCAGTGCGGCCACCGCGCTCTTGGGTTTGAAGGACCTGCAAGCGAAGGCGAAGGGCAAGAAGATTACGGGCGCCCCTTTGCTCAATCCCATCCAAAACTTTTACCAGACGGACGCGGTGTCCAGATCTTCTCCCACTATGGCCAAGTGCGTCGATGCATTCATCAACAAGATTGGCGACGAAGGCAGACCGGGCGCGGAGCTCGCCTCGTTCAGCTAGAGAGAGATAGGTGTGCCGCTCTCGGCCTTTCTTTTACACGTAGACACGCATCCGATACGCACGCCCCCAAGACTGTCCTTTCGCAATGAAACGCCTTCCAAGTTTGCTGTGCGCTGAAATTGGCCTTCAGCCCTTGTCTGTCTGTGCGCACTTGTTCGTAGGTGTGCAGAGTCCGACGAGCTATCCCCGACCAGCATGCTCAACTCGTCAGCCTGAGGCAGCCATACTGATGATGGTCCTTTATGGCTGAATGCGTCGCATTCACAACTTCTTTGATGACTCGTGATCCGACGCTGAGCGTGGGATTTGTACGTCCCGTACGCCGTTGTGGTCCATTGCTCGCTGCGTCCATGCAGAGGAGAGCAGGGGATAGACGGAAATACAAATGTCATCTTTTCGCGAGCTTTTTCGAGCTCAAATGGTGTGGCCCACTTGGTTCGTCTTCTCTCCTCGTCAGTCATTGATCGCCCGTAGGACGGACGCGTCGTGACTAGGCTTGGCACGCGCCGGCATCACGCGCACAATCAATCAAAATCAGAAAGCAATTTACGCGTCGAGTATCGGCCGCAAATTCTGGTCCAAAGACGCGTTGACTGTTGTCGCGCTGCCTGCCTGCTGATGATTCGCTGGGGCACGCCTGCTGGTCCGTTGATCGCGCACGGCGCGCTGCCAGTCACGATGAGTGACAGCTATGGTGGCTGACATGAGTCGCGCTCCCAGCAGCAGAGGCTAGCGGCGAGATGAGGCTGCGAAGGGAGGAGAGGCGCGCGTGATGAGAAGTTTTGAGCTGTGAAGGATGCATGCCGATGAACTCACGATGATGATGACGACGACGCGAGTCTGGGTAGAGGCTTCGTGATTGATCGACTTTTGCAACCTGACTCTGGGCATCTTTACCCCTTCGTCCGTCGTACACCCTGAACCCGTCCGCAACCCATTCAGATTCGTACGAGTCTCTTCTGCTACGCAAGACTTGCGACCGAGAGATCTCGTACAAGCATTCGCATTGGCTCTGAGCCTCGCTTACCCGAGCTCAACCTTGCCGCCAGCTGGCTATTCGAGCGCATAACCATTCATCCGCGCATCCATCATGTCGGCGTCGACATCCAAGACGAACTCCAGAGCTGGCTCTAGCGATACGCTCAAGTTGGCCAAAGCTGCGGATGCAGCTGGAGATGATGGCCTGAACACACCTCCACCCCGCACATCTTCACCTGCCGCTGCTGCTAATGGAGGCAGGTCGTTCGCGGAACAGAGTGCTGGCAGGGGTCGACCTAGAGCTTCGAAAGAGCAGACTGTCGACCCAAAGGTGAGCGCGGCTGGGAAAGCGTTGAAAAGGCTCGGCTTCGCGTCAGAAACCTCACCGCCTGACTTTTTGCTCATCCTACTACACAGGAGGAGGAAGCTCGACGCAAAAAGCTCAACTTTTTGCTTCAAAAGAGCGGTGTATACTCCAAGATTATGCAGCAAAAGATGGACAAGGAGAGGGAAAAGCGTTTGGCAGCTGAAAAGAAAAAGAGGAGCGAAGCTTCTTCGAGCAAGGATGTGGGCAAGTCCCACGCTGACTCTAGCGAGAATGTGAAACGCGGGGAAGGTGGACTCAATGGAGCAAGCGATGCGCGCAGAACCACCCGAGGCGGCGATCAACACAAAGCTGCGCCTCTGCCAAAGAGGAACCGGAACGATGCTCCACGTAAGAAAGAAGGCTATGAGCTGTCCAACTACATTGATGAGGATGTGGTGAAGGCGGCAGCAGCTGCCAAGACGGACTCGGACGACGCGAAAGCGTCAAAGAAGCGCAAGACGGAAAACGGTAATGGTGTGGTTGTCAAGTCTGAAGGAGAGGCGCAAACAGAATCTGCTCAGCAGGAAGACGAGGATGAAGAGGATGTCAAGGGCAGACAACCTGCTCTGATCACTGGTGCTACGATGAGAAAGTATCAGCTTGCAGGTTTAGAGTGGATGGTCAGCCTGTACGAAAACGGCCTGAATGGCATCTTGGCCGACGAAATGGGTCTGGGAAAGACATTGCAAACCATCTCATTCTTTGCCTACCTCAAATCCAAAAATGTTTGGGGACCTTTTCTCGTCGTGGCTCCCAAGTCCACCACGCTAAATTGGCTCAGGGAGATCCAAAAGTTCTCGCCGAGCATTCCGGGCTTGTGCTACATGGGGAGCAAGGAGGAGAGACGGGTGCTTCGATCTCAACATCTCAGAAAGCCAGGCACGGTCCAGGAAAAGAGCAGATTTCCAGTCGTCATTACGAGCTACGAAGCCGCTATCGCTGATCGAGTCGCATTGGCACAACATGATTGGAAGTTCCTCGTTGTGGATGAGGGTCACCGCATAAAGAATATGGAGTCAAAGTGAGTTGGCCGCTTTTGACCCCATCGCGAAGTCGTCTGGCTTGCGCTTGCTCATCACTTGTGCCAATTTGCTGCGACAGACTCATCACCGAGCTCAAAAAGTACAGGACTGCCAACAGACTGCTGCTGACAGGCACTCCTCTTCATGTAAGTCGAGCTCCTGTATGTGAACTGGATTGCCAAGCTGAAAGTCGCGCTGCCACGCGCACAGAACAACCTCCGAGAGCTATGGTCGTTGCTCAACTTTATCCTTCCAGACATATTTGATGATCTGGCGACATTCGAGTCTTGGTTTGACTTTGACGGATTGCACGACGGAGAGTCGTCCGCCTTTCTCACGCAAGATTACCGCAAGAATGTGGTGGAACAGCTGCACGCCATCTTGAAGCCCTTCTTGCTCAGACGCACAAAGGATGACGTGGAGAATTTGCCGCCAAAGAAGGAGTACCTGTTGTATGCGCCACTCACCGCTGAGCAGAAACAGCTGTACGATGCCGTTACTGACAGGACCATAAGAAGGGTACTTTTGGAAAGGAAGACGGGAATGTCGTGGGACGAAATCGTCAAGGTCAGACCTGATTGTAGAAAATGGGCCAGCTTGGACAAGGATGGCAAGAGCATTCAAGGGCCCCTGTACGGCAATCCCGAGGATGGATATGCTGTTCGCTCCGAGTCCTTATCCGAAGATGAAGTGGAGGAGAGCACATCTGTGGGCAAACGACGAGCGCAGAAAGAGCAAGGCTCGGGAGATAGAAAGGGAAGAGCTAGACGAGCGAAAAAGAACATTACGTATGATGAGCATCGGTTGTCGGATGATGCTTGGGCCGAGAAAATCGAGGCGGAGTCGAGCGACGAGGAGCAGGTCGACCCTATCGTCGACCCGGCCGATGTTGCGCACCAAGGCAAGCTGCACGCGATCCAAGAAGCTCGTGAGTGCATGCTGGTCTCATCCAGCTATGCAAAGTTGCCAATGTGGATCTTCCTGACGCGTTGCGCCCTCTACTTTCAGGTCGCGTCATCAACGATATGAAAATGTCCAATACTGCCATGCTTCTCCGACAAATTTGCTGTCATCCGTACGAAGTTGATTGGCCAAAGGACGAGAATGGACACGAAATCATCAGCGATGGTCTGATCAATGCGTCTGGGAAGATGCTCATGCTCAACCGTCTCCTCGAAAGGCTGTTCAAGGGAGGACACAAGGTGTTGATTTTCAGCCAGGTTAGCGATGACTCGCGTCTCGAGTGACATGCGCTTCGAAAGCTTACTCTGAAATCTCGTGGCCGCTTTCACAGTTCACCAAGATCCTTGATATCATCGAAGACTGGGCTCAGGGTGCGTTTCTCGGAGATGTGAGGAAATCGCTTTCAAGAGCTCATCGCGCTTCTCGTCTCGTTGCTGCAGAGGATAAAAGCTGGAATACTTTCCGCATTGACGGGAATACTTCCTTGCAAGATCGCGAGGATCAGATGAACGCCTTTAACAATGAAAAAGGACCCGACGCTGTCAATCTGTTCCTTCTTAGCACGCGCGCCGGTGGACTTGGCATCAATCTCATTGCCGCTGATACGGTCATCTTCTACGACAGCGATTGGGTGAGTGTGTAAGATCGATCGAGGCTTTGATGCGACATGTTGTACTAACGCTTGCACCTCATACACCTCTACAGAACCCGCAAGCGGACTTGCAGGCGCAGGATAGAGCCCACCGTATTGGTCAGACGAAGCCCGTGCTGGTTCTCCGACTTGTCGCCGCCAACACGTTCGAGCAGCGCATTCTGCGTCGAGCCACTGCCAAGCGTCAATTGGAAAAGATGGTGATGGCAGAGGATCAATTCCGGGGCATTTCGCTAGACGCAATGAAGTCGATCCGATCGGGTCGACAGAATCAAAAGTACACCATCTCGGACGTGTTTATGAGGTTGGAGCCGGAAAAGGTTCAGCTGGCTGGGAAGGGCGATCAGATCATCAGCGATGCGAATCTGGAAATGTTGCTGGATAGGAGTCCGGAAGCTTTCAAGAGAAAGAGCGGATGGGTCACCAGTAGGCAGGGCAAGACGCTTGCGGGCGGAGCTCAGAATGAGGACGATGAGGCGCAGATGGCGTTTGAGGTGACCGAGACGGACGCAAAGCAGGATGAAAGTGAAGGTGAGCTGGCACTTTGCGGAGCATAATGCCTTGCCCTTTTCGTCCATGTTGACCGCGTAAGGAACGCTTGATCCTTTAGATCGCGAGCTCAAGCAGCTGTACGGAGACACTTCGAAGGGCGGATACGATTAAATCGAGCGAACGCTTTGTTGCTTCAACGCGCGGTGAAGTGCTCAGAATCTCTTCGCGAACATGTAAACGCTACGTCTCGACGATTGTCATGTCTCGCCGCTTTTCATATCCCTATAGACTTATCCACACACAGCTACGTGAGCAAACAATCGTCTTCGAGCGCACGTACGTACTGTGTCGCCCGATCTGAGTATACATTGCAAGTTCTTGAGGAGAAGGCGGAACGATGGCTGATGCGCGCTTGGGCCTATCTGTTGCGAGTCGAAGTCGTCGAGCTGATGGACACTCGGCGGAAGGTGAAGCACGTCGAATCAAGGGCGTCACGCTTCGGCTCAAGCTTTGAGGCTGTCGGCCGCCTTGACGTAATCGCAAGTGTCGCCAGCATCAGAGGCGACCTTTGCCCACGTGACCTTGCCCGTCTTGTCCACTGCGAATCCGCCCGAATTCTGCCACCTCTGACTTCCTTTGCCCGTCTTGCGATTGGAAATGCCCTTTGTGGAAGCTAGCTCTCGCAGTCGAGATAGCATGGACAGATTGAAAAGACCGCCCCATGATAATTCGCCAATGCCCCATGTTGCGTATAGACGTGTAGAGGGATCATCGATCAGAATAGGTTGCGTCGTCGAGGGGAAATCGTCACGTCTGATGTTCAAAATGGCGAAGGGAAGGTTAGGGAATTAGCAATGAAAGAATGAAGGGCGCATTAGGTCAGCCTCGCGCCTAATGCTTTCCTACACTGGCGTCTTCGGTGATCCGAATCATTCGCAAATGTGGAGCACACCCATCCTCCATTTCTTCCTACTCACCCTACTTCTCTGAACCAATTCTCAGCCACATCCCTCTCTGCATGCGTGATGACGACCACCCTGAGCCCAGGGTTCGTTTTGGAAGCTTCTATCAAGTTCTTGACCTCCTCTTCTGCAAAGGGACAACCGCAATGTCTTACGAAAGCTACAAGTGTTCCTGGACCTCCTTGTGTTTGCCAAGAGTCTATGCCCGTGGGTAGAGAGGGTGCTTGTGAGCCTACTGCGGGAGAAGGTTTCAATGCACCTTCTCGACGAGAGATGAGCGATTGAAGGTCGTAGGGAAGCAGAGAAGTCATCTCGATGCAAAAGCGCGTTGGATGGCTGGTGGTGGTAGTGAGAAGGTGCTTGGTTGCTATTCGATCACCAGTCGCTGAAGGATGTACCGCGCTGGATAATGATGCTCTTTCGACACTGTGGTTGAGTCGAAGTGCAAGTGAGGGTCGTGGGTGCAAGTCGAGGGAGAAGCAATCGCGAGTGTGAATGCAGCTTGCCTGCGCAAAGTCTGCGTCGAGTCTGGAGTGCTTTTAGCACCTCCATGCGCGCGGCGATCCCAACAACTTGAACGGGCAAATCATGGATGTGGAGGCCGTGCACTAACTGACTCAGACTTGACTTAAGACAAATGTGGTCGCCATCGTGTTGTCCCAGTCACGTGAAGGTTCTAAAGACACACGTGCTCTTGCCCAAACTTTGTTTCATCCGGAACTGCACACGTGCAATTTGAATCACTGCTGCTGGGCCAGCATGCAGGCTGCGCCAAAGCAACTGTGCGTCCAAGCTGTGAGTCACGAGTTTATGCACCAAGCACGTCAGATACACACGAACAAAAACACAACATCCCGAATCCCAATGGCGTGCTCGATCCGTGCAGTCCGCTCTCCAACCCGCCTGCTGCTGCTATTGTACACCTCGACTCGATTCGCTCACTCACCTTCCCCCCGCTGCCGTCCATTCAGCACACATGCATCCTAAGCTTCGATATCGGCTTCCTGCATGAGAGCACCAGCTCCCGTGTATGGAAGCTGTTCAGTGATCATGGTAGTCGTGTTGCAGCGTTGCGAGAGCAGATCTCAAGCGCTGGTCACGCTAATGCGACTTTCTGCCCACACTCCAGACTCACGACTTGAGACTTGTGACGATCGACCTCATCGCGGGCAAATGAAGAGAGAAATTGTGGCTGATCAAGATGCAATTGTGAACGCAATGGCGTGTTGCAAATGTCCCCCTGGCCAATCTGCTTTGGTGCACTGAGTTGGAGCATCCGCTCGTGGCCGGCTGACAGTGTACTGTACGGTAGGGCGAAGCGAGCAAGCGAGCAAGCCAATGTTCGCACCCTGGTCTAGTTTCGTCGTCCCTGCACTTTGCGACTCGCCGAGTGCATGGTGCCGTACCCTTGGAACCTCCTCGAGCACCCCGGTCTGGCTTGAATGCCTGACACTGCTTCGACCCCGACGCCTTTGCTGAGTTGCATCATCCATCGGAGCATGAAGATAACAGTCTCTGCAGGATCTGACTGGATTGGAGCCTCGCGAGGGTCCTTGGAGCATCTCTCCCCTCGTTCAAAATGTCCGTTTCGCTTCTATCGGCTGAAGACTTGAGCGCCCCGAAGAGAAGAGTCAAGCCTCTTATGGTGCAATCGAATTGGTGCATTAGAGATGGCTTGCAGGAGGCGCATCTTCCCTTCTGCTTCCATACGATGGCTTGGGGAATGATGCATCTGTCGTAGTTGCGAGATCGGCACGTACCTACTGTATCGAACCCCTCCTCCCCTTTACGACTCACTTGCAGCGGACCCGTCGTTTCCTCTCGTCGATCGCTGATTTACTGCCTAGCCTCCCCAGGTGATTTGTAAAAAGCATCGTGATCTGCTCGCAGCGAACAAGCCATAAAGCCGGCATACATTGCTCGACTTCGAACCCTTGCTCGCTTCATCTCGTCGATCCTTATAGCTCTGCCGCACTGGAGCGAGAGAAACCTATTGCTCACCACACAAAAGGAACGCGCGGAGAAGTCACTTCCGATTCACCTCTCGAGCGTTCAGCGAGATGTCTACAGCGGGCTCCCCTCCACCTCCTCTGACTCAGGGTGCTGGGTATGGTGTAATCGTTGGCCTCGGCGCGCTCTTCGCCATCGTCGTTATCGGCATCAGCAACGGTCTACATCGTTTCGGCAACATCAAGAGGACGTCTGCGGAATATGCCATCGCCTCCAGAAGTCTGGGAGTGGGATTGACCGCAGCTGGAGCCGTGTCTGGCTGGACCTGGAGTGGTGAGTGAATGACTCGAATACAGTCTTTCATAAGACAAAAAAGTTGGCTCACGAATTGCCCCCGATTGCTTCATTGACTTGACCAGTGACGCTCTTGTCGTCCTGCTCCACCGCTTACAACTATGGCGTCGCTGGCGCCATGCTCTACGGAGCCTCCAACATGTCACAAATTGCCCTCTTCTCTCTCATGGCAGTCCGCTTTAAGCAAAAAGTTCCTCAGCTCCACACCCACCTGGAACTCCTGAGACTCAGATACGGTACCCTTGGTCATTTGACCTTCTTGTTCTTCGCGCTCGCAACCAACATTCTGGTCTGCTCGAGTGTGCTCGTCGGTGCTGCAGCTGCCATCACTTCCATCACTGGTATCAACACGTACGCTGCCTTGATTTTGCTGCCCGTTGCAGTTGCTGCTTACACCTTGCGGGCAGGTCTTCGTGGTACCAGTGAGTACTCTTCGGCAAAAGTCTCCGCGCCAGATAGAATGCTGACGTGGAGCGCTGTCGCATTGCAGTCCTTGCCGATTATCTCCACACGGTCATCATCTTCATCATCCTGTTCGTCTTCTTCATCGTCGTCTACGGCACTGGAAGCGAAATTGGTAGCGCCGCACGCATGTGGGAACTCCTCACTGAAGCTAGCAACAAGAATCCTTCCGAAAACTACAATGGCAGCTTCCTCACCATGAAGAGTATTGGAGGTATTGAATTCCAGTGGCTGAGCTTGCTGGAGTACACTGGTGTCGTTTTCAATGATGCTTCTTTTCATCAGAAAGCTCTGGCCGCTGGTCCAGACACTGTTGTCCCAGGTGCGTCGCAGATGTGTGTGGGGTGCAGACTTCGCATTGACTAATGTGCTCGAACCTTGGCGCCTCGCGACAGGTTATTTGCTGGGCTCGCTCAGTTGGTTCTCCATTCCTTGGGCGTTGGCAACCACTGCTGGTCTTTCCGCTCTTGCCCTTGAGACTACATCGCCAGCTTTCCCGACCTACCCTCGTCGCATGTCGGAGAGCGAGGTCTCTGCTGGTCTTGTGCTTCCGTACGCTGCCAACGCCGTCCTCGGAAAAGGCGGTTCTGCGGGTGTGCTGCTGCTCATGTTCATGAGCTCCACCAGTGCCGTATCGGCCCAACTAATCGCCGTCAGCAGCATCATTGGCTACGACATTTACAAAACTTACTTTAACCGCAAGGCCACTCCTGATCAGATCTTGCGCTCGCAGCAGTACGGTGTCATTGGCTTTACGGCTTTCATTGCCGCCTTTGGCTGCTTGCTTCAGGGCGTCGGCGCGGATCTCGGCCTGCTGTACAACATTACGGGTGTGTGGTCCTGCGCTGCACTGCCCCAGCTAGTGTTCAGCTTCTGGCAAAGCCGCACGCCCAAATGGACCGCGTTCCCAGGCATCTGGATCGGCTTCTTTGCTGGTCTGGCAGTTTGGCTTTCGCTCGCAAAGCGCCTCGAAGGAGGTGTCAACGTCACCACGCTGGCAGAGATGGATCCGAACATCTATGCATTCGCAACTTCTATCGCCACTGGTACGTTGCTGTGCACCATCGGGAGCATCTTCTTCCCCTCCGACTTCCGATGGGAGTCCATCAGCGTCTCTTCGGCGCACGGAGGCCAAGGTGGCGAGACGGTGGATGAAAAGGAGCTCAAAGAGATCGAGGAGGATGCTCGTTGGAGCAAGGAGAACCTTCACAAGTGGCTCATCATCGCTCTCGTCTCGGCCTTCACCATCTTTGTCGTCATGGTCCTCATCTGGCCACTCTCTCTGTACAGAGACTACACCTTCCCACTGTCTTTCTTCGGGGGATGGGTGTGGGTCAGCTTTGCATGGTCCGTCATCGCCTTTGTCATCGTCGGCTTATACCCTCTCTACGAAGGATTACCCATTCTCATCCTCATCAGCAAGGGCATCTACGCTAGGCTTACGGGCAAGCCAAACCCTACCACTGCTGGCGAGGATGGAGCGGAGAAAAAGTCCGTACAACTCACTGCCGGACAAGGTCATGATGCCTCGGGCGAGTCTGAGCCCACGACGCCAATCGACGAGGATGCCCTGAATGCGAGAAAAGGATCGGCCACTGGATCGGATGACAGTCCAGCAGAAGAGAAGCCTGCTGCTGCCGCTGCCCCAGTCTCTCAAAAAGCATAAACGTTTCGAGAGGTTTCTTTTGATCCGCTACGCTGTTTCACTATCCCACGTATTGCTTCGCCAATGCGGCATCTCCGTGTATAGGAGAGCTTGTCTCTACAGATTTGTGCGCGACGGAGACCGACCAGCGCGCGCTTGCCCACAAAATGTGAATGATACCAGTTCGGGAAGCCTTGGACGACGTTTTGTCTTGTACGATGGAATATAAATGCAACTTTATCACGCTCAACCACGACTGGGCTTGCCTTGTGTGGTCGATCCCGACTCTTTCGCCCACACTCCAACGTGCGTGCAGGGGCAGCAGGAGTCGTGAGTCATTGAATCCCGGAATGGAGAGCACAGTAGGTCAATCGTGTACTTGAAAGCGGCCGAAGCTGTTTGGTTTGGAATCTTAAACATCACGAAATCACGAACGTGCAAATGGCGGATGACTCGTGACTGAATCTCACCAGTCTAAGTCACGAGCCAAGTGTGAAGTCAAGATCGTGATGAGTCTTACGTGTGCGTGCACGGTACGGTAAATCAATTAAAGAAAATCTTTAATCGCGACTTGCTTGCGTGAATCGTGAATGTGAATCGAAATCTTGAATGGCGAGCTGAGGTCCACACGCGCGTGCACAGTCCCATTATGCTATGCCGCGCGCACGGCTATTTCGGTGCAATGTGAAACAGAAATGCATGGTACGGTGCGCGTCTGCATGACGCCGCGGAAATATTGAATGGTAGGCGCGCCTGCGTGAAGCCTCGTTTGTGATTCAAGACAATGTGAATATTTGACGCTTTTTGGGCTGATTTACACGTCACCATGCATTCGAGTTTACCTATTCTGATTGATTGTGATTGGTGACTACTCGATCACGATCGCGATGATCGACCTTGATCGAGCGTACACGCACATGGTCAGTCCACGATTTGTGCGACACCTTGTAATTCGAACGAATTACACTCACGAATCACGAATCCTTTCCGCTGCGTGCGCGTGCGCGTGGTTTAGCATGGCTGCCGCTGCCTTGGCACTACCACCGACGTTGACCAACATGACATGCTCTGCAGCGGGCAGCGCCTCATTCATATCTTACACGGGCGTCTGGCGCAGTAGCAGGCGAGCCCCTTCTCAAGAAGTCCGCGGCGACGACTGGCTGAGCGCAGAGGAGGGAGAACAGAGCATGCGCGAGAGAGAGAGGAGAGCACGCGGGAGAGAGAACAGAGCACACAGGAGAGAGACAGGCTTAGGTTCTCGGCAGAGCGGATGCAGCATCGAGTGACGCTAGCGCACGTCTTGTCTTTGAGGCTTATACGGTCAATCTCCACCCAGAAGCGGTAGAGCGGATGGAGTACCAAAAGAGGCGGTGGCAGGCCCGGGAGGACTGAAGGAAGCTTGTCTATCAGGCGCGCACTTGTTGACCAGTCAATTCATGGCCTCAGGCTTCCGTCATCAGTGGGAGGGCTACAACACTGCAGATCACGTTGTAGATGCAAAGGTACCAGCACCAGTGGGCACGTTTGTCCACCGTATTGTGCGAGTGGTCAACAAAAATCTAGTTGTGATGCAAAGCCTTTGGCCTCAAAATCACATCAACAATGACGCGTCCTACAAGAGGCACCTGTTGTATGGTGTTCATCTACTATGGCTAGCATGTGGTGCCAACGGTTGCAAGGTGTCCACAAGGGATGGTGAGGAGGTCTGTCTGCATCTACATAGGCTTGTGGTTCGATCAAGCACAGAGGATCCTTGCGCCTTGTAGCGATCTGGTCAAGGTTGACTTGGTGGACCACAGTGGCAACTTGGTTGGTCGTGTCAAGGAAGTGCAGGATGCGCAAGTCCTATTCTGTCTGTGATGGAAGGCAGTCATTCCTCTGCAAGTATTTCAGACCATTCCTTTCTCAAAGGAAAAGCATGGACAAGAATCGTTGCACCAGTCAACACTGGAGCAGACTGGAGCTGGACCTCGATGCTGAGGGTCGAACTACTCGATCAAGCCTCTCTTCTGACTCGAATCACGAATGCTGGATGGAACTGCGATGGGCTTGCTTGGGCACTCGCGGCTACTCGTTGCCGCTCGCCGGTCTGTTCCGTGTGTAGGCATGGCATTAAAGCGTGGATCGCGCTGAATGGCCACGCCGCACCTTACATCGCCATCATACCAGATCGCTCGAGCAGCTGATGGCCAACTGCAACAGACGTGCCTTTGGCGCTTGACCCGTGACTGGAGAACCAATTTGAATGGCCTCACACGACGCAAGCCGCAAATAAGTATGGCAACCGGAGCTCTTGGCTATCAATTAGTTACAATCAAGAATGCCCACGCATCGCGATCCTCGCGTCAGCAATCACGAATCCATATAGAGCTTTGATGATTGCTGATGAATCACTCAAGCACGAATGAAACGCCATGCAAGGTTCACAATTGGGCTGAATGCTGAAGGCCGCATCACGCATTCAAGATTAACTTGGACAACTTTAGACACAATCAGGCTTATGTGCCTCAATTGCAGTCGAGTCAGATTGAGTGTGTGGCATGAGGCGGCGCTCGGCAGGGCGTTCAAGGGACCTCTCAACAAGCGAATGACGCATGCAGCTGTATACACCATCACCCACTTGGCCGCACTTTTCAATCGCAACCTTTCCCTGTGTCGGAAAGATTCTCACGTTCAATCGTGAGTGAATGGCCAGACAAAGCTATGGGCCGGCAAGGGGAATGCATTCATGTGAGTCCCCAACTTTTGACGCTCGCCCACGGCATTTCACATATCGTCTCATTGTGAGTCTAAAGTCGAACATGCATGTGGGAATTTTGATTCGTGATTGTGAATTTGAATCACGGTTGATCATTTTCAGTCTTGTATCAAGGATCGGCTAGCGACTGCGACGGAAGCACGAGTCACAAGGTTCAATTTAGCGCCGCCCAGGATACCAAATTCATCAGTCTTGACGAATGATTCACGATTCGCGTGGTTTGACGGCTATACAATTAAAAATCGAGAATTGACACTAGCCTCAGCTGAAACCTGACTAAATTACACGGCTCCCACCACCTCTTTAGAGTCACTCAGCTGACGACCTAGGCCACGCAACTTTGTCACCCTTCAAGATTCTGGAATATGCAAGATTGCTGGTGATATAGGTCGCTTCAAAAATTCACTGAGCAGTTGAACGTCACCAATCGCCGGGCGTCCAGGCTACACCAGTAACCGGTGCCGGGTGCAACTATAGCCTGATCAAGATGCAGATGCTTCACGAGTCAAGATCAACAATTTAGGATTCATAATTGTGATTTTGATTCGGAATCGTGAATCTGAAATCACGAAGCTCAAAAGGGGTGCAAAGCGGGGGCGCAACTTGTTCGAGCTGCATCGAACGGCCCATCCAGTCGTGAGTAAAGACGCACAACCACGAATCAGATCGCTTGGGTTGTGACTCAGCACTCACCATGCACTCGTGACTAGCTCTGAGGAAGTGTGGATGCAGTCAGCAGAGAGCTCAGCAAAGGCGTCTAGCTACTCGGGCAACCGGCACTCAATATCCGGGTTCGTGCCCAGCCTCCACCAGGGTGAGGCCTGCTGCGCTGCGCAGCCCCCACCCCTTAGACACACTGACTAGATACTGTGTGGGTGTCAGCAGTACCACCGGCTCTTGCACGTGCTCAGGGATCCAATCACTATTCGAGACGAGCAAGTGCCTTGCACTCACCCAGAAGGCTTCCCACCGCAGTTGCGCATTTAAGAGCGTTCCCAAAAGAGCTCTCTGTCGGCTTCGACAGCTGGCACATCAGATGGAGCATTTACTTCACAGCCAAGATGTATCCTATGCATTGTCAGGATGTGCCATGGCCCTCGATAGCTTCGGGTGAGCAACACAGCTACTCTAACGCCTGCCAAGAGGTTGCTCCCTATTCAAGCGCACCTCCAGAGGCTGATCAAGCGCAAAGCGAGCTCCAACAATGTACTCAAGCAACCCACGCCAGATCCGAGTTTGGCGCACAGCAAGGAAACGAGCCCTTCAGCCTAGCAGTATGGGCTGCGCAGGTCGAGCAAGAGGCACTGATACCCTGCCCGTCATATCAGTCAGCTCTGAACATCCAAGCACTTGGCACGAATGGGCAGACCGCAATCCATGCGTTTGGAATCGATGCGGCAGCCTACGAGCTTGTCGACCAAGGCAACTGCGACCTCACTGCAGTTGCTGCGATGGCTCCACTTCAGATCAGCTCGAGTACGACTCTCGACGGACCAGTAGAGAACTTGCCCTGGATGACGTCTGCAAGCTTGACACCTTCTTCTGCGCCCCTCAACTCGGCAGCTCGTTCGTGTGCAGATGATGCTTCGCCATTCGACCCAGCCGCTCCGCTTACTGAAAGCTCGCCAGGGGCAAAACGCGACTTGAATTGGGCTACTAGTACTCCGCTATCATGTCCTACCGTTCAACGTCGACAGAATCATGCTTGCGATCCTTGTCGCAAGGGCAAGCGCGCCTGCAATCGAGACGATCCAGCCGGCATCACTACATGCTGGTCATGCCAGCAGAGTAACGTGATTTGCACGAACGAATACATCACCACCAGGCTCCGAAGCAAAGAGCTGGAAAAGGAGCAGAGAAGCACTCAGAAGATGATCCGGCGTAGCTCAGCTGCTTCTCCAATGGCAGGCGCTCGGTGCGAGACCTCACCGGACCGTGTGGAGTGTCTCGCTGGTCCAATTTCCGAGGCGACCGTCGGCACCTGTTCGAGCCGCAAGCGCAGGTACTCTTTGACCTTGAGCAGCAAAATGGAGCTTGCTATCATTGACTCGAACTTGAGAGGTAATGTGGTATCTCGTGAGTCTGCGGGGTACTTTGCTGCGATGTGAAAGCTCTTCCTCTTTGACCTCGCCACCGAAATCATAGACAGCTACAGCCGATTTTTGAACGTATTTGAGCTTCCAATGTCCAATTGGCTCAGTCCAGGGTGCATTCCGGCGACCACAGGTCTCAAAGTCCTACGAGCGGATTCGTGTCCTCAATTTGCGCAACTTTTGGGCGCCGCTAGCAACATCAGTGCAGCATACAAGGGCATCACCTCGTCGGCCTCTGCCTCGTCGTTGCAAGTCAGGACTCAGCCTGGACTACTCTTGGTCATGACCATGCTCGACATCGTATTCGGCGACTGCTTGTCTTTGAAGCCTCAGTCAGATACTGAATGCTCAACAGCTGGACCTTTTAACTTTGAAACTCTGAGAAAGACGGACCAAGTCGGATATGCTTTGGTCTTGAGCATCATTGCGTGCATGGCTCAGTACCAAGAACGCAGCAAGCAGGGAGAATCAGCTAGTGAGAGGAGCAAGTATGTCCAAGATCGACGAGTCTTTGCCGATAGCGCCTGGATCAAAGCCAGAGACGCTTGCTTCCACGCCATATCTGCCCGTTCCTTCCGTCTAGCCTTGGTGAGTAGCGAAGAGGCTCTCTGCGACTCTTCCCAAGGTTGTCCACTGATATTTGATGGAATGTCTCTGCTCGAGCAAATGCCAGGCACTCATTCTGCTGGGCGCCACTGAGCCACCCGACCGCGAAACGCTCACAGAAGGCCGCCGGCCACCAGAAGATCAACTGTATGCCCTACGCGAAGGTTCAGAGAGACTTGTACTACTTCTACGATGCGCGCGCTCCCAGCTCGAGGATGATCTTCCTGAGCCTCCGGTGAGCCCTTTGACCAGGGCATGCGGAGAAGAGTGTCGTCAACTTATTTGCACAGCAGAATGGTTCGAAGGCCTCTCCGGCCGAGTCGTGCGCACCCTTACGGAAAGCAGACAGTCTCGAATTTACTCGATGAGAGGGGTGAAGCCCACTTTCTGGAAAGAGATGTTGAAGATCCTACCCGATAGGCACGCTTTACGCGCTCAATTGGACGGGAATTGCAACGTCCTCCTGGGCAGTGTCCTTGTGCCGCAAGATCTTGAAAAGCTGCCGCGGATATCCTGCGCTGCACAGACTTGGAATGCCACCATCAAACGAAGCTTGACTTCTGCAAGCAAGCTCAGCAGTGCTATCAAGCTGCTTGGAAACGGCAAGGTCGGTCTTGCGGAGCTCGAGTGTCTGCTGGGAGAGGCGGCTGCACATAAAGTTCTGCTCTGGACCATGTTCTCCGAGCTGGTCAAGATGCGTCGTGCTTTCCACAAGGTGTCGGACGCACAGGCGTTCGAGATGGCAGCGAGCGTTTCTAGAGCGGTGCACATGTGGATGCAACTTTACCAACCCTTGCAAGACCAGGCGCTCAAAATGGCTGGCGAGCGCCGCTTGTCTACAGTGACGGAAACTCATCTGTGCTACCTCGTGCAGCACGCCAATCAAGTCTTGCTCTACCTCTCCGACATTGTAGAGATTTTATGCATCGACAGACCTCAGTTGGTCGAGCGTCTGCTCTGCACCGAGCACGAGACGCTGTTCACGGTGACCGGAAGAACGGGCCTCAAAGTCACTAGCGCTTGTGCCCTGGCAGCCGTCACGCGCCTCAAGATTCGAGACGAGCCTATGCGTGTGGCTGACGCTGAACGTTTGCGAACCACGCACAAGCTATCGGTGGACCATCAGATGCTGTTCGACGAAACAGCAATCTCGTTGACGTACCATCCCGTGAGTTGCAGCATCCAAGATGATCCTCCACCAAGCACATCCAGACGTTCATTCCCACCAATCTGCGCACCAGTTCCCTCCTTTGGTTGTGCAGGCCATGGCAATCGCCGCGCACACCTTGCTGAGCTTGATGGAAGATGCTCGCATCCCTCCAAAACACCAAAAGGCTGCACAAGTGGACGTCTCGGTGTTCCTTCAAGGACTAGGTAGCCTTGAAGAGACGCTCGTGCGATTCCCTCATCAAGTCATCGGCAAAAATTGCACCTTGACCAGACTGCACGAGCGCTTCGCTGCCCTGTGCATCACCGACGACCAAGACATCGACGCGTCTCGCCGAGCCTGCATACCAATCGCGTAGATTCAAAGCGCTCATGTTCTCAGTTCGTGCCGACATGCGCTGTAGCACTACTCAAGCAGTCAAGATGTACTCTTTACACTTCACTCAGCTTTCACTTCGGACACTTGACCTGACAGACGTGCGTCGTAGTTCGACCGCTAGGCGTCGCGCCCTCTAGCAATCTATCGGTGCGCCTTCGACCTTGATCTTTTTGTTGCGTGCGGTCGGAGCAAAAAGGGGG
The DNA here is from genome assembly GCA_900000165.1 of Ceraceosorus bombacis. NCBI lineage: Eukaryota > Fungi > Basidiomycota > Exobasidiomycetes > Ceraceosorales > Ceraceosoraceae > Ceraceosorus > Ceraceosorus bombacis. Next base: position 1,235,556 of record CCYA01000265.1, read on the forward strand.
GGGGGCACGAATTGATACATATTTGCATTTCCATGCCCATGCAGTCAATGACGATGATCCTCGAACTTTGACGGGCCTAAAGCTTGGCCTGCTTGGTTCGAGCTACCTTGACCACTTCTGCATAACCGCCTCCCAAGCTCTTCTTTCCACCCACAATCTCCTGTTCAAATGCAATCTTGATCTTTCCATCCTCCCCTGCGTCCTTTCCGATGATCCAAACCTTCGTCTTGAGCGTATCGCCGGGCAGGACGGGACTGGTGAATCTGGCAGACATGGCTTTGAGCTCTACAATGTCTGTCGAAGCTGCTTGACCTTCGAGAGGTGAGACGCTGCGCAGGATGGCGCGGGCTGCGTGGCCTGCGTGCATCAACATGGAAGTTGTGAATGCGTGGTCACGTCGATGCATGGAATTCGGTTGGGGAAAAAAGGGGGGGGAGAGCGCAAGTGGAGGTCAGTCTATGCATCGGGAACGATGGGTGTCGGGCATGGGGGGGAATAAAACTTGCCGTAGGAGCATAGGCCGTGAAGTATGGCTCCTGGAAGTCCGCCCTTTTTGCCGATGGATGGATCGATGTGAAGCTAGAATGAATGGCGCAGGCAACAGCCTGGCACGTCAGCAAGTGCAAGTTTTGTGTTTGGCCCCCTTTCCAGCTAGCGCCCGCCCTGCCCTTCGGAAACGTCGGCAGCAGAATAGCAGTCATCTCGTAACTCACAGGATTGTAGTCTCCGCTCAGACGGTACAGGGCGGCTTGGGTGGACGTCGTCACCTCTTGCAACTCAAAGTCTGCAGCTTTGGAAGGAGGTTTGGTCACTGGCAACTTGTGACCAATGCTCTTGCTGTAGCCTGTCCCTTGCGAGCCTCCTCTGTAAAAGCTTGCGCCTGAGGAGCACGCCGTGCGAGCGAAGCGAGAGGGTATAATGTCAGTACTGCCGTTCAACCTGGAGAGGCAGACCGGGAAAGGGCGGATGGATTACGCACCAGTCATTGTGGCGTGTTTGCGACCCGTAGGACTGATCAAGACAGTTTCGCCCTCGAGTATGAGCCCGCTTGGCTTGTCGTGAACCCCGACTGTGCGTTTCTGCAACTTCCATCCGGGCGTACTGACGGCCGGTATAGGCTCATGAATAATGATAGACTGTTCGCCATGAACTTTTGGGTTTGCGTCGAATGTGGGAGGAGAAAGGGGCAAGGCGGTGTACGGGTGAGTCGGATCTGCGCGTCTTGCAACTCAAAAGTCGATCTCAACCCCACCGCCAAGCTCACCCAGCGTGTTTGGATCCAGATTGGGGAAACCAGGCGTACCTCCTCTACTGGCAATCATCTCCGCAAACACATTCGTATCGCTTCCCTCTCCTTTGAATGCCAGCACCAAAGGATACGTGGGAAAAGGTCTAAAATTTAAAGATTGTTCGTACACATAATCCAATTCGGTCTCCTTGCTGCCTATGCCTAGGGCGTACAGCACAATGTCTCGTCTATTCCACGAGACCGCTTGAGTCTCGCCAACATGACCCACTGTGAGATCGAAGTTGACGCCCGCTTGAGGCGCAGGCTGCGCCGATTGTTTTGGCTGGGACATGATGAATGCAATGATCAATGACGGAGGAGATGTTGCGGTGATGTTTGGTTTGGAGTGGGCAAGGGGCGCAGCGAATGAGAAGGTCGTCGATCGAGATGGGCCGATGTTCCATGCAGTCAAAAGTAAGAGGGCCAACGTCTCAGACAAAAGCAGCTTGCAGTCTGAATTCATCCATTCCATGAGCTCTGCATACAACCAACTCCCCACTTCGGTGCTTACACTACATCCGTTACAATGTGCCACATATACAAGTCTCGGCATGACCGCGCGAGCGGCAAAGTCATCATCCAACATGCCGAGCACCTCATTCCCCCACAACCGGCAGCCGGCGCGTATGCAGGCCGAACAAGCCGGAGCCCCGAGAAAGCTGCATTGCGCACGGCCCGCTTTCTTCCCACGAGCGGCCGGCCGGGTCCACCAAACGCAGCCTGCTAGCAGCAGAGCGCTTCTTTACACTTTCCAAGTCCGCGCTGTGTCTGTCACCTCGACGCAAGCGATTCGCGCTTTCGCCTCTCTCTGAGCGCCGACGTCTAGATTTGGTACAGACGCTCATGAACTATTCATTTGGTGTGGTGTACATCAGCGTTCGATACTAGGGTCTACGGGGGCGGTCCAACTTTCGTACACGCGCCGCCATCTCATGCGAATCAAGCAGAAGCGTTGCTGACCGAGGGTAAATCGGCACACAACGAGACTCTTCCAGCCAGGCTCATGGCCTGAGTGAGACAGAGCGGGATGAGCTGAGACTTTGAGAACGAGAGAGATTAGGGGCAAATGGCGGGATGCCCGAGATGTCTCCTAGGCCAATGTGAATTTCGCCGTATGCCTCGTTTTGCTCGATCGAGATCTTGTCGTTGGTAGCTAGGGCTGCACAGAAGCGGGCAGGCAGGCGTTCATGCAGTCAGGCGCGACGATATGGGAAGGACACCAATTTATGCGTTTAAAGCTCACCAAGCAGGTGGTAGAAGGCTTGGGCGGCCACTCCAGGCTGACAAGCCGTTGATAAACCAGCATCAGCAAATCTCGTCGCTCCTTTCGACTCGACTCGAATTCTAGGACGTACAGTCGTGTCTGCGACCGGTGCAAGATCAGAGAAGAACAAGGGCTGATCGCCAAGTCCAGCAGCAGTATTGTGTGCAAAGACCAAAAAATTGTTCGACTCGCTCTTGAACGTATCGATGGCCTGCGTTGTCACGCCCGCGTTCAGTCTGCGTTGACACGGACAATGCAACAGCCCAGCCGTAGCGACGTACCAGTTGGCTCTCCATCTGGCTCTGGCTCTCTTGAGCTGCGCGTGATCCAGCTACAAAATGGCATAAAAGAGGTACAAGGTGAAAAGATTGGATCGGACGTGCGGACCTAGCCGGACTGACTTTCCAATAATCGGCTGTCCTCTCTGATGAGTCGCGGACTGGGTGGGATCACAGAGCTATCACGGCGACTTCCACTAGTGTGCGAGAACGAACACCGACTAGAAGATCAGCGGGGCACCAGGCGATTTACTACACCGTCGATTCTCACCGAATAGCGCTGATATCTCCTTCCGCAAATGAGCGCAAGGTGCCGTCTCCGACACTTCGAGTTCCAGAAAGGACGGCTGCGGAGAAGCTCTCAGACCAGTCGCCTCTGGAGCTTGCATGACGGCGCACTCACTGGATTGCTCTGCTGCCGCTCGGAGATTGTCTGCTGCCATGTTCCAAGGCAGCTTGGCGGTTGCCGTTTCGCTTTCCGCACGTCCTATCTCCTGCATCCTCGATGTTGCGAATGCAGCAGGTCTTGGCTTCTACCGTGCCGCACTGTTGCAGTCTCGCGCGACTCACGCTTGATGATGGTGGTCCACCAGGTAGATCGTCCCAGACTCCTAGCGAAAGGTAGCTCGCATCAGCTCTCAAGGCTCATTGCTGCGCACTTTCGAACGTCACTCACCGCCATCATCGTCAGGTGGCATGCCGGCATCATCGTTGAACATATCCACTCCCTCGTCATACTGGCCATTCTCCTGAGCAAAGGGCAATGGTCCGCCGAAAACATTTGGCAGCGTTGGTGCCTTTGGCGTCTGGAACGCCTGACGCATCGTCGCTAAGGGATGACAAGGGGATGATTGGTCTCGCAGTGTTGGTGAAGTGATCCGTTAGTCCACTTGATCGTCGATCACCTCACTGAGCTCAGCGAAGCGCTCATCAACAGTCATGCGCCAAAAGGTTGAGAGGGTATAGCCGTGCGCCACTGTATGCATACAGTGGACATATCAGCTCCAAATTGACTGCAGAACATTCCACTGCATCTCTGCTCACGATCCTTGCTGGGTCCAAAGACGAGACGCTCTGCTTGCATCTCCGCGTCTTTCTTGTTCCTTTTCGCTTCAGCTTCGGCTCGTGCTTTTTCCATGTTCAGGAGATAGTCAGATCTGTTGCGACGCATCTCATCGTCCGAAAGCTCAAGTCGACGGTCCTCCTTGAAGGTGACGCGCTTCTTCTTGGGACTCGGTGGGATGGGCAGACCCAGCGCGCGAGCCTCTTCGGAATCGATGAGAGAAGGCGTAGCGCTGCGCTTGAGAGCTGAGCGCAGAGAAGCCGACGGGCTTAGCTGACGAGATGCCTGACCATGCGGGACAAAGGCAGACGCATTAGCACGTATTTTGCGAGCATCGCTGCATGAGAGCATCTATCTACCTCTGCCTCCTGCATCCCAGGCAGATTGTTCAAGTACTCGACGCTGCGAGGTCTGTTAGGATGAGCAAACCATCAATGTGTTGCAGGCGCAACGCGTTACGCACTCGAAATCGCCAGGCGCGCCCATATCGCCAAGGTCATCGAACGCTCCAAAGTCGGCTTCAGGCCCGCCAAGAACGCTGCTGCTGCGCATGGCGCGGTGTTGAGCACCGTCGCCTTCGGACGGAGGAGCGGGAAAGTTGTAGTCCATCACCTCGAGTCCAAGATCAAGGTGTGCCGGTTCATCATCTCCATCGTCCTGAAATACTGCAGCGTCGTGTATCATTCCGCCATCTCTTCCCAGTTCCGAGCCGGCGTGACCTTCGGCAGATGCATTCCGCTGGCTCAACAGAGCGCTGCGCAACGTGATGGCCTCCGCATCCGCCGTGTACCTCTTGCGCTGTGGCGAGGGCGTCTCGAAAGATGCGCTAGGTACAAACGCGGATCCAACACCTGTAGAAGTGTCTCCAAATCCAGCACCGTCTTCGTCCCAAAACCAATCGAATTCGAAATCTCCGGCAAAGAATGCGTCGTTGGAAGGTAAAGTGATGCCGTCCGCTGCACCTGGCGCCGTTTTGCCAGCTTGGTGATTGCGACGATTCAAAGGCATGTCGATTGCTCCGCGAACGCCAGGCGGCGCTCCCGATGCCGAGGCTGGTGCAAAGATTGTGAACGCTTTGCGCAGCGAAGCGTGCGTAAACTGAACCTCTGCCATCCATGTTTCGGACTGATGACGCAGAGAGCCTGTTGAGTCAGCATGAGCTCGTGCTCATCGCAGCGCAGCGCATGCACATGCCACGCTGGCGATAACTCACCTGCTGAACATATATGCGCACGACGCCGTACAAGAGCTGTGAAGACAGTCGCAACGCCATTGGCTCTTTGGGATTCATGACAGCTTCGCAAGTCTTTCCTATATCGCACGTCGCGATATCGCGCTTGTTGAGTTTGCGAATAGCATTTTTGGCGCCGAGCGTTGCCGCGAGCCTGCGTTGAGGGAGGAACGGGCGAGCATGCAAGGTATGCCGGCGATTACATGGGCTGGAGGAGGGAAAGCGAGGAGCACAGGAATGGACTCACCATACGAGTCCCAGGCCGCGTCTGGGGCCTCCGAGAATATCTGCGCTGTAAAACATTTGGAGGGTTCCTGATGCACAAGGACAGTTGCTCGGTGAAGAAGGGACGCCTGCGAGCCACAGGAATTGGGTTTGAAGCGCTCAGAGAGACGACGGGATTCGAGCCGCGAAGGGTGCACTGTGGCAAGTTCAGAGTACCTGCGTCAGAGCCCTCCAAAAAGTGTGCGGATTGCTAGCAGAGAGTGTCGTTCGACAAACTGAGATTCAGTCTCTTGTATGAGTCGTGAGTCTGTGTGGGAAGGGGAAAGGCCAATCGCGACTGATGAACGGAGACGAGAGCAGCCTGACACGTCGAATGTACAAGTGTGAGCGGTCAGGCGTCTAGCTAGAGGCGTCTTCACTCTGACCGTGATTCTGTTGGCCCACACTTGTTCCGTCGTGGATATCTTCCTACTTGCTCTCCATACAGACGAAGAGACTGGGTCAAACGTTTTGCACATGCTGATGTGCCCACTCCTTTGCTTGCGAAATAAGCAGAATGAGGCACCCAGGTTGCGCAGCATCAGACAAGACAGCATGCATGATACAATCCAAGATTTGAACCGTGGATGGGCTCCCATATAGCACAAGCATTGGCGTGGGCGCGTGTCCGGTCAAGATGCGCATCCCTCGGAAAACATCGTCGCCAGGCGTACACCCGTATATCCCTCGAACTGCTCGAGCGATGCATAGGATGCGTGCCGTTTTCCGAGACAAACTTTGTTTCTAATGAATCGTCTCTCGATGGGAGGCGAACATATTATGCTGTAAGCAGCTGCAGCAGCCTCACCATAGCACCGGCCATGCACTCGATCGATGAATGTACCGCGCGAAGCAGCCTATCAATTCTTGATCCAAACTCATGACTCTTGATTCGAAGGAGCTTGCGCGCGTGCTGTGCATGGGCTGACGCAGTTGCACATTCTCTTCGCAGTTCACTTGACTCTTATTCACCTTTATGGACCCGAGATGCAAGCTGCGCCCGCAAGGATCACCAAGATTGCTCCCCAGCAGCTTGCTTTCATGGTATTTGTCGTGATCCTCGACCCATGCAGGTCAGTCGGGGACCTGAATGGACGACTGTGAGGACAGCAAGAGTCTGCATGATGCTGCGATGTAGCCAGACTTGACAGCTACAGCGACTGGGGTAGGAGTTGTGCTACTCAGACTCATCCTGAATGACTTGTGTCAGCTGGTAGTAGTAGGAGTAGTGTGTGACCGAGTGGAACTTCCGGTAGATAGCCGAGGAAAGCAGAGGATGCTGGTAGCACAAATCATTACGAGTCAGATGAGTGCTGCTGCTGCATGCGACTTGCCAAGCTGCTGATGGTGACGCTGTAGCTGCATGCAAGGCTTGCGAGACTTGCCCGCGCCTACATGGCAACTTACCGCGGGGGGTACGCATGCTCAGCTGCTGCTGCTGCTGCATAAACGATGCAGAAACGACGTCTACCATTCACGTGATTTGAACGTGTCCTTTGTGCGTCGCTGGTTCTTGATTTGTGGCAAATTTCGCGTGGGCGATGCCATTCTTATCGGAGGGGGAATGACGGCTGCAGTCTCTGCTCGTAGAGCAGATACAAATTGGCTATTCGTGATTAGTGCGTCTCGCAGTAGGGTAACATGGCAGCAAAGGATCACGTCTATATATACAATGTCAGTGGTACGAGATGCAGGAGCGCAGACACCTCAGACTGCATGCATATGGTTGGTGACTTTGATTTGGCATTCAGCGCTGTGCAAGGCTGCACGCACAGGCGCGCGGCAGGGTGGCGCTCTAACGCGCACGCGGGGTCAACCGCGCAGCAACCCGTGACTTGCCAGCATCCACAACACAGGACTTTGACTCGAGACTCTGACTCTGACTGTGGCCCTTGACTGCCATCTCGATCGTGCACAACGCTCACAACACTCACAAAGCCACGACTCGCTACTGATCAGTGCAAAGACTCCCGCAAGGACCGTCTGGATCGTCTTGTTTCGTGAGCAGAAGCTCCACACAAAGCGGTGAGGGCACGTGCAACCACACTGACAAGACAGGTGAATCGGTCGGAAAGCTCCGCAATCTTCAACGGCACCAGCACAGGAGCGCCCATTCGCTGCCGCTGCCCCTCATGTCCTCTTCAAAGTATGCTGATCTGCCAGACATTGTGAGTAGCCGCGACGTCGATTCGACCCACGCTCACTGCGTCTCACCAGTCGCTTCACGTTTCCCCCAGGACACATTCTCTCCCGATGTGTTCGAGACGTCGAGCCCCGATTCACCGAGCGGCGCCGCTCAAAAGATCCGCGGAGTTACCCCAAGCTCATCCTCCGGCTCCGAGTCTGACGATCCAGACGCCAGCTTTGTCAGCGCAACGGATCGGCCTAGCAAACGAAAAGGAGGGGGAGCGGGCGGAGCGAACGCATTGCCAAGCAGCAGCTCTTTGAGTGGACTTGCTACTGCAAAGAAAGCCGGCAGGACGGAAGATGCGGGGCACGAGGCGATAGAAGCGATCGAGAGATCAAGAATGAATGTGGGAGAAGCTACTAGATGCTTCAGGCAGGGGACGGGGGCGGACGCTAGCGGTGTAGGTGAGTGCGCACGTCATGATCCCAAGCTCCATTTGCCCGAATGCCGAGCCTGCTCCTCATCCGATCTTCCATGCAGACTTTTCCGATCAGCTGCCATCCGCTCGTCGAAAGAGGGCGCAAAAGTACCCCCCTAAGTCTGTCTTGGAAGTGGGCTACTACGGACAGGAAAGGGCCGGGCTTAGAAGCTATCAGAGCGTCTCGCCCGTCGGCTCGGCTTCCGAGAGCCGAGCAGAGAGGTTGCAGAGGTTGAAGATGGAGTCGGAAGAGTTGGAAAGGGAACTCAAAGAGGAGCAAGACTCACGAGGGCAAGAGTGGTCTGATTCGAACAATGCGTCAGAGCAAGAGCGCGGAAGGGAGAGAGGGCAAGGAGCAGATGCTCGCATGTTGGATCAGCTCAGACAACTCAAAGGAGATCTCAACCGCTTCGATGGCATCTTGTCTGGCAAAAGAGCGAGTGATTCACTGGACGCTCAAGCTTGGCAGACACAGGCTAGGACTTTGTTGGGGCAGCTGAAAGAAATGAATCTGGCGGATGCCCGAGGTGTCGCAAGCGTAGGCGACACGAGTGCGCGGATCAAGCCGCACAACGTCGGCGCGTCGTCGGAGCTGGCAGCATTGGAGAGCAGACTGCACGAATTGGAACAGCTGGTAGGAGTGGGAGCCTTGCTTGAAAGCGTGAGTAGGCGATCTGGCTACAGCGGTTGAACTGTGCGCCCATTTGGCTCACAGACGTAGCTACCGTTTCGCCCTCAGTCCGAAAGCCCGCCGCATCCCCTACTGCCTACGCTCTCACGCGTCGAGCACCTCGTGACGCTCTTGGCCCACCCGCGTCACCTAGACTCGATCTCTCGTCGTATCAAGGTTCTTGTCTCCGAGCTCGAACGAGCGCAAGAAGCTCGTCGAAAGTTGGGATTCAGCGCTTCCATTTCGAATGTGGGTCAAGGTGGAGTTCTGAGCGGCACGGCGGCAGAGCAGCAGCAGCAGCAGCATCGCGATCAAGGGGATGAAGATGCGGCAGGTGATGCCCAAAAGTCAGGCTTGTCCTTGGACCAAAGGAAAAGGTTGGACAGCTTGTTTCCGGTCATGGAAAGGATCGATGGACTTTTACCCCTCATACCGGCCATCCTGAGTCGGTTGCAGACTCTGCAAGATCTGCACTCTTCAGCCGGAACATTTGCCAAGGATCTGGATGGGCTGAGAGAATCGCAAAACGCTTTGGGAGCTGGTGAGACGGATCTGAGAACGCTGTTGAGTGGGGTGAGGGATAGTTTGGAGAGCAACGGGATGCGCGTGCAAGGCAATCTGCAGAGTGTCGCACAGAGGTTGGACGACTTGCAAGCGAGGGTGCAGAGGCTGGGCTAAGACCGCTCGCTCGCTCGCTCGCTCTTCGTTCAAGAGCGTATCGTCACGTCCACTTCATGGCGTCGGACGCGAGATGAACTTTTCCATTGCACGTGTAGATGCGCGCCTTGCGCGCCTTACCGTCGAAAGACACCTCGTGCACAATGTCAAAATTCCAGACTTGCGATTTGTGCGACACCAAGAGGGAGCGGTAAAGTTTGAGCTGAGCTGAGCAATCCAATGCGAACCTTGGGGCGGAAGCGGCGCTCCTCGCCATGTACATCTCAGCAGTGCTCTGTCCGCAATCATGAAGCGCAAATCAAACTTTTGAGCTTGTCAAGCCTACAAACACAAGACAAGGTGTGCCGCGATGCGATCGACTTCATCGTCGCAATTGTGATATGCACATTAAGAGGCCTTGCGGCGCTCACGTGAGTGTTTAGAAAGACGAAGGGACATACGTTATTTTGTAGTGTACAGCTGGTGCTCAAGGGGGGTGCAAGTTGCATGGAAAGGACGGCCCCGTGCTTGGACATGGTGCGCATCATGCATCGGGGTTGGTCGGGGCCAGCCTCCTGGGATTGCTGAATTGGAACTCGCCATCTTCGCGAGTAGGCGTGCCCGAATGCGCATCGACGAATTGGTTGTTGTTGCCAAAGTACGTCGGGGGCGCGAGGCCTCCAAGCGACATCATGGAACCGTTCGACTGTCTCTTGTTGTACGATCGAGGGGAGCCAGGCGCACCACCGGTCTTCGTGTAGGCATCTGCAGCTGCTGCATCCGAAAAGATGCCGTCGCCGCCGTGGTTGGAGGACGCTGTGGCTGGTCTGCCTCCACTGCCGCTGCCGTATCCGCTGTTGCCGGTCTGCTGGTGCGCAAGGTCAGAACTCGAGTAGAGATTACTAGGTCCGGCAGCAGCAGCAGCGGCGGCTGCTTCCCTAGCGCGTTGCTCTTGCACTTCAGGCGGATCGAGGTGTCCGTAGTCAGGACCGGAAACGCCATTCTGGGGCGGGGATGCCGAAGACGGGACGCTTGCAGTGGCCTGAGGATGAGAGTAGCCCATTGGCAATCCCCAGGCATTACCAGCCCCCGCCAAGGCTTGCTGTTGAGCAGGAGCGGGCAAAACGTGATGACCGTCGTCTGAAGGACCACCGAATCCATTGGGTCCAGAAGCTGAGAGTGGAGGTTGACTCCATCCGTCCGACAGGGCGCCGTGAGATTCTTGTCTGGACCTCGCGTACGCCGCAGCAGCAGCAGCTGCGGGCGCTCCATTATGCCACTCGCGCATATCAGAAGCTCCGTTACTCGAGGCATCACCGCCGAGCGCTTCTGGATCGTCGAAACCTTGCGGCAAAGTACCGCCAGGAGTCGCTGGGCGACCACGCTTTGAGCCAGCACCAAACGCTGCCCCGGCCGCTCCAACGCCGGTTGCACTTGCGAGGCTTGAAGAGTTGGGGTCAAAGGTTGGCCAGTCTCCGTCGCCGCCATCGAGGTGTCTGTTGGGTTTAGTACCAAGGCACAAAAAGTATGCGTGGCCAGTACGATCGCGTCGACGTTTCAAAAGGATGCCGAGGAGAACGAGAGCGACCAGAGCTGCCAGACCACCGATGACACCGCCTACCACACCACCAACAACGCCGCCGTTGCCGGATCCACCGCCCGAGGATGTGTTTTGCTGAGCGTTGGGATCGGGTGCCAAGGTCTCGACGAGAGCAATAGTCGAAGTGAGGGTCTGAACGACGGTGGAGCCGCCAGATGTGAATTGCGACGTGTATACGCTGGCAGTCGACGTCGTCCTCGTGGTCGGTGGCTGGTAGGTAGACGTCGGTCTGGTGCTGGTCTCCCTTGTTCGAGAGGAGCTGGACGACGATGTCGTTTCTCTAGTCGATGATGCTGCAGTGCCAGTGCGCGTTCGTGAAGATGAGGTTTCCGAGTACGTTGAAGACGGCGAGGTGTATGAGGAGGACGTTTGAGAGTCGTAGGTGGACGATGCTGCGGTAAGCGTCAGTCATGGTTACATGAAATGGGTGTGGGATCCGATGCGCAAATGGGAGCCTTTAGCACGCGAAACGAAAGTGCAAACCCGATGGGTTCACAGAGAAGAGAAAGAGAGCATGAGGGCGGGGGCGACATACTCACATGAAGTAGACTGCGTGGACTGCGACGTCGAAGAGGTGGATTCGGTGGAGGAGGTGGATGTCGAGGACGTCTGCGATGTGGACGTGTCATCTCCACCCTGCGAGCGAGTAGACGTGTCGCGCGTAGAGGATTGAGAAGAGGAAGATGAGTCATCGCCCTTTCATCGCACGCGACATGTGAAGGCCAGGCAAGCATGAGGAATGAGCGTGAAGCTCATTCTAAGGACGAAAGAAAGCGTAGCGGCGATTCAAGCCAGGAAAGAGAGAGCGACACTCACAGGATTAAAAATGTTGCTGATGATGCTCGGCAGATCGAACTGTGGTTCCCTTTCTTCGAGCGGCTCAAAGGCCACTCGAGGGATTGCGGTGACTTGTGGCCATGACATTGTCAAGTGCGAGTCCAGGAGCGAGGGGGTGAAGATGGTGGAGAGGGTGGTGCCAGGAGTGAAGAGTGAGGCTGGCAGTGGTGGTTGATTATAGCAACACGGTAACTGCCCTTCCAACGGTAGGATGACGAATGACGCTTTCGGTGCAGTCGCACTTGCAGTCGTAGTCAGAGGGGTGCAAGGCAAGGCTGCATGCGCATGGATGGATGGCGAGTCGTGAATCTTGATGCTTGGCTCTGTCGAGGGGCGAAATGCGAGTCACAGTGTTGACGGCTTCCCAGACGGTTGCGCGCGCAGAGTTTTCCTTTATGCATCTCGTTCTGATACCCTGCATCACGACGGCAATCGCCTGCTGTGCAGCTGCTCGTGACTGCAGTCGTCTGAGGCCCGAAGCGCTGCTGAGAGAAGGCCTGTAGGCTGTTGCCCTCAGGGAAGACGCAGCATATATGCACGCACGTCTCGACTCGACGTGACGCAGTGCCGGGAATTGCGCGTCCCTCGCTGCAGCGCACAAGTCGTGAGGGTGTGCGTGGGTGCGTGCGTG
>CCYA01000265.1:1248135-1261457 GCA_900000165.1 Ceraceosorus bombacis
ACTACTCTCTCAACGAAGCTCCCGTCGTGAGTCGCTTGTACGATCTCGCCTCGCTTGCCAACCCATCGAGAAAGTGGAGGCTGCAGGACCACACCTCGTCTCCGCAGGGCTCCAACGCAGAGCTCTCGCGTCCATTGTAGGATGGATATCGCTCGGCATTCCTTGAGATGCTCGCTGCATCAGCACCTCCGAGTGACGGCGCCAAGAAAACCCAGCGCAGTGCCCCGGCATACAGTCTTGAGTCTTGAGTAGTCACGGTTGCCGAGCTCTAGCAGTGCGCAGCCTGGGGTGGGTAGCTACGGTCATCGGAGGCCGGGCCGAGGAGATTTTGGCCAAATTTTGCGCGACGCTATTTGCAGAGCGCGCAAGCGAGGGCCTGGGAAAGTCACAAATCAGCCGCCGCGACCCGACCCTTGACTCGATCGCGTCGGCACCTGTCGGTCGGGAGGGAGTGTGACCGCACTCGGCAAGCTGTGGTGGTGATCTCGGCCTTGCGTCACGAGACCTGGCAAGGATCGCTGGGATGCGATGCATGTGCCTCTCATTCAGATCACAACATGCCCTTGCTTGACTTTCAACCCGCATGTGTATTCACGATGGTGGACCTGGCTGAGACCCTGACTCTTGACTCCGACTCACGATTCACGATTGTTGTTTGCGGCGAGTGAGACGAAGCCGCTCAGACTCACACTCAAAACTGTCCTGAGTTTGATCGTGAGGCCTGCGACGCATGATATCTCGAACCACAAGCGCGCTGCGCGTGATCGTTCTGCGCCCAAATCAGGAGCAGCAGCAGCAGCAGCAGTGCGGCCGCGAGCCCTTTGAGCCAGGATGAGAATTTTCCGGGAGCGGAGCGCAAAATCTCGGCACGGCAATCGTGAATCACGAGTCCGTGCGAATGAAGTTCTGATGGCGTGGGGGCTGGACCGGAATATTCGAGAGCGTCATGCTCGGCACGTGGTAAAGGTCACAGTGTTGATCCGGCATGCAATTGCGGTTCAAGAAGCGCGCCAAACAAACAGCTCACCTTGTTTCCTTCAATTCCGCCGTGCGGCAATACGGTCAGCAGGGGTTAAATGATCCGATGATAGGGTTCGTATTTGACTTCCTTTACATTTGCTTAGAGTCAAAGAGTGGCCTGAGCGAATGGCAGCAGGACTTCGCCTTATGCTCGAACGCGAAATGATTTGGTTTCACCACGGAAGGGGTCAGGAAGCTTGCCTAGCTGCTTCGACGCTCTTACTTGCTTGGCTGACACCGGATCAACGCGCCCGAAAGGTGCAACATCATGGACAAAGACGCGAAATTGGGGGTCGGCGGATGTGACCCGAAACACTCGATGCGCTTCCCATCGCGAGGAAATCGCCATGCTGTGCAAAGACGGTCTGAACGGATCCGCTCCCTCGATCTTGAATGCTGTTCATTCCTTCGTTCGACCTTCACAGCAAGGCGCGCGGTCGTCATCGACGTCGCAATGACGCACTTGCGGACACAAAAGGTTCTTGGCCTCGAGCTTGGCCGCGCACGTACCTGCAATGCGCGATCAAAGCGAGGATCGCTTTGCCCGGGTCATTCTCGGAGCTTGCTCGTCTTGCAAACCTTGTCAAGTGTAGCCGCCGCGCAAGAAGGCGGCTTGAACATGGGTCCGCAGTCCGCACCAGAATGAGTTCACACAGGAGCGCAGTCTGATGGCGCGTCTGCGCAAAATGGGGTGTGCATGGGCTGTGGGGGGGGCTTCCTCTTGCCTGGGTCCGCGCGTGTGCGGCGATTCAGTTCACGATGTGCGCATTGATTCAAGATTATCAACATCCAGAATGCGCGAGGCCGGGAATTACAGAGCTGTGCATTGAGCCCTTTCAGCGTGTCGGTCACGTCAGCTCCGCTCCCTCGATCCCTACCTTTGGGATGTCGCGTCAAGATCAACGGCAGGGTGAGGTTTGACCCACGTCACATGCAGACGCTCTGGGGCTCTGCAGGATAGGAGCAGAAAGATCTTGGAAATGCGTTGCGCAGGTACGACGCGTCGAGATTGGGCCGCCCTTGGTGCTCTGAGCTGCGCTCGAGTCACGAGTGGTGGAGTACAGTACGAAGACGCTGAGCGCGCATGAGAGTTCGCGATATTCTGTGCAGCTCAGCTGCAGCTGACTGGCTGTGTGACTGTACACTTGTATCTCAGGCACCCTGCAGCAGCAGCAGCAGAGCAGTTGGGGGCCTGACGTTGATTGTTGCATCCTTGCATGAAGTACGAGGCAGTTTCCCATCCTGCGCTCAATGTTCGAGCCTTCGTCAACAATCCAATCCCATCCTTTCCTTTTCGTGAGAAAGGGCGCTACTCGCAAGTCGCACCATGTCAGACGGGACTTGCCTACCAATCTCTGTTGTCGGAGTTGGCCCATGCTGCAGTCGCCAGTCTAACCGCCGGCAACGGAAAGAAAGTCGCGTGTCGAAGCGACGTGCGCTCGCACGAACGGCGGGCAGTCTACCGAATCGCACGTTCAAGATCACCGCAAGTGTCGCAGGTGCAGTAGCAGTAGTAGTGTATAGTTGTCATTGGCAGCACGCACAGTTGAATGTGGTAGCGTCTCACTTGTTAAATGAAGGGTGCATGAATGTCTGAGCCGTTGATGTCAGCCTCGTCCGCGCCCAGCGGTCGTGTATTCTTGGCAGGCGAGGCTACACAGCGTGCGCTCCTGCGCGCACGGGATCCTCGCTACCGCGGGTCTCCGTCGCTGCAGCAATGCAAGTCAGCCAGAGATACTGACTGTACGCAGTCTGAGTACAAGCCACAGAGGGATTCGCAAGGACCGCAAAGACCGCCCACTTTGTTGACCTTCGTATGGCCTCTCAAATCGGCCCGTAGTCCCCAACCACGACCCCACAACAGCTTCAAGCCATCTTTCCCATCCCGTTCCGCTCTCCATACGGCTCCGCTCTCCCGAGCCCCTCACACTCGTTTTCCCTGTCCAAGCGCACGCGCTCACACTGTCACTCACTCGGTTTGCTCTTTAAAAAGGCGCTGCGCTTTGTCCTCCCCTGGTCGGCATTTCTTCCTCATCTTTGATAAAGGCTACTCGTCCCACCCAACCACATCCTTCCTCCCCTCAATCATCCTCATCATGTTCAGCAAGCTCTTCGTTGCCGTTGCGATCGCTCTCGGTGTTGCGTCTAGCGTCATCGCTGCCCCTGGCACCGCCTTTCCTCCACTTTCCGAGGCCGTCAAGAGGGATCTCATGGCCCGCGACCCTTCTGAGTACGAAGTGTACGGTCTCACCAACACCACTGCCCTCGGTGCTAGAGCTCCTCCCAGCAATCTCTACGGCATTCAAGAGCGCTGCACCGCTTCTCGTTGCTTTAGCTTCACCTTTGACGACGGACCTTACACCAAGCACCAGGCCGTTGCCGACCGTCTGAACAACGAGGGCTACAAGGGAACGTTTTTCGTCAATGGCAACAACTACAGGTGAGTGGTGTATCGGTGTGCGCTTGCGGAATGTAGTACGTCGTCTCACGCATTGACGCGCTCCGTACTTGCTGCTCGCCCCCGCCGCCGATCCCGCCACGCAGGTGCATTTACGACGAGCCCCAGGTGCAAGCTCTCAAGTACTCTTACGCGCAGGGTCACGAGATTTGCTCGCACACTTGGTCGCATCCCCACCTGAACTCGCTGAGCAATGATCAGATCGACGGTCAGATTCAGTTCGTCGAAGATGCCCTGTACAAGATTCTTGGTGTTGTTCCTGCTTGCGTGCGCCCTCCCTACGGTGAAGCCAACCAGCGCGTGGTGGACCACCTGAACAACCGCTGGGGACTGGTGGTGGTCAACTGGAACTTTGACACTCAGGACGCATCTGGTGCCTCTGTCAGCCAGAGTCTGGATGTCTACCGCGGCATCAAGGCCCCCAAGCACGCTATCGTCCTCAACCACGAGACCGTTTCCACCACTCCCGACAACTTGCTGCCCAAGGCCATCAACATTGTGAAGCAAAACGGCTACGTCCCCCAAAACGTTCAGACGGTGGCTACCAATTTGAGGTACAATCCTTACAAGGTTGTTGGCACGCCCGGTGTGCGCGACAGCACCTGGACCTGCGCCGGCAAGCCTCAACCAGGATCTGCTTGAGCAGGTCGTGAGAAGCGGTTCAGCATACCGCGCGACGAACTCGTCTCTCCAATGCATCCCTTGCCCTTTTGCCCCTCCACAGATGGTCACTTTCACATCATCCACCTTGCCCGCCGTCACTCCTACATACATGGACGCGCTGTTTCTTTTATCAGCCCCGCCTTCTCGTCTCGCCTCGGCGGTGGAATGGACACTTTTTTTTTCACTCAAGATTGTCGTCTGTGAGGCGGTGCTGGTGATGCGTCCCAGTGGGAGGTGGTGCCTGCACAGCGAGTCTCCGTGATAGTTGAGATGTTGCAACGACCTTCTTCGTGGAAAGCCGCAAAGGCATCGCGAAAAGCTTGGCCATGTCGAATTCGATTTGGTCGCGTGGACGTGATGTGATGCTGCTTGTGTTCAGCTATACTGTACAGTATAGCTGCATGGCATACCTTTGCATGAGCTGCTGCCGAGCGCTCCCATTGTCGTGGTTTTCGTTCTAGCGTGGTCGAGGCGGGCCAAAGCTGCAGTCGTGAATGTGAGGGTGTCTTGATTCACGAGTCGCGTGGTGCCGCATTACAGATCTGAGCACGACGGTCAATCACATTTTCATTCTGTACAACTCGCCCGCATGGGCCGGCCGGCCGGCACGTCGGCTTCTCCAAGCTCCCTCCCTGCGCGCGTGCATTTTAATTCATGAGTCGCCTCGCTCGAGTCGCGGGGGCGAGTGCGCCTTGCGCTCGCACCCGCGCCTGTGCGCGTGTTTTTTTGGCAAGACGATTGACGGAGCGCGGGTCATGGATCGGGACCTGAAAGATGCTGCATGCATGCATGCATGGATGCTGATGCTTGCGCGTGCTTTGGGCGCCAGCTCCAGCTTCTGGGCGGTGGCACAGCGTGCTGCCGGTCGCGCAATCAACAAACCATGCATCAGCCGCTTCTTGCTCTTCCCGCTCGCGTGCGGTACGCGGCAAATTCCTCGCCCCCCTCGATCGCCCACTAGCCTAGCTGCTGCATGCATATATGGCACTGGCTTGATTTTCGCCCCTTTCCTCAGCGGCCGACTCGTGCTCGATGCATGGAGGGCCGCACAGAAGACCACTTTAAGCGGTGAAGTACGGACTCCGCTAGATCTGGACCAGCAGCTTCTACACGGACTCGTAACTGTTCATCTCAGGCAGCGCGCCAGTGTTTGCGAATCTCCGCCCCACCTCTGTTACGTGCCCTGCTGCTGCAGCTTCAATCAGGTCTTTTTCGCTGATCCGACGACACTCCGCGTGAACTCGAGAGTAGGCGCGGCGCTGTGGAGCGTGTGCTCGCGGTGCGTGTGCTCGCGGTGCGTGTGCTCTCTGGCTGGGTCACGAGTCGTGAGAGTGCCTTTGGCAAGCAAACAGTCTGATGAGTAGCTGGGTCGGAGCGGGGGGGTAAGCCCTGCGAGCGGATCGCTTCGCTTTCCGTTACCAGCAGCTAACAGCGGAAGGTCATCTTTTGCGAACGTTGACCTCCTTACCGCTCCTGACAGACTCCGCATCGTCTCCATCCCCTCACCCCATCGTCCTCTTTCTCATTCTCGACGCTCGGGCACAGAGCCCAACTTGCGCTTGCCGAAAAGCTCGCCTCGACCACTTTTTGTTTCTCAGCCCTCTTTTTGTGTGTTGTTTGACTCGCTGGAACGATCGATTCGAAACACCAACTTCAGACGTCGCTCCGGCTTGCCATCATCATCACCACACCGCCATCGCATTCTCTGCCTCTCAGAACTCCTCACCACAGTACACTCATTTGGCTTTCTCGCTGCTGCTCGCCTTTCGCCTACCGGCCCCTCAGCTCATCACAAAAGACGCTGGCGCAGACGCATTCCCGACGGACACTCTTTCGTCACGCGCACGCATCATCGAATCACACCCCCACATTTGGATTCGCTCCGCATTCAGTCGCAACACGATGAAGCGTCGATGCCTGGTCCTTTGCGCAGCAGCTGCTTTGCTGGCCGCTTCAGTCTCGCCCGCCGTAGCAGGCTCTTCCGATGCAGCTCAAAAGGTGCTGCTGTACACATACGCCCAAGGTTTCCAGCATCCCTCCAGATACGACGCCGCAGACGCGATTGAAAAGTTGGGAAAGGACAATGACTTTGACACGTTTCACTTAGACGACCCTTCTCAGATGGAAGATGAGGACTGGCTGAACCAGTACGATGCTCTCGTCTTTATCTCTACCAGCGGAAAGGCTCTCACACCGCAGGGCGCGGGTGCGATGAGGAGGTACATCGAAGCTGGCGGTGGCTACATGGGCATCCATGAGGTGAGTGTTCGGTCGGGTGCACCTCGTAAAGACACAGCAGGAGAGCTCACGACGGGTCACGTCTCCCTCCGCAGGCGTCCGACACGGCCTACGAGTATCCGTGGTATGGTCGACTGGTGGGCGCCTATTTTGGGGGACATCCTTTCCCGCAAACTGCCAAGTACATGGTCGTCGATGGTGAAGAGGATCATCCGGCAGTCAACAATATTCCATCCAGTTGGAACGTGTACGGCGAGGTGTATCACTTCAGTAGCGATCCTCGCAAGTTGGATCACACCGTCGTTCTCACCGTCGATCACGGTTCCTACATTTCCAATGACATGACGATGAAGGAGCTCAACGATGTTCAGGGATCACCTCACCCCATCGCATGGTTCAAGGAGGGCAACCTGCTCGATGCACCCAAGAAATCGGTCGGTGGAGGCGTCGACAACAAACCGCACACCAAAAAGAGCCAGCAGGGCAAGGGCGGTGATGGAAGGTCCTTCTACACCGCTTTGGGACACACGCCCGCTTCTTGGAGGGACGACGATATGCTGAACCACATTCTCGGTGGTCTTCAGTGGGTTCTAAACTCCAGCACCATTGCTTCTGCAGGACCCGATGCGCCAAAGGGAGCACCTGGCACGGCTTACGTCGCCAAGCCATCCGCGAGCTCAAACAGCACGACCGCCGCATCAAAGAGCGGCACAAAGGGATCGTCGACGAGCAGCAGCAGCAGCAGTGGCGGAACAACGATCGACACGGAAGACGGAGCGAGCTCGTCGGCTTCCGCGTTGGCTTCATTTGGCATGCCTTTCTTCGTGGCGGCTACTATTGTCGGTGCGAGCTTGATCATCTGATTCGAAATGCGTCCACAGTCCCTACACTACTTTTTGTTCCGTCGCCACCATCTTAGTGTACTTTTACCTCGCCTCGGTAAGGAGCTCGCACGCAAGTGTCGCCACGTCATCGTACAGCGATCAGCACCAGTTCCATACCATCTCGCGCGTGCGCACGCACGAACCCTGCCGTCTTCGCCGTCGAGTTTATCGCAAGATATCGATTCCAAAACTTTCGTACCGCGCGTCGTTCTCCGCAACGGCACCAAGCACACTCCTTTTGCTTTGCAGCCCCTCGACTCGTCCCTTGTTCTTGCGGAAGTGCATGGGCTGGGCCCATTTCCCTCTCCTTCCCGCCTGCTACCACCAAATGCAATTAGTAATCCCATTACAGGCGCGCTGCTGTTGCTTCCGGGACGGCGCCAGACACACGCACCGTCAAAATGTGCGCAATGTGTCCGACGATTGCGCACGAGGTGTACATGCGTGCCGAGACGAGCAACAATGAAGTGCGACATGCACGACGGCAGGTAAAAATGTCCATTGGGCAAGAGCGAGTGATGGGGAGTAAGACTGGGTGTTGGGGGACACTTCTGATGAGTGCGTTGCATTCCTCTACATTAGTCACGAGCACACATGCGGCGGTTGCTCTTCCTTCGAAAAAAATGTACAACAGACAATCACGAGCGTTTATGCGAAAAGAGCCATCCCACCGACAGCTAATGCGAACAGCGCGAGCAAGCTGCTGTGCGAGAGGCACGAAGCCGCATTGCCGCTACTGCTGCCGTTGCCCGAAGCGCTGCTCCCGCTCGAGGACCTTGGAGGAGTGTAGCTGACGCCATTGAGCTGCGCGGCCGCTCTGAGCGCACCGTAATCTCCCGTCTGGCTGTAATCGGTGAGGATAAAGTTGGGATTGAGATTTCCGTGCTGTGCTGCGCACGCGTAAGCGCTGTCCAGTTGCGTCTGCTCGGAGTTGGTGCTGCCTAGATTGCCAGTGTCGGGATAGGTGACGTCGCCGAACAATCGCGTGCTGCGGAAATTGTTGGAGAGGGCCAAGAGGTTGGAAGAGTCTGAACCTTGCGCTATGCGATCCACCGAACAGTTGAATGGGACGGAAGTCTGATCGAAGGGCGTCTCCCACACGTTGGAGAACTCGGGCAGCAGATAGCCGGGATTGTTGTCGTCGGCTTGGGTGGAGAGAAAAGAGACGAGGGGTGTGCGCGCATCTATCATCGTGCCCAACGAAGGCCACTGGGAGCGAGACACTACCCCGTTGCTCCCCACGCCGGCGGAAGAGGGGTTGTAGGACTTTGCAGCTGCGCCGGTAGATTCGAAAGCTTGAGCGAACTGACTAGCTGGAAGATTGTCCGAATTGACAATGAGCAGCGTGACCACGTTGTTGGGGTTCGCATTGCTCCACGCCACAATCTGAGATAGCCAGTATTCCAACGTGCCCCCTTGAAAGAGACTGCAGTCCGAATGGCACAGGTCGATGCCAGCACCTTGCACCGAGACGTTGGAACTCTTGTGAGCTTGACTCTGGAGCAACCTCACGCCTGCGTCGAGTTGATCGGTGATGCTGATATTTTGATTGGCAGCGACGTTGGTGGAGCCGGCGTGAATGCCGTAGCTGTTGTGCGCGCCAACAAAGGTGACGTTGCCATAGCTACGTTCGCAGAGAGACGAATCCCCGTTGCAATTGGTAGCCCTTCGGTGAAAGGGCATCTTGCCGCGGTAAGGAGCGAGGAGAGCTGCTGCGGTGGCGTCTTTGCCAGAGGGACTCGGAAATGCAAAGATGATTTGACTGAGAATGACCACGCTGACCAGCAGCGTGGCGGTTATTTTGGCGGATGACAACATGATGAATGGACAGCGTCGAGCGTCGGTAAGAAGGTATGGTGGTGGAGAGGGCGAGGGCGAGGGCGAGGGCGAGGGCGAGGGCGGTGTAGGTAGGAGGTGAGGCGATGCCTGCTCTGCCTGCTTGCCCCGTCACGAGTGTCCCAGCGATGAAACTTCTAAATGGAGACAACAGACGCTCACGATGCTCCCGGCAAAGCAACATCCCCTCCGCACACACGCAAGCGCGAATGCACAGCCCTGCCGAAAGCGCCTGCTCCTGCTCCTGCTCCTACTCCTACTCCTCTCATGCACGCACGCCCGCCCTCTTCCCCCGCCCAGCGATGGATGCATGCATTTCGCCTACGTGATGCAGCGCGATGAGCGGCGATTCGATGGCCGTTGAGCGCAAAAGTCACGACTCACGAGTCGTCGATGCCGGGCGATGCGTGCATGCGTGCATGCATGCACGCTGGGCAGCCTTTCGACTGACTGACTGCTTCACTCACGAACGAACGAACCATCATGCAGCTTCCAAGATTTGCTTGCTTGCGCTCGCTCGCGCGGCGAGGGGTGTCGCTCGCGGTTGTCGATGGTGAATGCCAAGGAACAAGCGCGGGGCAGCGCTGACTGGACATTGCGTTTCGTAAGCGAGGCGATGAGCTTCGTGTGTTCGTGTGTTCGCGTGTGCATGGGCCGGCCGGCCGGGTGCCAAGCAGCAGCCAGGACAGCACAGCGCGGTCACAGGCAGGCAGGCAAGCACACGCGAGGGTTTTAGTCAGTAGGATCAAAGGATCAGCGCAATCAAGGCGTCGAGGGGTCGGGTCGAGGAACTGGCACGGGCGTCTTCCAGCGCGCCACGCCATTCGCGCGCTCGCTGCCACGTGGTTTGCGTTGGGGCTGCCTTGCCGCACGGACTCGACTGCATGCTGCTGCATGCGCATGCTTGGTCACAATCGAGGAATAATAGCCCGAGTGGAGGCGCATTTTGTGCGGAACCAAAGAGATCGGGAAGCGCGGCCGGCGACGTCAGCATGCTTGCTGCTGCTGCTGCGCTGCTGTGATCCTTCAGAAACACGAATTCGTGATTGTGATTCAGTGATTCGTAATCGTGAATGTGAATCATTGAATCATTGAATGCGAATGTCAATCAAGAATCACAATGTATGCACGCGTGTACCCACGGCGTACACGGTGATGGTAGAGGTCGTGATGCCCAGCCATCGCACCAGATTGCGCTGCACCTCCCATCCTCTTGACCACCATTCCCACCATCATCCCCACCAACAAACTTATCCAACATGTTTGCCTCTTCCGTTGCACGCTCGTCCATTCGCGGAGTCTCTAGGAGCTCCACTGTTCCCGCAGTCTCCTCTGCACAGCCCTTCGCTCAAGTCGCTCGCACCTCGTTTGCTCATTCAGCGCGCAGAGGCTACGCATCCGCTCCCTCTTCTGGATCATCATCTAACTTGCCGCTCTTGCTCGCCCTAGGAGGTCTTGGAGGTTTGGGAGCATGGTACGGTCTGGGCGGATTCGACTCTGGAAACGTCAAAAAGGTCGCTTCGGAAGCCGAGGGTGCGCTGGGATTGGGCGCCCTGTCCAAGGACGAGTTCAGAGAGTTTACGCTCAAGGAGGTCAAGCCGTACAATCACGATAGCGCATTCTACATTTTCGAGCTGCCCGACAACGCCAAACCTGGAATGGGTGTCGCATCTGCTGTCCTCATCAAGGGCGCTGGCGACGATGCAAAGGACAAGGATGGCAAGCCAGTCATGCGTCCTTACACTCCCGTCTCTTCTCCCGCCACTCCTGGCCACATTGACTTTTTGATCAAGAGATATGTGAGCGTGGCGCGTGCGCTTGCTCTCCCAGTCGACCTCCGTATGCTGATCTGGCGCTTTTCCCTGCCTCGCAGCCGAATGGAGCCATGACAAATCACATTCACGGCCTCAAGCCTGGTGACAAGGTGGCCATCAAGGGTCCCCTTCCCAAACTTCCCGTGAGTGCGACAAGTGCGAGTGCAAGTGCGAGCGCGATAGGGTTCCCACGGGTGACAAATCCTCGCTCACACCGCACCCTCAGTACAAGGCCAATGAGTTTGAGCACATTGGAATGATTGCAGGTGGTACCGGCATCACTCCAATGTGGCAAGTCATTCAGCAAATTGCGTCGGACAAGAACGACAAGACCAACGTGACGTTGATCTACACCAACAAGTCGGAAAAGGACATTTTGCTTCGGGAAGAATTTGACAGACTGTCCAAGAGCGATCCTCGCTTCAAAGTCATCTACGGTCTGGACAAGAAGAGCGGAAGCGTGCCTGCGAGCACCTTCGAGGGCTACATTACCCACGAGATCATCTCGCAAAACTTGCCCGTGAGTATAAAGATGAGTCAAGTCGGTGACGCTTGGCTGATATCTCACCCCTCCCCAACGAAGCTTCCCGGCAAGGCGGACAAGGTCAAGGTTCTCGTATGCGGCCCGCCACCCATGTACGAAGCTATTTCGGGTGGCAAGGGTCCCAAGGGAAGCCAAGGCGATCTCAAGGGACTCTTGGCAGACGCAGGCTACCAAGCTGACCAAGGTGAGAATGCGCCAGCGCAGACATGACGCTTTGGATTGGCAGCTGACATTTTCACGTCTTTAGTCTACAAATTCTGAGGGACGACTCGCTGCCCAACAACCTTTCAACAATCAAATAGAATTCTCTTGCTCGCTGTTCGTGCTGCGCAATGGGTGGTGTCTCGCTTGAACGGAGTGGAAATGCGAGGTAAGATCAGGTGTATCATCCTTTGAATGTGGGCTACACCACTCGTGAAGCGTTAGCAACGCAGGGACCCGCATGCGCCCGGCATCGCTGAGAGCGGTCGACGCGCTTCTGCTCGCCTGTCGCTAGACTGACCGAGCTGACGATCCGGCAGCACCAATGTACGCTCCCGAACGCCTCGAGGGAATCCGGGTAGCCTTGCTTTTGAATGTGACGACGACGCATCCCTACTTATGCACGCGCGACGACGCTTCTCCAAACGTGCGGATGGCAGGCAAACGAATTGAGGATCGACGAAGCCTCACCCTTTCCCCCATTTCGATTGCATCGTCTGTGCAGCGAGCAAAAGCGAGGTAAAAGTCTCGGGAGGGCGCGCGCGCGCAAGCGTTGGACGCGAGCTGACTGGCTGGCGATGATGGAAGTTTTGCGAGCGATTGCTGGGCTTGCAAGCTGCAACGCCGCTTTGAGTATTTTGGTCGGTCGAGCGGCGCAGGGACAGGGACAGGGACGAGGTACGCTTGAGCGTGTGGTGTGAGTACAAGTCACGAGTAGCGCTGCTTACTGGCGCGCATTCATCAGTCATCGTCTGAAAAAAGGGGGAACGTAAAAAAACGAGGTGCAGTTGTGCTGACGGAAGCTGCGCCGTGCGGGGGGAGAAAGGACGGTGCGTCGCGTCGCGTCGCGTCGCGTCGCTGCAAGCCGTTGCTCTGCTCTGCTCTTCGTCATCATCAGTCACGAGTAGCTTGATTGCAGTGATCCGGACTGACTCGGTCCAGATGGAGTCCACGCAGCACGGGTATGGAAGTGATCAAGTAGTCACGTGAGAATAGTACGCCCGCCGGTACAGGAAGCTGACCAAACCATTCGAGGAACAGTCTGTGCGGTCATCATGTTCCACGTCAGCTTTGAGTCATACCTGTTGTAATCGGCATTCGCAGATCACTAGATCTGCGCACGCTTCACATGTCCTGGTACAGCAGACAGAACAGCATCCTCAAGACTGTACAAAGACAAACGTTTGAGTTCTCAGTTCGCACAGGACGCGTCGTGGACGGGCGGCGTCCATCTTGCAAGAAGCTCTAGAACAATTTTGTCAGCATCTGGTCCATGGCGCATCTGTACCACGGGTCTACGCACGCTAGAACATCAGCTGGGCGATGAAGTCAGATCGAGTGACGGTGCAGCGCCAATGACTTGCATCACGTCATCGGTACCGGCCATTGCGTGACGGCCGTAAGGGGTGACCCTGACCACGGACCGAGACGGCTCCCTGATTCGTAATTTCTCCTCGCCGCTTCACTCATCTTCCCTTCATGCTGTCTGCTCGCTTTCGTCCTCGATCGTCGCGCGTCGCGCGCACTCCTCGTTTGCCTTTTGCATCCGCTGCGACGACCGCCTGCCTCAATATGGACTCACGAATGTCGCAAGTCCGCCGTAGCAATCTTGAATGAGACCATCCAAAAAAAAAAAAAAAAAAAAAAAAAAAAAAAAAAAAAAA
>CCYA01000265.1:1263817-1277901 GCA_900000165.1 Ceraceosorus bombacis
ACCACAAGTACACTCGATCCAGACTGCCCGTGCTCGGACCCAAATCCGAAGCACTCTGGAAAGCGCTGCACGAGCTCAGACCCAACACGTACGACTATGCTGGGAATTTTGGTGTCGAAGACGAGGGCTTCTGCGTCGACTCGACTGTCAAGAATCCCATCAAGACGTCTCGAGAAGCACCCCATCCCATAGCTGCAGGCACTGACATCTCGTCGTGTCCCGCCTTTACTTTGGACGCTTCGCCTGCTCTCTCTCTTATTCGTAGAGTGCTGGCGTGGGACAAGCTTTCCATCCCTGCCGATCTCGAAGGAACGTGGTACGGGGTAATTTTCCGATCAAAACGTCGACCTTTTGTCCACAATATCGGACTGTACGAAGCTGATCGGCTAGCTCACGAAGAGGCAGTCTCGTCGGGCGGATTGATGATGTACTGGTACGGCACGCCGGACGCTCTGGGCAGCAACTTGGCCACGTGCGTGTGGACGAGTCGAGAAGCTGCGAAAGTGGCTAGCGCGCTGCCGCTTCACAAGAAAGCGGCTAGCAAGAGCTCCAAGGCGTATGAGACCTTCGAGCTGGCTAGATACAGGCTCGTCGCGAGAAATGGCAGGCTCAGCGCGGAGGAGTGGATAGAGGGAGGAGATGGGGAAGAGGAGATGGAGGGAGAAGGCTTTAGATAGATGGGGCGCTTTGGCGCAATATTTGACTCACAGCATCCAAGAACATCCATACATGTACCATTAGACAATCAAGACAGCATCCACCAGCAATGCACGTACGAGCAAGCACATGCGAGCGGCGTGATTACGATGTATGCGTGCTCATGCGAAAGTTGCTTGGTCGAGCTGATATCGGATGAGAGAGCCAAGGAATGAGACCATGAGAATTGCGCCAAGCGACCTGGCTGAAGTCATCACTCACAATCAGTCTTGCTGCCGGTCAAGATCGACCAACACAGACAGCGCCAGGCAAGAGTCCTGGGGGCGAGGCCTGATCACGTGATCGTCGTTCCAAACCGTGCCCCTGCATCCACAACTCAAGACTCGCGACTCGCGCTTCATAATCTCTTGACTGCAGCCCGAGATTCACCATTGACGAGATCGTGAATGGGACCACAAACGCACCCTTGTCTGATTCACACTGTGCATCGAGCCTGCTAGCCATAGTTCGATTTGCACAACCTCGTGAGTCGTGACTCTATCTGCAGAAGACCAATAGCGCTCTGCTTTGGTCATTCTCGCTCCAGCCCGCGACAGGATTCGACCATCAAGATCGTGCTCGGTGCATACGGCGCCTAGACAGATCACGCCGGATATATACCAAGTCCCAATTCGGCTTGCCCACACCCGGCCTGCCTGATCAGGGTGCACAGCTCGTAGCACGTCCTGATATCAGCGCGCCATAGCTCAGACCGGCGCTCGGATCAGTGCGTAGACATCACTTGTGTTGCTCGCTGGCATCGATCTGCAACAGCTACGCATCATGGCTGTCAGACCTCTGGTCAACCCCGGTCTTGGTGAGTGCACAGTGTGGATGCCGCAGCGAAGGATGATGGGACATTGCGCAGGAAAGATCTGCTCACCATCTCCTTGCTCGCCCTCTTCCCTCTGCTGCGCCAAATCTTCGACAGCCGGCTGCTGCACCATCCTCTCCATTTTTGGCATTCTCTCGCTCGGAGTCATAGGCTACGGCTTTGCACACAACTGGGAAGCATTCATGGGCTCCATCAACGACCCTGTGGATGGTCAGGCAGTAGCTAGCACCTGCTACGTCGCTGCTCTCGTATTCGTGGGATTTGTGGGCTTTTGCGGCTGTCAGGTGGGTCATGCTAGGTATGCTAGAGGCATCGCTTTGGATTGAGGGTTGTGCCTCGATGCGCGCCTGACATCTTCAACAGGTGAGCGCGAAGCTGGAGAAGGCCGAGGGGTGCATGGATGCAGAAGCGATGGAGTGGTGTGGTACAAGCTGGCCGGGGACGACTATGTCGACTATGTGCGGAAACAACAATATGGAAGAACCTGCAAGGTGTAGCGCGTACCACATGTAAGCGCTTTTCCAGACGTACATCACGCCTTCGGCGAAGGAACGCAGCCGCAACGTGGTGTGGTGCGGCGTGGTCAGCCACGCCTGAGAGATCGCTGTCATCGCGGTCGTTGGACATGGACGTTTGCCGGGCTTCAGCATGAAATCTGCGCTGACACCGAGCCCTTGCTCCTCGCCCTCACGCGACGCTGTGACCTTGCCAGCCGCCTCGTTGCTTTTAGATTCCTGCGTCAAGTCACCAATCCTTCGACGCTGATCTGCGCTTCCGTCCTGCGGTGTCCTCCTCATTCAATGCCATCTCGTTCAGTCCGTTCGCGGCTGCCCAACAGGGGCGACTTTCTGAGTACCTACCGGCACGCACGCGGACAAGGTTTGACCATCTGCTTCTTCACGCGCCGGTGTGGTGGAGGCGCGGTGACTGTCGCGATTGTAGATGGAGACAAGAGAGGGTCGGGGCGAGGCAGATGCAGGAATGGTGATGGTGGCGCATTTACGAGCGAATGCGCTGGAAGATGGACAGACTTTGGAAAAGAGAGTTCTTGGCACAGTAATAAGGTGCATCGCCACATCTTTCGACACGAAAAGCTTGGCTGTCATGTGAGGCTCCGGGTGAGTGACTTTGGCTGACTGACACAGATTTGGTACAGCGACGTGCACACACATGCAGACAAAGCGATGGCGGTCTCTCTCCGCGCGCGAGAGAGCGAGGGATGGTGCAAGAGTCATCCTCGTCGAGGCGCGGCGGCATCGCCACCACCTCCGATGTTTCCCGAGCCGAACCTTGTTCAAATTTCCAGCCCTGCCGTGCTGCGTGCTGCGTGCTCGTCTTTGCCACGGGAGGGCGGAGCGCGACAGTGCACTCGATCTGAGAGAACATCGCGAGGGTCTTCTATGTTCACACCACCCATGACCGCAATTCGTCGACGTCGTAGGCGCGCCTCATCCTTCTCATCCGGAGAGGGAGCGGAATGGCAAAGAGAGACGCGCGTTCGTGTACCGGTATGCTTCTTTCGCCAGCGCGCTGTCCTGTTCGGCGTCAAAGCAGTCGACGCGGAGGTTGGTGCCAACCGCGCCCCGACGCTGATCGTTCGTGGTCATTCAAACTCTCGAACAAGGTCAGCGGCGACAAAAACATATGTGGCCACAAGCGAGCTCCGGTAGCTCGCTTGAAGGCGTGATCAAAAACAGAATAAAAGGTCAACGGCGCGACATCTCTGGAGCTTACTCGTGCGGCGCCACCAACAGCTCTGCGCCATTCGGGTGCTCGCCACCTGCCTTCACAACAAACAGTCCGCACATTCAGTATACGTGAGCCAAGCACACGATCGTCAGACCTGCAGGAGTCCCAAACGACCGGACAGTCGATGTGTGGACCAAGGACGGTTGGGCGGCAGCGCAGAACCATTTTGCTTTCGCCACCACCGCCGCAGCCCGCGGCCATTCCCACGTCAGAGCGATGAACGGACTGCGTGCCTCGAAAGGTATGCAATAGTCGAGCTACTTTTGTACGTGTCGTTGCACGCATTGGCGAGACCCGACGGCCTCACCCGAATGTCAAAGGCGCTTACATTGGGCGAAGACGAAGACAGGATGAGGGCGCGCTGTCTACGAGCGCCCGAAACACGTCTCAAATCGACGACCATCGGTGGCGACGAGTCTACACGGCGTCGCGGTGTGGTGTGTGCGTTGATCCGCCAGCCAAGGGGCTCCACACAGGAAGAATTTGCCACACACGCACACATATGACATATGCTCTTGGTGGCCAGACACATATAAAAGATGTGGAGAATCCCCATCGAGAAAGGCATCCCTCACTTCACTGCAACATTTACTTTACTTTCCACCGCGCTTCTGGAACTGGCTTCCACCAGCTCGCTACAACATCTGCACTTGCACTTGCACTTGCACTTACATTTCCAATTTTTTTTTTAGTGGTCGAGCACGATGCGCTTCTTGTCCTCTTCGGCTATCGCGCTCGCGCTGGTCATGAGCTCCACGCTCGGGCGCCCAGTCATAATCAAAGATGCGGGCGACAGCTCACCAGAGCGTGTTTCATCTCCAGGCGGGTCGCCGAAGCACACATTCAGTGAAGACGTGCTTCTTTGGCATGACCAGCTGAAAAAGGACCTTCCACCAGGCCAGGAGCCGGACCTCGACCACGAATTAAGAGGGGGCCCTGAAGCGCTCAACCAAAAGCTCGCTTTGGCGCGCTGGAAAGACAAGTACGAAAAGGCAGCGCCTGGCTACGAAAGGGGCTCGATGATAGCCAATTTACTCAGCGATTATGACAGTGAGTGAGCGAGCAAGCAAAGAGAGCCTTGAAGCGCAGCACCAGCGCAACGTATCGCCTCACAACACACAGTTTGAGAGAGAGTTGACATTGGCCTCGATCCGACTTGTAGAGCAACGTGGTAAGAAGCCACTTGAGTTCAGAGGCACGCGGGAAAACCCGGAGTGGCATATGCCCAAATCCCCAAAACGCGTCGACCCGCCGCCGTTCCTGGACAGCGACGGTCGCCCAATATCAACATCGTCGCCTAAGTCCAGCCTCAAAATGACCCGCCAGGAGCGATACTTCATGGCAAGGTCTGGTAAAAACCCACCACCACCACTTTCTCCTGTATCACAATACCTAGCGGACCATTATCGTCACAAGTTACCGGCAGTTTCGCAAAATCCAAGCTCAACGCATGCCTTAGAGCCCAAGCCACTCTCCGGCCCTTCGCAACCCGCCTCTACCACCAAGAAACCAGGCTTCTTCACGAGGGTCAAGAACACGTTCCGCGGCAGGACTAGTGGCTCTAGCTCGACTTCTGCGGCTAGCAACGCGCACACTTCTGACATGTCGCATCTTGCCGATGACGCGACGAGCGCGCTCAAAAAGCTGCCCGGGCATTTCTGATAATATGCCGTGGCCATCGTGTAGGCTGGTTGGGCTTGCGCAATCCGTTGGCGAAGCGATCGATCGCCGTCTTGTCGAGCAAAGCTTTGTAAAATTTTCTCGGCGCGCGACTTTTTCAATCTCATACAGCTCACTTTTGCCATGTATGAAAGAGCCTGGGCTCGTCTTCTGCTTGCTTCTTCAACTTGACCACCGTGAGCAGGACCGGAAACTTTGTCTGAGGCCGTTGCAAGCGCGCTACCAAGATCTGGGCTCACTCCGGATGGCTCATTTGGCGGGTTGGTGGGCTTCAAGGACCTCTTCTCGGCGGGGTGCCAAGACCTGCTCTCTCACGCTGACGAGAGGGTTCTGGGGCGCCTTTTGATCAAATATCTGCTCGTCTCGTCGAGGTGTGGGCAACGTTCCGCTATCTTTGCACGCGCTCGTCTTCACCTCTGTCCTCGTCGCGCTTCTTCACTCCATCTCCTGCTCGCCGTTCTAGCAAAAGCATCGTGTACTTTCTTCATAGCCTTCTTCCACTCTTTGAGCTCCGCTGCATCTTCGAAATCCTCTTCGTCGAACATCTCATCTGCACTCCAATTGTTGTGCTCCAGCTCCTCTTCGTAGGAGTCGACTGGGCCTCCTTCGGGGTCACACTCGCACCACTGCATTCGGAAGTCCTCACAAGATGCCTCACGCTTGCCTTGATGACTTTTGTACGCCTGAGCTGCTTCCGGAAGAGAGTACAAAGACGCGCCAGACGCCCATTCTGCGCGCTCAAGCGAGATTTGATTGCCTCCTTCCTCTCGCCGAATCAATTGGAATTCTTTGCAATCGAGATACTTTCTTGGCAGAGCGTCGAGTACCTCTTTGAAATCCTCGAATGATCGCTCATCTTCGCCGACCAACTCCAAGCGCACGCGATCGAAGGGTGGGTAGACTTGACCTCTTCTTCTGCGCAGCTGAACCCTGGCAAAGTGGACGACCCAATCGAGTGGCCACTGGGGCGCTCTGCGCCTGCTCCAGTCCAGGCGACCCTGTACAAATCTCAAGGCGACATTGCGACCTGTTCCGTCAAGCTTGTCATCCGCAGTAGGCAGGTCTTCTAGCCGAGCCCAGTGAGCCGGCCGCATCGCGTGGGTGCAAGTGTACAACGTCAAACATTGCCGAACCCGCAGGCGTCGCCATAGAGGACCAAGGCGATAGTCGGATCCGCTGAGAGCTAAATGATTCACAGTCATCTTGCTCTGGGCATCCATGCTCTGCCAGAAGCGCAGGTCAAGGTTCATCCTTTCCATAGGTGATGGATTGTAGAGTGGAGCAGGTCGCGGATCGCCTGGCCACGTGATGTGCACCGAGCCCACGAGACGCGCAATGGCGCTCGAGGAAAGGGCCAGTCCATGGAGTCGAGACGGGCGAGAGTGGGCACAAGTAGTACTGCTGGACACTCGGCTCGACCACGCCGCCTGGAAGGGATCGGCTTGCTCCTGTTGCTGGTCCATGCCAAATAGAAAAGTGAGCAAATCGGTCCAGATCTCTAACTCTTGCGCCACCTCTTCTGGCCTCTTGTCCCACCTCGTCTCCTCGATCAGAGTCTGCCGAGCCTCGCTCCTCTCAAGCAGCACATCATCCACCCTGACCAGTCCCAGCGCGGCGACGTTTCCCTGCCTGCTTCTCAGAAAAGCCTGCACCTGTCGCGTGGTGCAGAGAAGAGGAGAGTGGGCAGAAAAGGCGAGGGAGACGTTTCGCGCGAGATGAGTGACTTGCAGCAGCGTCTTGCAAACACGCATGTCCAGCGCGCAGGCTTGCTCAAAGATGCGAAGCAGCAGCTCGACGGGCAGGCGTGTGGGAGTGGGATGCTTTGCCGAGGTGAGCGCTGAAGCTGTTGACATCGGATCGCTGCGCGGACATGGTCGGACAGTGCGTGTCATGCCATCGAGACTAATGTTGAGGTCGAGTGAAAGAGTTTCCATGGGAAATGCCAAAGAAAACAGATCGGCCTGCTCACCACGCGTGTGCTCGGCCGTCTTTGCGAGTGGTGATGTGATCCTAGGACATCTGTGCCTACAGACCAACGGCAGATCTACACGGATAGATGCCTGCCTGTGTAAAAGGCATCGCACATGTGCTGGAGCTTCACAACGATTGCTGGGAGTGCGGCATAAGCAGAGCAGCACTCAACATTGCTGCTCTAGGCCCAGCCTGGCCTTCTGCACAATCTCATGCCCGCGGACAATGGCAAGTCGTGCGTGTGGTGTGCTGAAGGATGGATGTGAATCACGACGACTTGCGATTAAGGCGCGCGGAAGAAGCAAGCTCGCAACAAACACGCGAGTCACCAGCTGCAGTGGCGTACCGCGTCACGCGCATGTGTGCATCCACGAGCACCCGCACACGTGCATCGAGCGACAGTCACTCCACGTACGATCAAGTTGTATCAAACTGGCAGTCCTACAGGCACTCAGACTGTAGGTGCTGTTGGAGATCGTACCTAATTCAAGACAATCGCAATGACTTCTACGTTATATGCAGTACACAAACCCCCGAGGCCAGCAGGCACGTCACAATCGCCAAAAGTTAAAGTCGCACGAATTTTGAATCGAAAGTTGAAAGTATCTATTGCGAGGGAGGCAAAGAGGCGTGGGCAGTGTGTTCGAGACGAGGGCAAAACGGAGCATGCAACCTGATTGCGGCAAGTGCGAAACGTTAGGCAGACATTGGCTTTCATGGGCATTAGAGGGGCGAGGATGCGGCGGCGGCGGCCCTTTGTGAAAGATTGCGCAAGGGTGGACGAGGCGCGCGCAGCGCAATTGGGAGGAGGCAAGGTGGTCGACACGGAGACAAAGCCAGCGCAGAGCTCATGCCCGCAGAGATGTGCAATCTTGATATGTTTCATCCTGGTCGTGACGTGACGAGTGCTTGCACAAAGTGTTTTCAAAGACAGAATTAGTCGTGCTCTATCGTGACTGATCACTGTGGTGATCTTGCTTATCGAAACGGATGGTCGGTAACGAGTGTGCATGATACGTAGATTGGTCAACTCCTTGATCGTTCCATTTCGATCTTGCGCCGCCAGAGCCAAACTCGAGACTGGTTTTGCATGAGGCCGAGGAAGACAAGCGGGGTTGATCAGCTGGGGAAAGCGCATTTTCTAGGCCAGGGGGATAATCCGATAGTAGAATCGCAGGCACGAAGCTGCCGTCGGTCCAGTGGCAAAAGGGCCGGGTCGCTTCCGCCAACGTTGCACCAATCAGCTTTGATCAGGCGGCCTAGAAGGTGCATGACGCTGCTCATGCTGATAAGGTCTCTGCAACAACCTCTCAATCGCCGCAATGTGCTTGGCGTGTCTTCTACTCGTGGCCAAGTGCGGTCGAATAGCCTCCTGCAGTTTCTTGTGCTGCTCTTCCGACGCCACTTCCAGCACTCTCTGCAGGACATAATTGGCGTACTGGTCTGTCATCATTTGTACAGCTGCCGGAGTTCGGCTCAACGCTGATGTGCTACCATTGCCATTGCCATTGTCGTTGCCAGTGCCGTTGTTGACGACCGCTGTGGATGACCGAGCAGCCGAAAGTCGCGCTGGAGACGCATCCACCAACGTCAAAGTCTCTTCGATCAGCTGTCGCCTTTCCTGCTCCGAAGCAGCCCTGAGCACTGCCTCGACCACGTTGCTCGCGAATTTGTGCTTGCTGAGCTGGAGCACCTGTCCCTTGGTTTGCAGAATAATCCTGTCCCTGTCCGCCGCTTGTCCCTTGTAGAGTACCCACTGAATCACGTAGTTACCATACTGGTCCCTCATCAGATTTTTCGCTTCCTCGTGCAGCTCCTCCAACAGAGGCCTGCTCATGCGCTCTTCGCAATGCTCAAAGATCCTCTGTAGCACCCTGCACGAGTAGCAATGGGCCGCCAGTTCGCCCACTCTTCCTCTGAAGGCTTCAGCGACAAAAGCAACATCGCTCGAAGGTCGCACCCTCTTCAGCACCTTTTGCACCACGTGGTTCGCGTTCTGATCTTGCACACACTCCAGCACGTGCTCTCGAAGTTCTTCAGCCATGGAAAGCTGCTCGTGAGGTGTCACGTAGTCAAGTGCTTTTTGTACCACTCGGCATCCGTACGTGCCGAGAGAGAGAGAAAATATGGAACCTAGTATGTCGGCTATCAGGGCACTGCGCTGCTCCTGCGTCCCGTGCTCGAAGAGCTTTTGTATGACCTGCAGTCGATCAATGCCACGTGTCAATACAGTACCGTCGCTACCTTTCCTTTGCAACTCACGTAATTGCCAAAGACATCGACCATGAGTTGCTTCGCAGCCGGCTTGAGCTCCTCAAATACCTCGTCTTTCTGCTTTTGATCCGCCGAGTCCATTCTCTCCTGAACGAATCGACTTCCATGCTGATCGCTGCTGAACTCCACCAAGTGTCCTTTCAGATCTTCGAGCTCGAACCGTCTTGCACGTCCGCCCATCAGACCTCTGCTTCTAAATTCTTCCAACAGCGCCGATCGATTCGGCGAGGCCGCATTTTGACCTTCGTTCACCAGGTCCGAGCGTGTCGACATACCGCCGTTGAGGAAGGCCGATCCTGCTGCTAGACCCGCAGCGTTACGTCCGGCAAGGTGTGGCGGCGGCAAAGCAAAAGGCGCAAAGGAGATGGAAGAAGCGTTGGAGTGGTTTCTAGAGTGTCGGCCAGGCGGGGCAGCGTTGTGACTTGTTGAGCCAAACCGAGCAGTACTGTAGAAGCCGGGCTGGACAGCGCTGTTCTGAGAATGAGCAGCGAGTGGAGATGCTTGAAGAGCGCCCGCACGGAGTGGAATGGGCGCACCGGCAGAAACCGCTGCGTTTGGCGAGATGTGCATGGGTACCATGGAATGAGCAGTGGGCAGGCGTTGATGATTGCCCGTGCCCGTGGGCGACGAAGGAGAGTTGGGTATCATACTAAGGCCGTATTGCGAGCTTGTACCATTTGAAGCGCTGTTCGGTGCCAAAGAGGCATTGCTGAGAGGACCACCAGGAAAGCCGGAAAATCCCCCCACGCCTGCAGGATATGAAGCATCGCCAGCGAAGGAGGAAGCGTAGGAGTCCTGTCGTCGGTGCGCTTGACGCGAAGCGCCGCGCTGCAGCGGAACGAAAAGGCGAAAGGCTCAGTGAAAGCTCGAATGTCGACGCGTCAATCGAGAGAAGCTACACCTCACTCACGCGATGATGATTGTTCCTGCTCGCAGGTCGACTGCTGGGGCCCGAACCGAACATGTGGCTCTGAGTGCCGTACCAATCGTGTGAAGCGCTGGCCGGAGAAGGATGAGCGAGACTAGGAGAAGGTATGATAAAGGGGGTCATCGGTGGCGCATATCCATACGTCGTAGCAGCATTGGGGTCGTGAGAGAAATGGATCTGAGGTTGATGCATCTGTCCATATACCGATCCTCCGCCGGTCAGTTGTGGCACTAGACCAGCAGGATACGTCGCATTAGGATAGACGAGCAGCGGTCCGGTTCCAACGAAAGATTGATCGCCGGTCATCGCGCCCCCCTCCGAGGTGCCTGCAGAAGGCAACATGGGGGGACTTTGTTGAAAAGCGGCGCCAGCCTGCACATACGGCTGCACCATCATACTGCCCGACCCGTGCGCTAGACGGTGCATATGCTGCGGAGTGGGCGGCTGAGGAATGGGAGCATAAGGATCCGGTGTGGTCCTGTACGATTCGAAAGCGGCCATGTCCATCGCTTGATGCGGAAGCAGCATTGCTCCGTGTTGCGCACGACTCGGCTGACTCATGGCACTCGAATGGCCGTACGACTCGGGACTCGTAGGCTCTGGTCCAAGCTCAGGAGAAGCATAGTACTGTTCTTGTTGCTCGTCGTGGTGCTGCCCGCCATCTCGCGAAGCGACAGGGGCGTACATGGTGGCACTTCGATGAGGACCTGCTCCCCCCTGATCGGGAGGACGAGTGGCATGCGGCGAGGCAGGAGCCTGGACGGCAGCAGACGAGGAAGGAAAAGTCTCACCGGCTCCTTGCGCCTCTAGCTGGTGTACTTGG
This sequence comes from Ceraceosorus bombacis, assembly GCA_900000165.1. NCBI lineage: Eukaryota > Fungi > Basidiomycota > Exobasidiomycetes > Ceraceosorales > Ceraceosoraceae > Ceraceosorus > Ceraceosorus bombacis. Next base: position 1,274,774 of record CCYA01000265.1, read on the forward strand.
AGTGTTCCGGGATCCAGAGTCGCAGCTCTTACAGGCTGCTTAGCCACGCGGGGACGACCGGTCGAGGACGATGCCGCCTCGCGAGCAGGGACGGACTCGACAGAGGCGCCACCACTGATTTGGGCCTGTTCGACCAGCAAATCCTTTCGCTGTTGCTCAGGACTGAGAACCTGTGCAGCGCTGGTGGGAGACGCAGTCTGCATTGATTGTAGCGTGACGTTCGAGAGTCTAGAGGCTAGGGAAGCATCTATGGCGTGCGAGTGCGCAGGTTGCTGCTTGCCAGACAAAAGACCCCGAGCAGCAGCATGCGCCGCTCGTGCTCGTTCCTGAGCGAGAAGAATACAAGGCGGAGCTCAGTCGCAAAATCAAGGAGAGTCGGGCGACCTACGCAGCTTCGTGAGCCAAGCGTCATTCAACCACTCACCTCGTCCTCTTCGAGCGGATCTTCAGCAGCGACGCCCTGCCTTCTCGGAGGTGCGCTAGTGAAAGATCTGGTAGGCACGGGTTTGGCCCACGCATTAGGTCTCGGTGCGGCCGCGTCATCGGCAGCGACCACACCTGTAGGGTGCTGCATTTCGCTGCTCGTGGTCTGGACTGCTCCTTTCCAAGCGGGACTCGAGGTCGCAAGAATGGGTGGAGATTTTGTAGCTGCGGCCGCAGCAATGTTGGCGGCACTGCTGGACGATGCGACTGGATCAACGGTGGCTCGACGTTGGGGATGCACTGGCGATTGCGAAGCGTTGGCACGGGCGCGGAAGCTAGACGATGAGGTCTGAGCGGATGGATCGGTCATATTTGCGGCTGTTGCGTGAGCTTGAAATGCAGTGTACGATGATGATGATGATGGCCGCCAGGGAAGGAGGAGTACGAGTCGCTTTGAGTCAGATGAAAAATGCTGCGACTGCACCGCTTGATTTTGCGGGGGCTCCTAGCCAGCCAGCAAGGTCAAGGAAATGGACAGAAGGCGCAGCAATCTGTCTCGGCTCGTCTAGCCTGCCTGGCGCTCTCTGTGCTCCTTGTCCTCTTTACTCGGTCACGAACCGCCCGATACTCGCCGACCTAGCGTGCAAGGATTCCTGAACGCGCCGGCTCTTCTATGTGCCGCTCTCCTCCTTGCCGCTCCTGGCCACCGATGGCTACGGTGGAGGTAGCGATGAGCAGCCCCACCCGACTTGGCCGCTGATTGGTTGTCCAGGGTGCCCTAAGATCTTACGCAGGGATCAGGTGACCAGGTGTAGGTTTGGAGGGTGTGATGACGGAGCACTACACAGGCCAGATGAAGAGTTCTTCGTCGCTTTGTCCCTCACAATCGTTGGCCGATAGGCAGCCAAATTGGCTAAATCATGAGAGAGAGAGATATAGATGTGGTAAGCTATCGCGATTCGTCAAGCAAAAAGGTGGCTCGTGTTCAGCTGCACATCGCTTCTTCACCGCTTGCTTGTCTGTCCCACTTTGTGTCCGCATTCCGGCCACACACCCTGCCACACAGGCAAGACATGAGACACGAGCTACCCGCTACAACAACCGCGCTTTCAAGAGCTCGACTACGTCGACGTAGCGCCAAACGCCACGCATTACTCAACAACGCCCCGGCCCTCTGGTCTCAGCCCGCCCCAGGAAAGAGATGCTGATGACATCATGAATTGCGCTACGCCTTCTTGGTCCCGAAGCAACCATGCATTCCGCTATTGTGATTGCGGGCGCGCACCTCTTCCTATCTGTCCGCCCCTCGTCACATCCATTCACTCACTTTGTCGCACGTGCTGCAGATAGCCGAGACAGCAGCTTGTCCTTCGCCAATGGAGCTTGTGCGCTTGGCAAGTGGAAAGAAGCGAAAAGAAATACTGAAAAATGACGATCCTGTCGGAACTTGCGAACGTTGATTGACACGGGATCGAGTAGATGGCGGAATGGCGTGCGGCAAAGTGTTACTGCGCGGGTACCAGTACAGCCCACATCGATGCGTGTGAAGTGTTGAGAGAAGTCGGGCCGATGGAGGAAGCACTGCGAGTGACAAAGCTGGGCCGTGGAATGCTTTCGTGCGCGGCTCTACTCTACGCTCCTCTCGACTCTGACTGGGGCGGTGGCTGTCACGTTTGGAAAGGCGAGCGAGCTGAAGAGTACGCTTGCTTGGTGCGTCAGACGACGTCGCGATTCTCCTCACTCTGGTGTCTGGATTTGTGACTGCCTGATGACCATGCTTGGTGGTGTATGTGTTGCAAATAGCAATCACGAAGCGTGGATGAGCATCGTGAATGCACCGCAAGCCTTCGAGTCCAGCCACCTCAGGTGCTTCCTGGTTGGCATACCTGCTTAGACTACATCGTACTCACACTGTATTCGACCCTGACTCACACTGCTGCGCAGCTGAAATATGTGCGCACGAGGCGCATCCGTGCTCAATTGCATCTTGCGTCAGAGCGCGTCAAGGCGGGCGCTCCTCTATCCGCATCCCACGCCGCTGCCTATGCCTGCGCCCTTCCAGCAGTGAGTGATCTTCTCATTCACGCAAGTCTTGGACTACTACTACTACCATTACTACTGTGGTAAACCCACAACACTACCTGAACCCACAAAATAGACTGCTGTACTCATTATATAGATGTAGGGGTACTGACCGCGTCAAGCGTGCCTCAAGCAGTAACGCGAGCGGCTGTGGATGTTCCAAGTTGCGCTCAGACTCGAAACCTCAATCCGATTCAGTGCCCGTCCCACCATCATTCAATTCGCATTCACAATTGTCACCATCATCCAAATCTGCCTCATTCGCCTCATGCGTGATCCAGCTAGCTGATCAGTCAGATTCACAACGGCCACGCTAGGCTTGTCCAGCCGTGTGTGCTGATTGGCAACCATTCAATCCAAGTGGCCGCCCACATTTTGCTCTTCTCTTCACTCAAGCTGGCGCCGTTGCGGCCTGATGGATCGTGAACATCTTGAAATCCATTCACGATTGACGATTTAAGATTGACCATTCAGATTGACAATTGATGACTGTGAAGCGTGAAATTACGAGTCACGAAAGTGACTAACTCTAGCGTGCGTGCATGCATGCATGGACCTTCTGGATTTCTTGATTCCGAACGATCCGAGCGGGCCGAGCGTGCGCGTGAGTGCGCGTGAGTGCG
>CCYA01000265.1:1278088-1322633 GCA_900000165.1 Ceraceosorus bombacis
GCTTCACAGCCACCAGACACGCGCGCGCACGCGCCATGAGATCTGGGCCGGTATGCCTCAACACAACAGTCACAGTCAGCAAACGTATCAAGACTCGCGTTGGCCGCGAGCCGCACGCTTCTGATGCTATCATGCACGGATTCATCAAGCTCCTGCATTCGTGATTCTGATTCACCATTCGTGATTCGTGAGCCGAGATTGTGATTGGTGATTCAGATTGATTCTGGGCTGCGCGTAGATTCAGAAGAAGTGTCCAGAGGTCATCTCGAGGACCCTGATGCTGCATGTTGCGCATCCCGATTGAGACGCAGCATTCCATCACTGCTTCCACTGATTACAACCATCGAAAGCAGGCCCCTGGCAGCTCGTCTTGAGCCGATGATAGCAGTAGTGGTGATAGCGGCGAAACGAGGTCACATGCCTCACGAGATGATGCAGTCACAAATCAAGCGCACGCGCACAACCACGTGACGCCCACCAACAGCAAGCTGATCATGATGAATCGTGGATTCGATTCAAAATTGCTGGATCAAGTTGAATGTCCGAAATCAAGTATGGTAGGACGAGCGCTTGCCAGAAGAGTAGCCGCTACAAATTAGTCAGCTCTTCGAACATCGCCCTAGTGAATATTCGGCAATGCCAACGTGTATGCGATGGTGCCATTTCGGGTCTTTGCGCAACCAAATGGGTAAGGCGGGGCAGGGCGGAGCTCAGAGGCTCAAAGTGGGGCGCAAAATTACAGCAAAGCAAGCCCCAAGGCAAACACAGCAGCCACATGTGGTACAAGAAATGCCGACGGATGTTGGAGGATGGAGCGAGAAGCAGATGAGGGGATAACATCGTTGGCGCTCCCAGGTCGCGAAACGTTATTCAGTCGGGCAGCGGCTTCGGCCACGCCGTTTTTGGCGGGCGTGTCCCAGTAGCTTGGTACCGTGGTACCGATCGGCTCGTCAGCGCTAGCATACGAATGCATACCTCCACCCGGCACGGAAGGCGACTCACTCGACCAAGACGAAGGTTGCGCGAGTCTTCGTCTCTGAAGCACAGCGTTGCACTGTGCTTACGATGCCGTTCTCTCCGTCTGCAGAATTGGTCGTGGAGGTGGCATTGCGGTCGGGAGTCGAGATAGCCACAGTGCTACCCAGTGGTTGGGTGTTCTTGTTATTGTTCAGCAGTGCCAACGTGCCATCGGAACGGCCGCGATCGACGGAACAGTTGAAAGGCAACTCTGCGGGCACAAGATCGCTGTGGCGGTCAGGGCTGCTGCTCGAACTCCACGCACAGACTTTTCGGGTGCAATCTCACCAAGCTGATCAAAGGGGTTCTCGTAGATGGAATCAAATTCTGCAAGAATCCAGGAGACCTGATCGCGATCTGATGCGTAGTCGAGGAAGATAACCACCCTCTTGTCTTGATCAATCATCTCACCAAGAGTCGGCCACTGATCTCTTGAAGGGCTAGGTCCGTAGCTGCCATCTGCGCGCTTGTTGTCGGGCCACCACGTGTTGTTCGCATTGAAGCCAGTTGAATTGAAGCCCGCCTCCCAGCGTCTAATGTCCACTCTATCCGGATTCGTCATCAAGATCGTCAGAACTTCTCGTGGATTCTCGTCCAGCCAAGCTCTGACGCTTCTCAAATAGTCCTCGAGCGAACCTCCATCTTGTAACAGACAAGACGTGTGGCATAATGAGAGTTCGCTAGGATTGGACTCGCTCGATCGAAAGACGCCGTAATTTTCATGCGCCTGCCCTTGGATCAATCGAATGCCGCCTTCAAGAGTGGTTGTGATGTTCACCGCCTGATTGTCGCTCACTCCATCTCCCACAGCGTAGCTATTGTGCGCTCCGATGTAGACAACGTCGGCATAAGACTTGCCGCAAAGCTCAGCATGACCGTTGCATGTAGGAGCAGCGGCCAAAGTCGTTGTCGATGTGGCTTTGTCAAAGTACCAAGCTGGCAAGATGGAAGCGCTGGCCTGCAAAGCTGTCGACAGGAACAACAATGTAGAGGCGGCGGTCAAATGCATTTTGTTGCTGGCGGATGTAGGTATGTGCACGCACCGTTGCGTGCAATTCAAAAAGTATTCTCAATGAGTCGTGAATCTCGTAAGGTAGTCGTAATTGTCGAATCGGGATTTTGCGGTCAGTCGTCAGTCGTGAAGGATGATGAGGGGGCGTTTGTCCAAGCCATGTGTACTCCGACGGACGGAGGGGGTGGTGTGGGGGAGGGCTGGTCAGAGGCCAGGCAGATGAGAAAGATTTGAACGACCGTCACATTGCTACATTCACGATTTCCCCGAAGCTTTCGCAGTCTTGAGTGGAGATGTACCGGTACCATTTTTGAAAGGGGTTATGTGCCGTCAAGGGGTCTGCTCGGACTTGTTTGCTAGGCAGTGGGTCTTGTTAGCGACCAAGGAGTTCGCCTTGCAGCTGCTTAACGCGTCTTCGTATGCCGGCGTCTGTAGATCTGAGCTCCACAAACGACTTTTGAACTCTCATCAATTCAACTAGCGTGCATGTACAGTACGTGAGCTTGTGTACAGCGAGAGAATGACCACACTTGACTGCATGCGAGTGGGGCCCATGACTGACCGCACACTCACACTAAGACTCACGACTCACGACTAGCGCGCTACCCATGCAAAGAACGAGCAGTCCAAGGGGCGAGGCCACGGACGTTTGGCAAGCCTTCGCGCGAATGGTGATGGCTTGGTCGTTTGCTAGGTCACGTGGCAACGGAACGGTGGATTTCGACGAGCGTGCCTTGACTCATCACGACTGCATCTGCCCCCGATCTCCCGCAGCATCCCATGCTACCCCTACCAACTTTAACGGGAAGTCAAGCGGCTTCTCGGTCGTAATTCGCCCTCAGCGAAATTGTCTGCGAGACGCAGCCAGCTGCTTCAGCCTCCTCCGTGGCACGGATTTGGTGGTTGCAGGAGACTAGCCTGTCTCGCGGCGCTCAGTGAGTGTTGTCTGCAGCTCGGGAAGACTTTTAGCGTGTAGCGAATAATGACCGGGACCGCCTGGCAGCAAAGAGCAGCAGAGGCCAGCAGCGTTGGTCTGCTAGCTGCATGGCGTCTGTAAAAGGACCCACGCGAGCACGCCTGCCAAGGCCAGCAGATCAGTCGCCGGAAAGTCAAGTCACGCTTGTGGAGTCACTCGCGCGACTGTAGCTCCGACTCACGAATCTTTGCCACTCACCCGTTCGGGGCACACGAATCAGCAGAGACAAGATCTCGGCAGCCGGTGCACGCCTCCAAAGAAGTCGACACGCTGACTGCCAACAATCAAGAATTGCAGCCAGCACGAGCAGTAATCGACTGCACCTACTGTAAAGCCTGGCCAATCCATCAGCAGGCAGAGTCCATCCCCAGCACTGTGAAGCTGTCTCACACAAACCCGACTCGAACAGCCTCTTCTGCATGTCCGCTGCAGCCCTTGCGTCTCCGCGTTTACTGTATCCTGAACTCATCCTTGGCGGACGTGGAGGACGCCGCGTGCCTGCTGCTGCTGCTGCTGCAACTGCGACTGCTGCTGCTACTGCTGCATCTCTTCTGTTGCGGAGTCGCGACGTTGGCCTGACTGACTGTTCCACACACGCGGCAGCCACCACACTCTTTGGCTGCTGACCTACTCACCGCACCCCGCGGTGACATCGACCTTGCTGCCAGAAGGTGGAAAAGCGAGCCCAGTCACCGTCTTGAAAATACCACCTCAGCATCCTCGCGCTCCGCATGCAACCTACTCCAGGCTCTCCTACTCTCCCGACCCCGGAAACCCTACTCTCACCCGCGGATCAGCAGTCACCATCTTCCTTCACTTCAGTTCGACCCTTGTCCTCCTCCGTCCGCGCAAAAAGTACCAAAACACTTGACCCTGCTTCCCGAAACGAGAACGACGTGGAGCTGCGGCGAAGGCTGCCACTGCCTCGAGATCACCAGCACGATCGCTCATCACACACCACAGCAGACCCCAGTGATCTGACTAGGGAGGGCGGATCCTCTCAAGCCATAGTCGGTGAACCTCTTGCGACTGCCGATGAAGTCTCTCGCCCAAGCAGAGTAGAGGCTCTCTCCCCCGCTTCATGCCGGCAGCAAGAGCATAATCTTCGACCTCCCGCGCAACCACCGGATTCGGCCTCGGCGCGAGCGCACACGATGTTGACAGCGAGGCAATCGTACTTGCCGGTCCCAGGCAGCGCTACTCCTGGTGCCTCCAACTTATTATCCCGCTTGATACCCAGACGAAGAAGCTTGCTTTGCACAATCATCCTCGTGTTTTTCTTTGCAAATGTCTTCTTGTGGGGACCCGATTTTGCGGGAGAGGAGCGAATGCAGAGGTGGGGCGTAGACCGTGAGTGTTTTTGCTGCGATTGTCACATATCAGGGCGTCCCGACTTCCAACGTTTGGCGGCCGCTGCTGAGATCGCTCAACTCCGTTTCCTTGCAGATTGGTCAGACTCGATGCGCCCCTGGCTCGGACATAAGCCGCCGCCGGGCTCCGGTAAAGAAGTTGGCTTCCCTTCTGACCCAGTTGAAGATGGCTCGCCCGCTCCTGTTAGTCCACTTGTCGTCGATGACTTGGGAGGCTTGCCCCCTTCTGCAGAGTCAGACAAGCTCTACCTGGAGTCTAGCGCCTTTCCTCCGCAATTAGCCAGCACCTTTACGGCTACCGAGTATCCTGCTGGATCAAATCCGCATAGAGGCGAAATTCCTGCTCACCTGCTGAGCGTGCTCGAAGCGCGCAGCAAAGCAGAGCGGAAACGACCACCTCATCCAGGTCAAGCCCCCTGGGAGCCCACTGGAGACGTCTGGAACACTTGGAACAGACCTGACAATGGGAGCAGGAGCACTCGAGCTGATGCGATGCACCCTGCTCAGCAAGGGTTGGACGTGGATTGGCGAGTGGGACCTTTCGCGGGTTGGAGGCCGCCTCTGGCCGAATTATCCAGCTTCTTAGATTCCAAGCTTGGAATCAAACCTCTACCGAGAGTGCAGCATGCATTCCAGGCGCCTCATAGACACAGCGGTGTTGACAACGACGAAGCGCGAGAGACGCTCATAGCGGAGAGGCAGAAGTTGGTCAAGGCTGCATTCTTGCACGCCTGGGAAGGGTACAAGACGTACGCGTGGGGTCATGACGAGCTCAAGCCGGTGAGCAAGAAGCCAAACGACAACTTCAATGTGAGTGGGTACCATGCATCGCAGGATGTTGCGCAGTGATGCTCAAATACAAGATGTTTCCCACTCGTAGGGCTGGGGTGCTACAATTGTCGACGCTTTGGGCACATTACTCATCATGGATCTACCTGAGGAGTACGATCTAGCTCGACAGCACGTCCGGGACATCGACTTTGGCCTCGTTGGGGGTTCGCGCTCAGCGTATGGCTCATCCGATGGGCGCGTACCAGTCTTTGAAACTTCCATCCGATATCTCGGTGGCTTGCTCTCTGCGTACGACTTGTCAGGGGACGAGCTGATGCTGGACAGAGCGGAAGAGCTCGCGCAGCTGCTTTCGCCCGCTTTCGAAACGCATTCTGGCGTACCCATCGGTCGTCTGCGGTTCGGCGAGCCTCCTTCTCACAGCGCTGGAAGCAGCGCGATCCTGGCAGAGGCCGGATCTATGCTGCTCGAATACACCAGACTTTGGCAGGTGACGGGTAACCGAACCTACTTTGACAAGGTGCAGCGAACGACAGATTGGCTGGACAGGAATATGACCAAAGGCGCAGACAGATTGGGAAGCCTGCTCCCCACTACTCTCTTTCCGGAGTCGAAGAATTCGTACGGGTCATATTCTTTTGGCGGCATGGCAGATTCGTATTACGAGTATCTGATCAAGGAGCATCAGCTGCTCGGTGGGGCTCTGCAATACGGCAGGATGTATGCGGAAACGATCGACGACGCGAGGAAGCACCTCATGCGCTCCATCGGAGCTGTCCCGGCGGCGAGTAGCCTTCTGACGATCGGTATCAGTAATGGGCACAGCTAGTGAGTGTCGAGTTGTTTGCGATGTTGTAAACGTGATTGCTTACACACTCTCTATGAGGCGTTGCAGCACACCAAAGCTGGAGCATCTGGCTTGCTTCTCCGGCGGGATGCTTGGTCTCGGCTCCCGACTGCTGGGACGTGAACGCGACTTGGCTAATGGACGTCGCTTCACAGAGACATGCTGGTGGTCCTACAATGCGACCGCGACGGGCATAGGGCCGGAAGAGCTTGTGTTCTATAGTGACTCCGATCCAGATCGGTTCGAATTCATCTGGGAGAAGGATGGCACGTCTAGACGGGGTAAGCCGAGAGGCAGCCCAATGGTCGGTGTGCGGCACATGAGCACCGATTATCGCAATCGACCAGAAGTTATTGAGAGCGTGCTATACATGTGGCGTATCACTGGCGATCCGATCTGGCAGGTGAGTGGCGAAGCCCGACACAGGCCGTAGGCTGTTCCTTGACTACTGACAGCTACTTGTGCGCAAACAATCAGGAGAGAGGCTGGCAGATGTTCTCATCATGGGTCACGCACTGCATGACGGACGCCGGATTCTCTTCGATCTACAACGTGAATGCTGTGCCAACGCAGAAGACCGACTCTATGGAGAGCTTCATGTTTGCAGAGGTAGCCAAGTGAGTCAGGGTGGGCGCAATCCGGCGCCAACCTGTGGCTTACGTCACTGTATGAACAGGTACTACTATCTGCTTTTCTCTCCGCCTGATCTCATATCACTCGATGTGAGTTCAAAGCCGTAGCTATAGCCATGGACTCGTGCTGATGATTCACAAACCGGATTCCAGGACTACGTGTTCACTACAGAAGCACACCCGCTGCTTCTTCCCAAGCGAGGTTCCTGGGGCGTTCCTGGCAATGGCCCGCGCAAGCACTGGGACCCAGCAGCGGCGCACGTGCCGACAAAGGAGTCTGGCCTATACTCGGGGGGCGAAGGTGGTCACGTTGGTGGCCTGACTTTTAATCAAAAGACCATTATCGCCGAGAACTTTCGTATGCAAGAGGAAGCTGAACAGCGGAAAGCGGAAGCGCTCGCGGCTGCAGCAGCGGCAGACAATGATCGTGCCCGCACGCCTCCAGTCGGCAGGGCGCTTGATTCTGGCAGCGACGCAGCGACAGCTATCGGCGCAGCTATTCGGAAGTATCTGAGCAGTACCGTAAACAGCGCGATAAGCGCTGCGCCTGGCCTTTCAGGGACAACAACAGAGCAACCGCCGTCAGGCTATGGACATGTCAAGCCAATCGGAAAGGAAGGCAGTGCCATGTTGGCACTTCTCGAGGGTGAGGAAGGCAATGTCGAGCGATGGGCAACGCTTCACGGGTCAAGCCAAGCCCACAATCCCGCAAAAATCCTGATCCCATCCCCATCTTTACGCTTGCACGAGCCTCAGCTGGTCGTTGATGACGATGGTGCACAGATCATTCAAGCTGCAGAACAGAAAGCACACCACGAACCTCACGTGGACAAGCACGGTTTCCCTTGGGGACATCCAGGAGCGAAGACGTCGGCCGAAGCTGTTAGATTTGCAGAGCTGATAGCTAGTGAACGCACTCAGCGAGCCAACCTCGTAAGCGCAATACGATCGCTGCAACGACTGTCCAGGACCGCGGCCCACAAGGAGGAGATTGTGCAGCCGATACCCGAGGTAGACGACCACGCACAGTGTAAGGTCGGTGAACAGCCGTCGGCCGATGAGCAAGAGCAGTGGGTGATTGTGGATCAGTACGGCGATCCATTGCTCGAAGTCGATCTCTCAGAAGCCTCGCGAGATAAGCACCCGTCCGCGCCTACTGGAGAGGTAGCCTCGCCGTTGCACGAAGTAGCTGAGCGGGACCCGATTACCTCCAAGTCATCCGAGTAAGAGATATTGCCTCCCAACCTTCGTCCTGTGACACTTATTCCCACGACTCTTTGCAATACATTTTCATGCATCTGATTGCAAGCGCAGACATCGACACCACATTCTTAATGCGTCGCAATGCCCTGGCTCAAATGCAGGTTGCGGCTACAGCAATGCTGGCCGTCGTCGACGCTTCTCTCGCATACCGCTTATACTTCACCGGTACATTTGTGAGACGCCAACAAGGTCAGGCTACCCAGGCCAGTAGCCAAATAAGGCCGGCATCCGGAGGCATTCAAAGTGAGTGATAGTGAGTTTCTACCTACATCAACGGAACTCTCGCTCCACAGCCGTCGGAGCTTTTATACCTTCTCGATCGATTCATCGCTTCGCTTTGTGTGCTATGGACGTTCGAATTGGACAAGGGCCAGCTTTGACTCCAGATTGCCCGTCAACTGCTAGCGCTCCCCAGCCTCGTTCCTCTTCAATTTTCGTGTTACACGAATCCTGCGAGTCGATGTGTGCAGAGAGCCGGGAATTCACATCCAGCGCAGCAGCTGCCCAAACGAGAAGATGAAGCAGCAAAGCGCACTCTCCGCACAGTAAAGTGAGATCAGCATGGGCGCTCTACATCATTCGCTACGCGCTGGACTACTTGGGCCCTGCTCCGACCCCTCTCCTACGCGATCACCCTCTCTCAGAACAAATGTGTAGCAAGCTTGCTTCCCCTCTCCAGACAAGTAAAAGCTGCCTCCGGTGAAAGCGCAGAGTTCTTGCGGTCCGCGCTCCTTTTGGGGCGCAACCTCACGCGGCAGCGACCCCTGCCTGCACTTTCCCCGCACGCATCATCAGATTGTCCCGCGACCATCAAGCTGCATCTGCCGTATTCCCATCGGCAATCTCCAAGTCCAAATCCATGTTGACCTGCAGCACGGGGGGCCGCTCACACTGCCGCTCGCATCAGCGCATCATCCACGATGCGAAGATCGGCAAATTAGGCATTTTCGCCGTTTCACAAGCCGCTAGGAGATTCCCAAGTCCTCCTTTCTGAGAATCCCGACGCGCGGCGACGAGCTTCCTTGCGTAAAGTTTCTGCCACGCTGGCGCTCGCTCTCACGAACGCAGAATGACCTCACTGTGAGAGAAGAACTCGATCGGGAGTAGACAGAACCACGATGCTGCTTGTAAGCTTCCTTCGTGTGGCAAGTGGAATCACTTCAATGAGCTCTGCTGAGCTGCAAAGAAACATTGACTGGTGCGAGCAAGCTTGTCGCGCTACGTCTCGGTTGGCCGGCACGAGGCTGGCGACGCATCTGTCATGTCAGAAGTAGGATACGTGCCTCTTTTAGCGAGCGACCATTGACAGCATGCGGTCGTAACTCCTCCTCTTCTAGCAAGGCAAGTGTTGTTCGTGTGCAATACGGCTATTGTCACAGCCAAGCTCTACGATCTGAACAGAAGTCGCGCTGCAGTCAGGTTTTGGCCATGGGAGTGATTGGGACAATACTTCAGGGCGGATGGCCCAGTATGTTAGCACGTCTCCTCTGTTCCTATAAAGCTGGCTAGTGGATGGGTTAGATCTTGTCCCGTGCCTCTTGAAAGTCTACTGCGCAATTCGCTCCTCGGCTCCGCTGCCTTACAAGATGATTTGCTTGACATTCCATCTCATACGCACCGTTGCCATAAGCTTTGCTGTGGCAACCATCAGCGCTCGAGCTGCGACAATCGTCTCGGGACAACGATGGACCGATACATCTGGCAAGTACATCCAAGCGCACGGCGGCGGAGTGCTCAAAGTTCAGGACACTTATTACTGGGTGGGCGAGGATAAATCCGACGACTCTGGCACATTTCAAGGATTCCACATGTACTCGTCCTTGGATCTCGCTGCTTGGAAGGACGAAGGGCTTGTTCTGCCTCCAAGCAACAAGACGACATCGGTCGGCGAAAGGCCCAAGGTTCTTTACAACGCTTCGACGAGAAAGTACGTCCTATGGTTTCACGCCGAGGACTCTGGCTACGCCTTGGCGCAAGTCGGGGTCGCGGTATCCAATCAGGTCACTGGTCCATACGAATTTCAGGAGGCATTTCGTCCGCTTGGTCAAGAGAGCAGAGACATGAGCGTCTACGTGGATCCCAAGGATCAAACGGCTTATCTGATCTTTGCGACGAACGACAACAAGGATCTCGCAATCGCCAGTCTGAGCGCGGACTACCTGAAGCCCGACAAACTCGAGTACACAATTGCTAATCAGCGGTACGAAGGCTCCGGCATGTTTTTGAAAGACAACAAGTACTGGCTCATCCTCTCGCACCAATCGAGCTGGGAGCCAAACGATAACTTAGCTTTGGTGGCTGATTCGCCCAAAGGACCGTTCGACTCCCCCACTGGCATCGCACCTGCGAATCTGAAGACGTACAATTCTCAAAACCATTTCGATCTCGTCATTCGAGGTTCTGAGCAGACCTGCAACATCTACATGGGGGACAGATGGAGGTCAGACAAGCTCGGTCAGAGCACAGAGGTATGGCAACCCTTCGAGTGGAACAGTAGTGGTCGTCCCTATATTGAGCGTTTCGAAGATGCTTGGGATTTGGATGCCAAGACTGGCACCGTCACGCGATTTGCTCGGTCTACCTTCAACGTCGCTCAGAACGCCAAACTCTCGGGCAACACAAAGATCGAGGATTGCGCAAAGTGTCCAGGCGGTAAGATTGCAAATGGTGTTGGTGGCTCGGCAAATTCGACAGTGACTTTCTCGGGTGTCAGAAGCCCGAACGGCGCAGCCGGCAAAGTTTGGGCAGGCATCTACTACAATCATGCGGACAAGTATCCCAAGTACAGAAACGCATTCGTCAGCGTAACGGGCACATCAACCCAGGACGTCGAAGTCAACTTTGCGCCTGGCGGCAGCGTTGACAGTGGCCTGCAGAGCTCACCTGTGCTGCTCGATCTCAAAGCTGGCGACAACGATGTCACGATCTCCAATGCTCAGGGATCGGGACCTAATGTTGGGTACCTTGTAGTGTATCAGTCGGCCTGAGACGGCACACTCGTATACCATATGATGCTCCATCTCGCGCAACCGCAACATTCGACACAAATCCCACAGCAGAATCCGCGCGTGAAAAGCTTGACTGCGCAATACGCGACCAACGACAAGCCACGCGATAGCGCAGCCACCCTCTTCGCCTTGACGAGCGCAGCTCAAGTCGAAGCATCGCAATCTGCACATGCTTTTACCGAACGAGGCGCCCGTCACGTCCAGAAACGTCAGCTCGGCCCCGAGCTCGATCGTGAAACGGACAGAAGTGCCCACATGTCTGTCGTTTCTTGCATTATTCCAGATTCGCCTGGCTCAAAAGATCAGAGAGCCCTCAGACACGACCGTAAGGGGCGACAAAGCACGAGGACAATCTCCGTCAAGATTCGGTTGCTTTGTAGACGACGGAGCTGCCGCTTCTTCTGCAGATGATGCCAGCTTCCCATTTCATTCCATGTGCGCCAACGAGTTGTAGCCGACCTTTCGAGTGCTCATTCGCGACTGCGGCCAGGGCAGCAATTGCAAGTGTTGCTGATGACATCGTCCTTTGTGCACGTTCACTCATCTTACTTTAGTCATTCCGCGTTAGCCCTACTTGCCCCTCATTCCTCTCTTCTTGTGCCATGTCGGCGTTTGCTCGCATCTTTCCAACAGGCTACTCACGTCGCCAACTCTCATGCCTCCCTCTGCTTTCCTACGCTCTGCATCTTGCTGCCTCTTGACCGTCTGTCAGCCACTTTGCTGCCCCGCTTTGGCACCTATTTCCCAAATGGGGTTCCATTCAGGCTTGCACGCAGGTGCTGCTCTGCTATTGGCGCATTTCTCGTCGTCGTCAAGTGTTTTTGTTTGCCTCTGATATTTAGCTGCAGAGCAACAGTCCCACTTCGAGAGGGGCTTCCTTGGAAAACTTCCCCCTCAATGCGAAACTCACCAGTGGACATTCTCGGGCGCGAAAAGCCAAAGCAATGCGTGGCAAATTTGCGGGGCCCGAGCGTGCAAGGTACATGCTTCCTATCGTCTACGGTTTCGTTCGTCAAATTGGACTTTCCCTGACATCTTCACGCGACTAGCGCTTTCGCTCTGGCGTGGGTGCACTGAGCGCTACGTTCAAGATAGGGGTGACGGGTAGGCGTTTCTTTGCTTCGTAATCTTGACCCATCTGTGTGAGAGCTTAGCTCGGCTGTGACGACTTTTCTTGGCGCATCCCGATGAGCCTGCGAGAAGGTGCTCGAGCCGTGCAGGCCTGTCCGTTGAGCTCATCGCAAACTGTTCTCGTGGCACTCTTCGTCTGACACTCATTCCTCGCTCAAGCTCCGCTTCGCCTCTTCATCCAGTCCAGTGCTCATCCATTTCAATCGTCAGATCTTGCTGTCGCAGGTACAAAGGCCCGTGTAAGGGACCTGAAGTGATTTCCTGATCTTTTTGACGAGGCTGTCAAATGGAGTGCGATGAGGGTGTGCTGGACAGGCACAATTCGAGTGCGTTCAGGGTCTGTCGCGATTTCGCGCAGTGTGTGCTGGCTTTCAATTTACGCGTCGCGCCACAAACCAAATCACGGTCCGCGACGACCACGATTGTGCATTCATGCAGCTCGGGCTCTATAGAGCTTGTGTCGGTTGCTTGATGCTCCGTCCTTGCTCTCGTCTCGTTAAAATCATCCGTTGATTGCTCTCACTTTGCTGGGTGAGTTGCGTTCGCGGCTTGTGCGATGTGGGCATTGTCTGGTCGTCAGGATTCTAAAAAATTGCAGGTGACTCGAGTGGGACTCGAACCCACGCCCTTTCGGACTACGGTAGACCCAGGCAAAGCCTGATACGGATTAAGGTAACCTTAACGTAGCGCCTTAGACCACTCGGCCATCGAGCCATGCCAAAGCCGACCTTCTTAGGTGTATATGGACTGAATTGAAACACTTTGTCTACGATAGGTGCGGCTGCCTGGTCGTCACCTACTTTTCTCCGTGTTGGGACTTCAATACCGATGACGTTCAAAGCCGATAGGATTGCTTTGCTGCGACGGCGGTCATCCAAAATTCGCAATTGGTGATGAGAGGTCGATGAGGATGACAGTGATGGTGGTAGCGGACATTGCGGATCGCTGGTGTTGATGAGGTGCTCTCGTTGAAGTCGGCTGTAAAGCTCCCTTGGTGAGAGGGGGAGGGATGTGCCCATTGGAAGTGAGCGATTGGGCAGAGAGAGCGAGTGCCAGAGCGGATGGTGGGAAAAAAAAAGAGAGCGAAATGGGGCGCGCAACGGGCTGATGGTGGATTGTGAAGAAGAGCTGAGCAGAGGTCAGAGGCATTGATACTGACTGCGCGAAAGTTGCCAGGCGAGACGTAGCGCGCACACTCAGACTATCTTCGTCCGTGGGTCTGCGTGCCCAGTATGAATTTTGCCGGCGACAGCCTGTCGAGGTGCTGCGAAGATTGCGGCACCGCAGTGCGGGTGCGTGTGCAGAAAATCCAGCTTCGACTCGTATGCTGCTATCGCAAAACCACGTTGAAGGCAAGCTTACATCGGAGATGCATTCACTGATTCCGGGTTACTTGTCCGCGATAAGCCTCAAGAAGGTAATGATGACCTTGCCTGGACACACACGCGCGCGCATTTTGAGTTGGCACGTATCCACGGTCACTAGATACTGGTCCACGCAGCCTTCTCAGGACTATTACGACTAAGCGCATCCCTCACAATCCAGACTTCGGTGCACGATCATCAGTGCACGGTCGGTCCTGTGCGCGAAGATCATCCAGACACATTCAATCTTGAGCGGGCGCGTGAGCTTGCTATCGCACAAGTGGCGATTGTGCCATGGTCCGAGGACGCTCCAAACCGCCACAATGTAATGCTGAACTCAGAGGCTTCTGGTTCGAGCAGATGCCCACAATTCTGGACCTAGAAGTTGTGCACGCATTCTCATGGCCCGCAAAAGATCCCAACGTGCATCCGTCACATTCGCTGTCAGACAGGATGACATCGTATGAACCATTTGATTAGCCAAAGTAAGCGCCTCGTCATGGCGCCCAGTCCATCTCAGGGTCGCCTCCGTGCTGAAGCTTCCTGCTGCGCGTTAGCTCTGCTTTATCGGCGTACCGCCTCATCTCTCGCTCTTTGCCCTCCAGCTTCTCGACATATTCTCGAATGGAGCTGCGCAGAGCCTGCGCCAGCTCTCTCGTCGCAGTTGCAGAGGAGCTTCCATGTGGCGGTCTAGAATTTGGATCTTCGGATTGCTGCAGAAGAGTGTCGATCAGGTTGTAGGGCAGCCACGAACTGCTTGCGTGCTCGTCAAGACGCTTTGCCTGAGCCTAGGGAGGGAGTTGACACAGTCAGCAGCGTTCAACGGGACTAGACGTACATCGAGATGCGGAGATGCTCACCTCCTTGACCATGTCATTTGCATGCCGTAGAGCGTCGTCTAGTAGACCACATCGCATGCATGACTGCACCAACAGCGTGGGTTGATTTTGCTGAGGTCGCGTAATGGGAGTTGTCGAGACGTAAGTGATCTGTGCAAGGGTGCGGTGTGCACTGTGCATCTGCTCACCTTGAACCAATCCAAGAGCCATTCCGGGATGAGGTGTGCGGCCCCGAGGCTAAGAACGCGCTCAAGCACCACGACTCGATACTTCCACTGTGAAGCGCGTGCGTCCTGAGCTTCCAGGTGCAGCTGTAGATATTTCCACGCTCGGTCCGCTGCTGGTCCTTGCCAACCAGCGCTTCTTTCAGCAGATATGAGAAACGCTGCTTCGCCTTCGTTGCCGTCTGCATCCTCATCGTCTCGCAACTCCGCCATGAGAGGGTGCAAGGCCTTGGCTCCGATTTCGGACGACTGCTGTGCTCGTAGTCTCGATTGACGGCCTTGAGCAAGCCCAACACATTTTGTGGCAAGACTATTAAAGATTCCGCTCATGTCCACCTGCAGTGCTCGTGCTACCGAGATTGCCTTGTCGTATTGATCGTTACGAGTGTACAAAAGTACCACGTTGGATGAGTCGAGGTGCGTCGCTAGCAACATACATCGGAAGTCTCAGCAGATTGCCGAGAAACTACAAACCTGATACCAAGCAAGACTCACCGGTCGTAGCGAATTCGGGGTAGAGCTGCAAAAGCTCGAGATGTGCCAGGGTCAGGCGATATCGGCGCTTGACATCGTCAGCAGAGACGATCTTGATTTCCTGAGTTTGATTGCTCCACAGCTCGTCGGGAATGTAGGAAGTAAGACTTGTTCGACTCTGCTGTGGTTTACGAGCCTGACTCGTGCTCGAAATGTATGGCAAGAGATCATCTTCATCCTCGTCATGGCCTAACGCAGCGTCTCCGAACCAGGCATCCCTCTCGGGCACGAGAGCAAGCACGTTGCAAGCTGCGAGGTATGAACGTGCTTGCAGAATAGCTATTTCTGCAAATGCATCCACAGCTGATTGGGCAGAGAACAGCGTAGATCGCTCGCGCTGCAGACTGGCCAAGTGCTGAGCATGCTGATACATTGTTGCACCAGCTGACAGCGAGAAAGATGCAACGGAGGTCTCAGTCAAGACGAGTCTTGTGCGATGCCCCATACATAGCCGACTCACCACTCTTCAGATCACCGCGATGAATGTGATAGGCGTAGAGGATGTAGTAATAGTTCGGTTCGCCTATAGGGTCCGAATTGCGTGCTTTGAAAGCAAGTGTGCGCTCCATCTCGGGTTGCAATGTTGGGAAAGAAAATGCAAGGAGCTGATGGACCTCGCCGGACTCGCACATGGCTCCTACAAGTTGCCTCAGCAGGTCGTTGAGCGACCTCTCGCGCGGCGCAGTCAGTAGCAGCGCATGAGCTCCCGCAAAATCGCCCTCTGACAGCCTGATTCCAAAAATGCGGGCGTGCATGTTGATACCGTGGGGCGTCGGAGGCAAAGACAGCGCCTTTCCTGCAAAATAAGCGGCCTGGGACGGAGAAACAGTCATTAAAACGTCTGAGGTGTATGCGTAGAAGGCCGCTAGTCTGGAGTCACTGGTCATCGCTTCGCGGACTTGCTGTGGCAACAGTAGCGCTAAACCTGTGCCCTGCCCATCTTCGTCATCCCTCATAAACAGGTCGTCGTGAGAATAGAGCCACGTGGCTACTAGTTCGAAGGAATGAGAAGCGAGCCCGGCTTCACCCAGTGCTGCGAGGGCAGAACCTCGCGCGAAGTGGGAAGCGGCGCAAGATTCGTACCTGTCGACCATCGTGAGGGTAGCGCTGGGCAGGCCTAAGGAGAGGAGTTGCGCAGCAAGCCGAACAAGAGGTTCTGTGAGGTGTGCCTCTGTTCGGAGGTTATCAATCAGCGTTTCCGCTGTAGCATGGAGGGCAGCAGGGTCGAGCCAGCGCGATTCACGCAGCAATTCTCCCGCTGCCGCTCCTGGATGCGTGGCGTCCAGTAGTGGTAGGAATCCAGAAAGGATGAGGCGATGAATCAAGCCAGATGTCGCGCCATGCAGCGCTGGGCGAGCCCGATGGAGCGCAGAAGTGTGTCTGGTCGCTTCTACGCTCATGTCTCCCAAAGCCTGCACAACGGCGTCGGCGTCATTGGGCTGCGCTTCTTGGAAGGTTGGCACATCGACTTCGGTCTCCCCGCTGATTTGAAGAAGGTCCACAAGAGTTCCAATGTCGTGCAAGGAGACAATCGCACGGGCTCTGATCGCGCGATGAGCTCCCGTGTCCAGATTGTCCAGAGGATCGAGCTGAGCCAGGGCAACAAGGAACAAAACAAACGACCGAGCCACCCTCTGGCGAGCGAGCAGTGATCGCTGAGTCGCGTCCGCTAGAAGGGCAGCATGAAGCCGTGTGGGGACTTCAGCCAATTCGCTCGAGCCAGACCTGCGGTCGCCAGTGCCACTGCAAAGAAGTTTGCCAAAATCATCCAGCGCCCTTAAGAGGTCGTCTCCGAGCGATGCGCATGCTTCGCGCACCGCATGTAGATCGGCCATCTCAGGCTGTAGATCGAGCATCAGAGAGTCTCCGAGGTCCACAAGCGATACGTCAAGAGGTGTGACGGCATCCAACGCGAGCTCAAGATTCCGTTGGAAAGAGAGAGACGCGTTTGCACCCAGGGCAGCCTCGAAACGCGCTGCTGCTGTGACCAATTGCCAGTGTGCACGAGTCCGGGCCTCGCTTCGCGAAAGTAGCCCACTGGCCTCGACTCGTTTCTGGAGATTGTCTTGCTCTTTTGCCGCGCGAAGGACAGCTCTGCCCTTTGCAGCGGTCTTGCTATGCTCTGACTCGGCACAGCGAGCTAGTAAACTGGCGGCGTCCGGGCTCGACAATGTCGCGATTGCACCAGCGAGAAGCAGACGAGGGGTGGCCGTCTCGCTAGGGAGAAAGGCGAGCGGAGCTTGATCTTCAGCAGCCCGAGCTTCCAAAGCTCTAGAAAATGCTGTCCACTCTCGCGCGACCGCCGCCTGAAATGCGTCCGTTCGCCACGAACCCGTATGCGAGTCCGTCCGAAGCTGCACACCAGCTGCGACAGTCGAGGCGATGCGTTCGGCAATACTTTGGAAGATTGGCTGTCCGCGTAGTGCCGGCGGTCTTGTCGCTGACTGATCCAAATTAGAGCCGAGTGCACTGGCATAAGTGTCCAAGGTGCTTGCCAAGTAAGGCGCAAAGCGCGAAGTGTGCAAGATGCGTTTGAGAAAGAAAGACGGGACGTCATCTGATGCTTCCAGCTCGCGGTCAAAGGAGGGGCCGTGCAGAGGTGGATGAGCTTTAGCCGTGTACGCGCTCGACCAGCTATAATGCGCATCCTCGTTGTCCTGTTGAGGGGCTTCCATAGCATTGAGGGGCAGCCATGCGATGTGTGCCGCTACCTCGTCTTCCCATACACCCCACAGGATCTCGCTTGGTGTATCTGCGTACAGTTCGTCCGTCTCTTCTTGCAGCGTGCCAAGGTGCATGTCTGCGAGTCGGATCCTTCGTGTTTCCGAGTCTTCCTCCCTCGTCCACGCGAGAGAGACATCCCCAACAGCGCCGGGAGCGTCGAGCAGGGACACGTCGAAGCAAGCAAAGAACCGCCTCGATGCCGCAGGAACGTAGATCAGCAACCGAATGCTGTGAGATGTCGAATATGCTTTGACTTGCGGCAGTGCGTTGGGAGGGAAGGATTGCAGAGGTTGATTGACGTCTGAAGGGTGCGCGGAGGCGGGCAGTGCGATCTCTCGAATGCAGGAGGCTGATATGATATCCCAAATCCGCAATCTGGCGTCTGCGTGAACGCTGAAGACGAGCGAGACTGATTGAAGAGCAGCTGATCGCAGATTGATTTTCCTTTCATATTCATTGGAAGAAGAGCTCCTCGCGCTGGCGATGGAGAGTGCTGTCCGATCAGATGAGATGGGTGCAGGTGCCGATGACGCGTTCTGGCTGTTGCTCGAGCCTGGCGAGGTCGGCGCAGGTCTTGCGAAGTACCTCGTCAATGTTCGAAAGAAAGAGCCCGCACGAAGATCCGTCGTCCTCCAAGGGCCTGGGTGTTTGAACATTCAGCGAGACGGTAGCGCAGTGCGTTTTCAGTCGCACATCCACGTGTTTCCCTTCGCATACACAAGTCGGGCCACATCCATGGGAGGTCTGAGCACGCCGACTTACCTTCAAAAGCGCCGCTGCCATCTCCAGCTCTGTTCTGTTCCGCTATGAGAAGCCCATTGGCGCATTGCACGACGACCCTTCCCTCCTCGCACGCGTGTATCCTTTGAACCTTGTCCAGAGCCAGCTCTGCATGCCACTCTTGTTTGAGCTGCGCAGACTCGATGCTTCTCGAGGCTGTGTTAGGAATTTCGCGTCTTTGCGATCTGCCAGAGGTCGAGTTTTCCTTTCTGTCGTTGTGAGGGCCATCGACCGTCGAAAGATCTGCAGCGGTGAAAGAGACGCGATGAAGAGCCGTCGATGTTGCTGCGACGATGTGAAGCGTCTGCCTCGCATCAATCCACACGCTGGGCTCTGGCAAGATAGGTGAAGGGAATCGAAGCAGGATGGGTTGTGCGAGTTGCGAGAAGGCGGGAGCTCTGCCATCTTCAGGTAGACGCGAGGAAGGGATGAATCGGATCTCAAGAATCGCAGGTGGTAACGTTCGTAGGACAATCAGACTTCCATCAGCCAATCGAAGCGAGCTTCCAAGTGGCTGTTGAGGAGCCGAGGACGTCGAAGCTGGCACTTGCGACGGCACGCCCAACAGTCGCTGGCTTTCCACGTCACCGCTCCCGCCCAGTAGCCACAGCGGGGCTTGAGTGACATGAAGGAGCATCGCCAAACTCGTCTCGGGGGGATACAACGCCCCGCCCAGTGACCACTAGAGAGTTGCCGAAAGGTTGGCGGAAGCACTGATCATCGGTGGACGCAGTGCGTGTCGAGGATCGAGCAGCGCGAAGGCCCGGAGCGCGTCAGTGCGAGGGTGGTCTCGTCTCGACCAGGTGCTACGTCACGACGTAGTCGCAAGTCCAATGGCGAGTTTTGTGACAAATGCGCGATGTCGGCAATGAGAGGTTCGATCCGATGGCTATGTCTGACTCAATGACTGCAAAATCACCGCTTCGAGCTCATTGCGCAACCGTGGTGTGTGCAACGCTCGATCACTCATGCCTCACTTCATGGTTTGCGCTCATGGACTGCACGCGTTCTGTTTGGTGCGCTTCCAAAGCGATGCACAGAAGAAAGGTCAAATGCTGTCACGTGACCTGCAGTGAATGCACGCAGTTGAGTGGAGAATCAAGAATTGGCGGGCAAGAGAGGGAGATTTTCGACACACACTGTCAAGACCATTTAAGACTCGTGAGTCCGATACCACCTGGCTCGTGGACAGCAAGCGCATAAAGACCTGTCACTTGCAACGGCCAGATGGTCACGAGCCGAGCAAAGAGGTCGAGAGGGAGGAGGCCTTTTGGAAGCGTTCGCGGCGCAGTGTCGGGGGAAGGAGCGCGTTCATGCAAATGAAGCTTGACTTGCGATTTCGGTTGCATTGGGACTGACTATAGCGTGCTACTCTTACAGATGAAGTGGTACAGACGATGGTGGGTGAGGTTACTCTAGTCTTGCGATAACAGACGCGTGCGCATCGATGCTCTCGAGATGTCTTTACGAGCATCCCGGGCACAAGTGCAATATCTCATGAACGTAGCTATCGCACTCTATGCAAAAGTGCGACTCGCACACTTCGCAAGCGTATCTGCCTGTCGGAGATACAGTCGAACTTTGCGTATTGTTGGCGGTAGCACCATTTGACCGCCCCGATGTGAAAGTGGGATTACTGTTCGCTGCGGCGGCCACAGCCGTATTGACCGCAGATGCCGCATTCTGAGAGCCGGGTCTGTTCGTGGATTGCTGCTGCGCTGGCCTCTTGGCGGCGTGGGGAAACGCCGAATCACATCCTTCACAGCAGGATGAAGCCGATGAATCCCGTTCGAGCCTTTCGAGATGCGAAAAACAATCAGACGCGGTCAACAGGACTGTCCAAGCACAGTGTTGCCTACAAACGAAGACCACTCACTCTTCCCAGCTGACAGGTCGATAGTACGGTGTCGGGAACAGGTGATGATAACTCCGGGCCAAGTGCGTGCTCAGCACCACAGTGATACCGCATATAGGGCAGTCTGTAGGCACATCGCATATCTTGGCTTCGCATCTCGGACATACAAAGCTGACTCCATGTTTTACCCGCCCATGGCAAGCGCATAGGGACGGTTTCGAAGACTCGGGCAACCGAAGTGGAAAAGCCATAGCGAGCAGGTCTGCCGTGGATTGATCGTCCTCTTCCGACTCCATTGCCTGATCTCCTTCTTTCTTCGTCTTGTTCGCCTTGGTAACTTCGGGAGGGGGAACCAACTCGAAGAGCGCATCGTGCAAATGACCTTCGTTGAGGGCCACTGCAAAGGAGCCTCCTGTTCGCAGACACACCGTCTTGCACACCTTGACTTCTGCAGCCAGGCATACCATGGACACGCGTATTTGCTCGGTCGCTAGCGTAGCAATAGTCGTGTGGATGTTTGAAGGGTCGCACGTGGTCAAACTGCCGAACAAGACCACAATTTCTCGCGAGGAGGAAGATGGCAGATGGCTGAGGCAGAAACAAAGCGCCGCTTATTCAGCCCACTGAGCTGGGACTCCCCTCAGCACAACGACTCACGACAGGTTGCTGCGTGCCATTCCTAGAGCGTTCTGCAAGCTAGGCTCGCCTTTTGGCTCCAGCCGTCGAGCATTCGACAGAGCAAGGGTGTGCTCCACCGCATTTCCTGAGTGAGGGTGCATATGTTCGCCAAAACCATGAGCGATATGCATCTATTCGGAGTCCAAATACTGCAGACGTGGTGAGCCCCACTTACCACCTAGTGGACCTATGCGCTCAGCTATCCCATCCCTCGTCACCACGATGCCTAATTGGCCAATCGGATTCTGGTCGAAGTACTCCGCCACAAATTCCTTGGCGTACTGCAGGCACAAAGCGTGCCTGCTGGGTCTAAGATCGCGCTCCGACATGCTCTCACTCAGATCGATAATCAACACCAAATGCCTGATGATTCCTCTCTGCACAGCTTGGGCAAGCGGTCTGGCTTTGCGCCTCTTCCATTCCAGAAGGCCTCTCACTGCAGCTTCGATGCCGCCCGACTCATCCTCCCTGACCGCATCCCAGCTGCGCTTGAAACTGGCTTCCCACGCATATCCTTGCTTGGCTTTATTCCCCTTTCGTTGCTTTGATCGACTAGCCGATGATGGGCCGGCATCAGCGCTTGCTTGTTCGATTCCATTTGTCCTACTGGAAGTTTCTCTCCTGCCCCGGCTGTCTAACCCAGAGCGTTGCGCGCGAGTAGTGCCGAGGCTGAATTCCGGCTCAGAATCTGATGCAGAACCGACGAACTCGTCCTCATCGTCATCTGCGCCGCGAGCCATGTCGAGCCAGGATTAGACCTGTCGCCGATGCGTAATGTCGAGAAGAGGAGAGAGTGTCAGCACCTTGCGTGGGCTCAGAGTGAAGCGTCAGCAGAGGGACATTGCTCCTATCAGTATAGCGCCTTCAAGAAGACCACAGAGGACAAATCCACGCTTAAACTACAGAATTGAAGCATGATCAGACACCTCCGTGTGCTGCCAGTAAGGCATGTGTGCCACCGTATTTACTCCACACAGGCACGAGTGCACCTCAGCATAAGGACGGAAATAGGTTGTGTTGCATCGTGCGGAGCAAAGCAAACCCAACACGCAACAGAGACCACTCACTCAAGCAGCTTGGGTCCCAATCGAAGTGTGAAGTCCGAGCAGCACTGCGGTGATCACTTTTGACGTGTGGCCAATCTGAGTGAGCCAGAGATGTCGTGCGACTGCCGCTCGGCCGGCTCGGTGGCCTGCGAAGCAAAAGTCGTGGAGAGTAAGAGCGTCAGACCGCAGGTATCTGGTGCATGGTCCACGGCTGGGTAACGATTCGGAAATAGGGTGTTTTGAGGAGATGCGTGTGGTGGTGACGTGCACGAGGAGTCAGACGTCAGGAGTCACAAGCCGTCATGACTTGGGATGCTTTGCACGCATTTTGATTTATTATAGGTGCTGATCGCGCGAGCGGGGTCTGTTGGACAATCACGTGACTGCCGGCAAAGCTTCGGGCAAAGCGACTCAAGACTCGTCAAGCTGCTGGAAAGAGACGGCGCGGGTCGAGATTTTCGATTGCCTTGCCGGCAATGCGAGAGAGTCCGTGCACGCAAAATACCGCGGCACCTCCACACGAACGACCTCGAGGTTGGCAGTCTCGTGCCACCAGCACGTGCACGAGTGGCGCAACATATCAGCACCCTCATTACCACCAACCACTGGGCTTGAATCACGAACGACGAATAGAATACCATCGCTCACTCTGCTCTGCTCTGCTCTGCTCTGCGCTCCATCCATTCGACCGCCGCCACACTCAATCATCATGACAACCCCCGACCCTTCGGGCACTGCACACGAAATTGGCCTCGTGGAGGTGTGGGGTATCGTAAGTAAGGACATGTGCATTTGCCACCTCGCATTCATAATACCGCAGCTCATCCGCTCTCCACTTCGTCGTGACTTTCGCTACTTCTGTAGCCCTTCAGCACCTTCACGCGGACCATCACGAGCGGTCTTCACGAGCTTGGAGTGCCCTTCGTTCAGCATGCTGTCCCTCCTCACTCATCAGAGGTCAACTTGCGTTCTCCTTTTGGTTTGTTGCCAATCTTCAGACACGCTCCATTTCCACTCGGCGGCGTCGACGACCAAGATGCTCAGCCTTTCGAGATATTTGAGACGCCCGCCATCCGGGCATACCTTGATCGAGAATTTGGGGCGTTGAGCAACGAGTCGAAACATGGAACAAAGTCGGCCCTGTCGCCCCTGACTCCCTCGTCCGCTCGTCAAGCAGCGAAGGTTGATCGCGTCGTTTCACTCGTGTGCACTCAGCTTTATCAGACTCTAGAGCATGGCGTGGTGAAGCCTCGTCTAGCGATGGAATCTAATGGGGCTGACGAAGCTTCCATCGGCGTCGCTCTCGAGGGTAACCTGGACAACCTTGCAGCGCTTCTCGCAACGTTCGAGAAGCTCACCCATCAAGATTTGGAAGCGAGCAAATGGATTGCAGGCACCGACAGTCCTAGCTGGGCAGATCTCTACGTCTACCCTCCCCTTGCTGACCTGAAGGCCACGCCGGAGGTGAGCTCTGCTGAACGATAATGGCGCGCACTGAGCTCAGCAACTGACCTTGCTGCGCGTCGACATGCGATTGAAGGGCTCTGTCTTGGCTCAGAAAGCTCCAAAGCTGGCGGCCTGGGCGGAGCGCATGTCTGAGAGACCTAGCATTGCGAAGACCTGGAAAGGCACGTTGGACTCGCAGCGATCAGACAAGGGCAAGGGAAGGTCGTAAGGGTATGTGCCTGGGTCGACTCTCGAATACAATGCGGGGATGAGTGTTGTTCTGTGGGACTCAGAGTGTGCTGACGGAGCGAGCTCCAGCAAGTTCGTAGACGCTGCAATACCAATACTATGCGCCCTCTGGTGTCGAGATGAGTGGATAGGGGTCGATGCTGCCACTCGCGCTGCTCTTGGGCGTGCGATCCAGCAACCCAGCGTCGGTGGGTACAGATGTGCTGTAAACAGACGAACCATTTGAGGCTCGAGGTAATCCCTCCCTCGGCCGCTGGAGACTCGCAGCACCACTCGACCAGCTAGTCGACCCTCCGTAGCTGTCCGAGACCGTCCGAGAGAACGGAGCTCCGCCCGTAAATCCGGGCGTCAAGGGAGTGACTGGCATGACGGAGAGCCTGAGAGCACTTCGATCCTGGACCTCCACGCCACTCGAGTGCGACGCAGTCAATCCATGCGCTCGCTCGCGTTCCGTCAATTGCCTAGCGAAGGCTAGACGGTGAAAGATGTTCAAGCTTTGAACAAATTTGCGTCCAAGCGAAGTAGTGCACAATGAGCTCAAAAGCTCGACCGACGCTCCTCTGACAGTGCTGGAAGGATGCAATAGGCCCACTGCAATCGACGAAAGACTGCCTGTATGCGGCGCATGCAATGCCAAGAACTACGAACATGACGAATCCGAGTAAGCTCCACATCTGAGCTTGTTCAAAATCAATCGCTCACCTCCGTGATCTGCTGGGGTGTTCGAATAGTGCTGCTTAGTGTGACAAAGATCAGCTCCGCCTCAGCGGCAGACATGTGCCGTGCACGCTTCAGCCTCTGCACTTGATGTTGCACATCGTAACCGACAATTGCCCTCAGTGAATCGCTGCGAATCTCGTCCTGAGCGATCAGGAGGTGTTGGAAAAAGTCAAAGACTGCTCAGACAAAGCAGATAGCGTTCGAAAACTCACAGCACGAAACAAGCGACACGCATCAGTTGTCAGCCAGCCCGCAGCGCGCATATTGTTGGCGGAGATCTCCTTGAGCTCTGTGTCTCTGTCTGGGTAGACTGCGCCGCTGCCGAGCTGTGCATTCAGAAACGGCTGGCTTGGCGGAAGACCAATGGTGATATGACCATAGAACTGCTCTTGATGCTTTGCTACTGCGCGAGCAAACGAAAACGCGAAGTCGGTCCAGCGTGCCAGAAGATATCGATCTCCGCAGCGAGCCGCAGCCGCATTCTGCAGCTCCTCGATGAACAGAAGGTCTTGTGCATCTGGTCTGGCCTCTATGTTCACCCCGGTCCGATCTTTGCTAGAACCGCTCTTGATGCTGGAGCCGCCTACAAAGGCGGAAGACGTATGACTGCTGGTTCCGCCCAAGATCTGAGAGCCATACTCGCCATAGTCACTCGATGCAGCACCAGACACCAGCGCATCGTGACCTAAGCCCGTGCTACCAGCCATGCTAGTAATGCTCCCGCTTGAAAACGTTCCTCTCGAGGGCTGTGGTGGAAGATGGGGTCGCAGGGGTGGAGCTGGCTCGACATCCTTTGCGACCGTGACCTTTCCGGTGTCCGTGTTGTACAGAACGTCCCAAGCGTGCAGATCCTCGAAGCGTGGATTCGTGACACCTGCGATGTAGCCGGGGCTGAATGACGGTGTGAATGCCTGTAAGCGTTCGAGGCCTTGCCAGGCATGGGCTGCGGTCACTTACGTCCGCTCCAGCTCGTCCATCATGCCCAGGTTGCAGTAAGGAAAGGCCCTTCGAGTCAAGCCACGAAAGACAGCACCTCCACCGCTTGCCAAGGCGCAGGCAGAAAGCACGTGCGTTGCAACGGTGTTTGCGGGCTGACCGTGGCCCAGAAAGATGACGCGTTTGCCGGTGGCAACGGCATTGAAGAGCATGATCAAAGCAGGCGTCTGGGAGCCATTGGAGTGCAAATGTCCATGCATCGGCCCACTCGGCACGGATGAAGTCCCACAAAAAGCCGAATGCAGCGACATCAAAGAGTACTAAATGGGGGAGCTTGTCAGCACTTGGGATGTTGCACCGCGCCGTATTGATTCCGACTCACATCGCCGACTTCTTCTGGGAAGGTGTGCAAGGGTATTCGCAGTGGCACCGACTTGCCTTGATAAGCAAGGCTGGTCTCGTAAAAATGCGTGTCTCGAACAGGAAGAGCTCCCTGGCTCGCACTAGTCACCGAGGCCGACGCGCTGCTGTGGTTACCTGCCATACCTGAGAAGATGGTGGCGGCAGACCAAGAGCCCTTCCTAGGCCTGGAGTGCGACGAGGTGAGGGGGGCGGCGTCAGGATCTGCCGGGCTGTCCAAAGCAGCTTTCGCTGAAGCAGAAGGTTTGCGTCGCAAGCTGGGAGAATGCTGCCTGAGCGATGCCGCGCTCGTCCTGCGTGGCAAAAAGACCCTGTTCGCGACGGCTGGCGCAGAGGAATCCGACTCGTCTGGAGGGTCCACATCCACGATCGGGGGCGTTTGCTGGACGGTTCTACCCCCTATTGATGAAGACTGGCCGCCATCTGCAGCCGAGAGGAGGCTTGCTTTGCTGCCTTTCTGTTTCAGACTTGGTCGCGCGCTCTCCTCTTGAGTGATGACAGGTTCGAAGCGCTCGGCAAAAAGATCTCTCGAGTCGCTCGCTCTCAGGATAAGCTTTTCGTCTCTGCTCAGCTTGGGCATGGCGCTGAGATCCAGGCTGTTGATCGCTTCATATAGCTTCGACAAGGGTTCTTCCCGCGGCTTGGCGAAGAAGTCGTCCAGAGCCAGTTGTAAGATCGGCTGCAGAAGATGTATCAATGCGCGCATCAGTTTGGCCCGCTGGCGGTTATTCTTGCCAAAACACGCACCTTGAACACCTGTATCCACGGATGCGAGGTGCCAATGGCCATAGCTCGCACAAGCGCACCTCTGTTGCAAGTCGGCAGCACCTCAGTACGAGCGACAGCGCATATAAGCGTATCCCGACCACTCACCTCCTTACAGTGTTGTCGTGCTTCGTCCTGACCAGATTGAGCACGTGCGTGAGCTCACCGCCTTCGTCGGCGTCACTCAGCTCTTTGCTGTGCCTCCGCTTCTCGTCAGAATCTGTGCTACTCTGACTCGCTGTCAGGCTTCTGAGTGGCCGATTGTCGTCCAAGAAGAAGACGGTCCAGTCTTCTGCTCTCGCATGAGCACCGTCAGGTAGCATCAACTCCGCGAGCATGTGGTCGTCGTGCTCCAGAGGCGCTGGAAACTGGTAGGAAAGCGTGCTGCCCTTGTCAATGTTGAATTCCGCCAGCAGCACGAAGTGACAGTGTCTGGCCCTCCCCGAGCCTCCTTTCAATGTCGAATCCATGGCGGGGGCTACCGAGCTGAGCGTACCTGGTTCGGGATCGTTCATGCGTCTAGATGCCGCAGAGGTCCCCTCCTGATGATTGGACACTGCTTGCGCCGGTAAGGGAGCAGCGTGTCCGGCAGACGAAGATGAAGGGGATAGTGTATCGCTTGCGGTGCCTCCCATGGCGTGGGCAGCGGGCCCAGGTAGAGAGTCGAGCGAAAGCTGCTGGGGGGTAGCGCTACCGTTCGTGCTTGGTGGAGTGGGGTGGCTTAAGGCACCCAGAGCTTCCCGCGAGGATTTGACGCGCAGTCGAGATACAGGCTGCGCAGCGTTCGATCTCCCAGGCGAAAGAGGCAATTCATCAGCCCTTTCCTGATGACTGTTCGTTGACGCAAGCGCCATTTGCTCATCCGCAGCAAGGATATCGATGGACCGACGCGTGCCGGGACTCTTGGTCGAATTTGGCGGGACTGAGCCCGACGAGGCGCCGATGGAGACCGGCGGAGTAGACATTGCGAGGGTTCACGTGCGTATGCCCTTGCTTTGGCTTGTACACCACCTCCAGCCGGTCTTCCTGTCACTCGTCGAGCAGACACAGTAGTAGCATCGGGGAGGGAAAGTCAAAGTGCGCAATGAGTCGACAACGGGAGGGACTGCCGCTGCCGCTGGCGATGCAGTCGTCAGTCGTGACAGTGATTCAAGAGTGGGGCGAAGCAGGCCGCAAGATAGCTCTGCAACTTGAGGTGGTGTCAGGAGATCTTAATCGCCGATCCAGACTTTGATGCGAATCAAGCACTCGTGTTGTACACTCAAGGATTCAGTGCGAGTCCCCGCGTCTCTGCTGCTGCACCAGGAACGGACGAACGCGAGGCGGGGTAGCGTCAGAGGTGCGCTCGTGAATCTCGAGTGGCTCGAGCGCCCCTGCATGCGTGCCAGTCGGTATACATGGAGCAACCTCTGCCGCACACGCTACTGTTACGACTTTGCGCGATTCTAGACTGACGACTCATTTCAGCTGCATCCCTAATCTCTGAGGCGGAACAGCAATCATGATCAAATGCTTCACGGAAGTATGACGTCCACGGAATATATTGCTATTCCGTAGTCCTTTGCAAGGATTCTGTCGCGGTAGGCTTAGCTTAGCACGCCCTGCAGCGGGCACTTCGAACAGTTCGAACATGTCGAAGCGATGGTGGATTGGAAGGGGGGGCTGACAGGTACTGACTTGGATGGCCTGCTTTCAAGGTACTGGCAATCATGAGTTCCTTTGCGCATCCGTGGAGGCTATTTGCGAAAGGCAACGATGGCGTATCAATGCTCGATCTTGCAGCAGGCGTGTTAGGAGCACTCGAGCGCTCAAGGTCGTCATGACGGCTGTGTGGGCAAAGCAGCAGCTTTGTCGGCTGCAACTACGTCCGAGTACAGCGGCAGCTCCAGATTGGCTGTGCGCATGTCCTCCTGATCAGGTAGGATACTTGGTCAATTACGGATAGGCTCCCTTACGCCAGAGCTCTGCTACTCACATCCACCAGCGTAATAGATCTGCCGAGCAGCGCCGTCTGCGGCTCGTGCTCCACGACAGAGCCACTGTCCTCCAGGCTAATCAGTCTCCATTCTATACGCGCTTCGATCTCGTGAGAAAATCTGATCTCGCTCCTCGTCTCCTGGAGCGTTGAAGGCTGCCACTCCCATTTCTTTGCAGGGTCTTTTGGATCGCCGTTGTGGTCACCGACCTCCAATGGGGGTGTCGGAAACAGAGCTTGCAGCCATACAGACATCGAGGTCCCACCGCACACGCTCTCTGATCTGGCATGGTCCGCCTGTGAGCTGTCGATGCCAGACTTTTGGAGATCTTCGAGGCGTCCGTGGAAATCGCTATCCCCATTTGGGCTTGCCGACGTGCATAGCTCGCTGCTACCGCCACTGGCCAGCCCCGCTGGCGTAGCCTCGCAGTCTAGATAAGGATCAGGTGGACCATGTGTACCGAATGAGGAAGAAAGCTCCCTGGTTGCTCCAGCATCTGAGCTTGGATGCAGATGTGACGTGCCGTGGATCGGAAGTGATGAAGACGTAGCAAGCAGAGGTTGAGCTGGGATCTCGTTGAGCTCGTACTCTGCAGGCGCGAGGCGCATCCACTCTGGCCGAAAGTCATGATGGTAGCGGTGACCGCTGTGTTTGCCGGGCTGCAGCATTTGCCGAAGCTCAGCCGGGATGGCGCACTGATTTGTCCACCTGCACAGGCTCGACTCCAGCGCCTTTCCTGTCCTGACGCTCAAAGGTGCAAGATGGACGTTTGGTCCATTCCAAGCCCATGTTTGTCTAAGTAGCAGATTGATACGTTCTATGCGGACATAGCAAGGCGCATTCGGCTTCGGAGACGTGTCTTGCAGGTCCACACGTATTCGCAGGCTGAAGCAGCCGCCATATCGAGCATTGATACTATCGAGTGAAGCGCGACACCCAAAGCCGGGCGGGCGTGCTATCAAGGGCAGCAGATTCAGGTCTAAAAAGTTGAGTCGGGACGGACCTTCAGTAGAAGGACTGACCGGAACGCAAGCAGAGCCCACGTCAGCCAAGCGAGGCGCACACAGCAAGGACTGTATTCGTCGGAAGCGTGACTTACTGGACGCCGAGCCGCACGCTACATTTCTTGCTCGATGTATGCTCACTGGAGGAGGCTCTCAGCCAGCTCAGGCCCCTCGACATGAAGCTTCGACTGCATGCTGGCACCTGAACAGCCTCGATGGAGGCAGCCGCATGCCTTGCGTCTAGCTCTGACTGACGATCCGCTGTCCATAAGGGCTCCAGTGCTGCGTTCGGACTGGGATCAGAGCTGCTGACCACGGTAGCAATGACCTCA
The DNA here is from genome assembly GCA_900000165.1 of Ceraceosorus bombacis. Classification (NCBI taxonomy): domain Eukaryota; kingdom Fungi; phylum Basidiomycota; class Exobasidiomycetes; order Ceraceosorales; family Ceraceosoraceae; genus Ceraceosorus; species Ceraceosorus bombacis. The sequence goes on from CCYA01000265.1 coordinate 1,308,026, forward strand.
TAGGTGATCCACTGGTAGTCGTTGCACTGCGTCGGAGGAGCCCATCTAGGAGGAGTCACAGTAAAGGCAAAGCTGAAAGCTGGACTCGTGAGCCTTGTGTGCGTGTCGAGCGCTCGTCAGAAGAAGAATGACAACCCACATGTGCTCGCCCTTTTGAAGCTTGAGATGCTGGTCTTCGGGCTTGACCAATGGCTTGTCGATGAATACGTAGTGTATTTGGGCATCCGTCTGACAAATGACGGTAGCTGGTCTGGCGCGCGAACTCAAGACAAGCCTTCCAGCATCTCCAGCGCGAGGCGGATGGTCGAACTCTCTGACCAGTGCCTTTTTTGGGATCTGTATGCCAACCAGACGGACGCGGAGTGTGCTGACGATGCTCGCAACTGGCAGTGTGAATGACAAGTGGCCCTCGATGGGCGCGCGGTCCGACGAAGTCCTGTTGGTGGACGTGCTAGAGGCAGCGTGAAGCGATGTCGCCTCTTGTTCTGTGGCAGCCAAGGAACGAGGGCAGTGGATGTACAATCCTTGCCGCGACAGTTTCAAGTCAAGTCTTTGCGCCATAATGAGCGGGTGCAATCGGGCCAAGGGCCGGGCTTAGAGGAGATGTGGACAGCTTTCAAGGCGCGATGTGTGTCTGAGCGGTGTAGCTGCGTGATCGTGGCGATGCACGCCGTAGGCGATTCAAGTGGCACCAAGCACTTCCACTTCTGAGCTGCTCATGGCGACGATGGCGTGGCTCTGAAGCATGTGCGCTCATCACCAAGTGAAGAGCGAGGCTTCACGTCCGAAGCACGTCTCCTACGGCGGTCCATCCTACCCGGGTAAGCCATGCAGCTCACAAAGCGTGCTCGAGGCGAGATCGTGTTCCTGCGCATGAAAGAAGAACATCACCGATCCAAAAATGAAGTCACAAGTCGCGAGTCGCGAGTCGCGAGTTCACAAGGGCGGGACGGGCATTTCGCGGCCTCCATGCAGCACGGGCGTGGCACGCTCGAACATGTCGATCACGTGTTCGACCAGCATGCGCCTTTCGGTCAAGTTCTCGCGCGGGATTTTTTTGCGTTGCATGGCGGCTGCACGAATTTGTCCTCAACCTCTCGATGTCAATATCAATCAGAATGGTGAATCTCGGAAGCCAGCTCCAAGGTAAGCCATTCCACTTCGAGACCCCATCCCCTTTCCGGCACCTGTAGGCCTCAGCACTCGCTCGCACCTCTCAGGCGATCATGCCTCCTTCTGCATCATTCCCCGCCAAGAAGGCGAAGAAGAAGCCGACACGCGAAGCTGCATTCAACAAAGCATTAACAGCAGAGAAGGCCGCGCGGTCGGCCACGTTGGCAGCATCCGGCAAGGTGGCGTCAGCAGTGACCAATCCAGCCAAATTGCAGGCCAAAGCCAAGATCAAGGCCAAAGGCAAGGACCGAGAGCTGGCAGACGATCCTCATCCATTCAGGTATCGCTCCTTCAACGATCGACTCGCCACCGCTCACATTGGCGCATCCAAGACCGCCCGCAACCATGCGCTCGCAGGACTCGAAGCTCACGGCCCTTTGGCTGCAAGCTCATCCTCTTCCACTTCGCACAGAATAATGGACGTGGACGATGATCTGGATGACGAGGCTACAGCCGATGCGGTATTCTCCGAGACTTCGTTCGGGCGGGCGCTGACGGGCTGGCGAGAGCTCAACCTTTCTCTGCCGTTCACCTCTTTCGCTCAGCAAGCCGCACCACTGGCGCAAACGCTGCCGCTCTTGCTACATCACCGCGAGAAGGTATCATCGTTGCTGGCAGACTTGTTGACATCCCACCACCCTGATGCTTGGCTGGCATACGACGCTGCCATCGACTTGGTGCCTCGCCTCGCTTTGGATTTGCAAGAGGAGTCTGAGCCAGTCTATCCAGAGCTTCTGGGCGCCCTGCTCCACGCAGCCACCCTGTCAAAGCATCAATGCAATCAGGATGAGCGTCTTGCGGCTCGACTTGTTGAGAATGCTTTTGATTCTGCAGCAGTAACTCTTAGGGTGGTGGCGCCTCTGCTCCTCAGACAAGAGGATTCAAAACGTTTGCTGGCCACGTGGGATCTCGTAAAGCCGTATCTTGGCTGGTACAGCTCAGAGATTGGCTCTGGCCAGTACCTTGCCCAGGCCACAGAGCGACATGTCAATCAAGATGACGGCGACGATGACCATCTCGAGCGCGACGGCGAGCAAGAAGCGCAGGGCGACGCCGAAAGCTCAGCAGATGCAGAAGATGCCGCGGGAAGGGGTGTTGAAGCTGGCGACGACGCCTCTAGGCCGCGCAGCCGCCCACGCAAAGTTCCATCATATACGCGACGCTTTGCAGCAGAGGCCCTGGCGCATCTTGCTCGGAAGGCACGAGAAACGCAGCTGGACAACCTGGCGAGCGCTATGATTAGGGATGCGTCGGCGTTGTCGAGCACCACCTTTACGGTCGGCGTGGCGGCAGTGTGGGCAGAAGTCTGTAAGGTGAGGCTCTTGTTGAGTTGATCGCCACGTGTAGCCATGTGCTAGTTCCTGATGACACGTCATGACTTTTTTGGCAGGCTTCCGATGGCCGTTTGCAGTCTGGCGCAATTGCGGTGCTGGAGCGGCTTCTCGCGTTGAGATACTTGAAGCCCGACCTACCCGCAACCTTGCAGAATGTATCGCTGCTGGTGTTGGTCAATCTTACGCACCAAGTGCATTCGAGTCACCTTGCACCGGTGGCTGAGATGCTCATCACTCGCGCGGCCTCCACCTTGAGGTCCTTAAAAGCGTGTTCAGATCAAAAAGCAGCAGACACGTTGACTTCGGAGCTGGCGCACCTCTTGCAGCTAGTGGGCGTCTTTGTTGGGGTGAGGAAGGGAAAACGCGTTGATGGTGAGTGTATCAGCCTTGGATGGATTTACCAGGCAGGCAGCAAGGACTCTCATCATTCTGTGCGCCCATTTAGATTCTTTGAAACCAACGCTCTTCGGCTTTCTGCTCGAGTTCTCGGAATGGGCGAGCCATTACCACAGCTCTACGAATGTAGCAAAACGGCTCTTATCACAGCGCTCTGTGGAGCTCCTGGCCCTCTCACTGCCGCTTGGCCGCATCCAAGAGCTGGTGGGTCGAGGCATCAAGATCATAGATGCTTTCGGGGCAGCGCCTGTACTCTCGCCTCACTTCGCAGCGCTGGTCATGGCTTTGGGTCGTTCCGAGATCAGTTGGTCAGGCTTCAAGCAATTTGTGATGCCAGCTGTCATGCGTCTCACGACCGCCGCTTTGACGTCACCAGCTGACGGCGGTCAGCAGGCCTCTGCTCTTGCACTATTGGATGAGCTGAATCGGCAAGGGAATCTAGGCGAGACCATTGCGTCATCTGCAGCAACACCTCATGTTGCCAATTGGTGCAGCAAGGTGACTGCAGCTGTGAATGATCAGCTGTCATCGCTCGTTTTGCGCGTCGAGCAAGTCGTAAGAAGCGAGCAATTGGCGGTCGATGCTGTCGTCCAGCCGCTCGACCTCGCCGCCATCCGATTATCGCCGACTTTTGCTCGGCTGCAAGCGCGCTCATTTACCGGATCGCTGCAACATCTTGTTTCAGCGGCGCTGCAGATTGGCCTGAACAGAGAGTGGAGAAGCTCGCCACTGAATGGTCTGCTCATCGCTGCCCTCGCCATGGACGCGCTTTCAGACATTCTCGAATCGGACGTGAGCAACAAGGATGAAGGTCAGCACCTTGCTTCTCTTCTGGGTTCTGAGGGAGCAGTTACTCTCGTGTTGTCTCACCTAGCCGATCATCATCTCGCGTTCTGCGCCGCCACGAGACTAATGATCACCGCACGTAGCAAAAGGATCGAGTGCGCAAGTAGATCGCCTCCTTCGCTGATCCACCTCAAGGACGTGGTGGCGAAACATGCGGCTTCGTCCGATGCACGGATGCGTAGAGCAATCGCAGATTTACTGACAGCATCTCCCAGCACCCCGATCACGGACCTGCTGTCGATGATATCAGCCATCGAAGCACTTCCATTGACGATCGAGTGTATCCGGGATCGCAACGTGCGTACGAGGGCGCTTGTCAGAGATTTTATCCGACTCGGCGCCCCCGCCGCTTCCGATGCTGAGCAGCACGCATTGGCGGTAGACCTAATCGCTAGGTACCTCGTGGGAATTTTCAAATTAAATTTGAGCCCGCTGTGGCCCGAGGCTCGAGAAGCGCTAGTCGAGTTCTCGACCAAATACGGAGAGCAAGTATGGGCGGTCGCATTCAGGGAGCTGCAAGATAACTGCCATGGTCCACAGACTCCTACCGACTGGACGGCGCCAACGCAGCTGTCCCAAAAAGACGCGGGGCGCTCTGAACCATCCGTTTGGTTTGACGATCCTCAAGATAAAGAATTTGACGACCCGCAGCTTCGCGCACGGCTGTTTGCAATAGCGGCAGCCTTGAACGCCGCCTTACAAGATGGCACGCACGAACGGCAGAGGATGATGGACGACTTGGGAGAAATTCAGTCCGTCGAGGGACGACTAGATGTTCAGAATTACCACTCTCAAATCTTGAAGCTCTTTGTGCGTCTCCCACGTCTGGTCGAAAAACACAATGCGCCTTTCGTAGAGCACTTCCTCGCTCTGGTTCAAGATACCGCAGCCATCACGGATGATGAAGACGAAGAAGCCTTCCAAGCAAATACAGCCACGTCGAAGACCGCCGTGACGCCTCGCCTGGGAGCTACATCCAAGGAACGCCGCGCGCGTCTGTGCAGCTATTTGGAGCTCTTCTCGCAGCTCACAAATCCAAAGGCCCTTTCGCGCGCGGAAGACCTGCACCGGTACTTCATGTCGTTGTGCGCAATAGGCGATCCAAGCATACAACGCCCTGCACTCAAGTGCGTTCTCACGTGGAAGGATCCTGCACATGTCCCGTACGCCGAGAATTTGCTGGCTTTGCTGGAGACGTCCAAATTCCGAGAAGAGCTTTCTTCTTTCAATCTCGCCGCTTCTGGTGACACTATCCAGCCTGCGCATCGAAGTGGGCTGCTTCCTGTGCTCATCCGCATCTTGTTTGGCATCATGGTGTCACGACGCAACCGCAGCTCTTCCGGGGCGGGCCAGTCAGCACGCAAGACTGCCATCATGGCAGCCTTTGCAAGGCTTGCAGCAGAAGACCTCGGCACGTTGGTGGACCTGATGCTCGCTCCCTTCAAAAATCAACGTGTCGTTGATCTGCCTGCGGACGAACAATTCCGATTCAGCTCTACCGCCAGCAGCGCCTCGATCCGACGACAGAATGGATTCATCGCCCTCTTGGCAGACGTTATCAAGCACGTCAGCCAAGCAATGCGACCGTACTGGCCCCAGCTCATCAGCGTGACTTTGAACTTGGCGCACCACGCCTCCCTAGCAGCCGAGAAGGCAGAAGGCTCGACGAAAGCTCTGCGCAGTCTTCGGCAGGCCGGTCTAAGGCGTATTGCAGAACTCTTCAACCAGCCCGGCAAGGATCTCTTCAATTGGCAGCCCTTCTTGCCTGCACTCTTTGAGGGCTTCATTGACCCTCGATTGCCGACTCTGCCAGCGGACAGCGCACAGGGATCGTCAGCTCTGCTAGATCTGTTTTACGTTTGGTCAGGTCGTCTGGAATTTGTGCATCTTCTGCATTCTCAATACAACGATCAGCTGCTCCCAAGCGTCTTTGCTTGCCTTGCAGAGCAGACAGTCAAGCCGCCCGTCATCACGCGAATACTCGACATTGTCGATCGCCTTCTCGTCATCTCCACCCTCGAAGTACAAGAGGGAGGTGAAGCCGAAGTGGATCGCGTCCTTAGACCCAATACTAGTGCATTTCTCAACAGCATCCGCCCTTTGATGCAACGGCACGGATTGGCTGGAAGCTCTTCACCCAAAAGTACTGACGACTCTGTCCGCCGCCTGACACATATTTTGGCAAGCCTGGCGCGCTACGTCGAGTCGCCCGAGGACGCATCGCAGCTTCTGAAAATGCTCGGCCCCATGCTCCGAAAGAGCAACCACGCCGTTCCCGAGCGGACAAAGACGGATTTGCTGCGCATCTTCCGTGACCTTCTTGCCCTCACACCGGACTTTAAGGATCCAGCATCTGAGATTTTCACCGCGCACTACCACACCTTCTCGGCAGCTTTTGCCACGATGCGGTCTGCAGAATCTCGCCAAACATTGGTGGCGGCCTTTGGGCAATTTGCTAAGATCGATACCAACCTCGCGCGGATTGCGCGCTGGATAGAGGAACTCAACGCTTTCAGCACGCGTCGAGTGGAAGAACCCGATTTTGACAGGCGCCTCGAAGCCTTTGACGAGATTACGAGCTCCAAGCAGGACATTGCGCTGCGCGAATGGGTGCCGCTTTTGCAGAACATGCTGCACTTCATTCAGGACCAAGATGAGCTTGCTATCAGATCCAATGCTGGTCAGCTGCTTCGTGTGTACCTAGAAGCAGTTGCTCGAGTTTCGGCCAGCGACGCGGACGGTTGGCGTCATACATATCGCACTATTGTCCAGCCTGGCCTCCGGCGCTGCATACGTTCAAAGCACGAGCTGGTCCGCCGGGAAGTGCTTGGCGTGTTGATGAGTGCGATCGAGTACTTAGGAGACTCGTTCGACTCACTCGGAGACATGAAGTGCTTGTTAGCCGATGGCGATGAGGAGGCAAGCTTCTTCACCAACATCTACCACACGCAGCTGCACCGACGCGCTAGAGCGCTCAAACGTCTGGGAGATCAAGCTGAGGCGGGCAGAATACGCGGCAAGACGATTGTAGAGCTGCTGTCACCACTTCTCATGCACTTCCTGATCCCAGGAAACGCTGTGAGCGATCATAATTTGATCACCGACACTATCGTCTGCTTTGGTCGGCTAGCAGCACAGCTGCAATGGGGCTCTTACAACGCTTTGCTCTGGCGATTCCTGCGTCTGGCAAACGAAACCGAAGGCTCCCAAAAGATCTTCGTCCGTGCAGCCATGGCTGTGCTTGACTCGTTCCACTTCGAGCTTGACGCACAGGTCTGCGGCGACGACGGTGCAGAAGTCATCGAAGAAGGCGAACAGGATGCTGAGAACGAGCTCAAAGTCCAAGGTACGATGCACAGTGACGCTGTGCAGCAGTCCGGCAAGATCCTAGATGCGGTCACGTCTCGCTTACTTCCAGCACTGATGGGCTATCTCGATGAGAAGGACGAGGCGGATGACGCGGTCAGGCTGCCTGTGGCGATCGGTGTCTGCCGCGTTGCGCTGCGCCTCCCAGAGCCGTCCAAGTCAAATCACATAGGAAAGTTGCTCACAACGCTAGCAAACGTGCAGAAAAGCAAATCGCAAGTCACGCGCGATCTTGGCCGCGATTCGCTCTGTAAGGTCATGACTGCACTTGGCCCCGAACACTTGCCCACTGCCATGCGGGAACTAAGGCGTGCCCTCGTCAGAGGTACTCAGCTTGCGGTACTGGCTTTCACGGCGCACGGTCTGCTGGTTCACTTGATGTCCCTGCCTGCGGATGCGCCCGCGCATCTCAGCCTACTTGAGCATGGAGTAGAAGACCTGGTACATGTCGCAACCGAAGATATCTTTGGCCTCACTGCGGAGGACCGTGTCACCGTGGAAAATCGAACGAAGCTCAAGGAGGTCAAGCACAGCAAGAGTATGGATACTTTTGAAAGGCTTGCAAAGGTGGTCGCACCTCTTCAATTTGGAGTCCTTCTGGAACCTGTCCGTGACGTCCTCGCCGAAACCGAGGCTCAGAGATCTCTGATAGCTGCGGAGGACGCGCTGCGTCGCATCGCATCTGGTCTAAATGCAAATCCACATTTTGGCGCAGAAACGTTCTTCACTCTTTGCCACTCCCTAATTGCCGGCAATGCGGCTTTTCTTCAGCCGCAGAAGAGCGCAATGAACAAAGGAGGAGCCAAGCTCAAAGGAGGCTATCGCTTCATTACACACATGAAGAGAAGGGATGTCGAGCTTGGGCTAGCTGCTCAAGACCATAGGGCGCGCAACGCTCACCGCTTTGTCGCCTTCGGTCTCGACCTTCTAGTCACGGCTTTGAGACGAGAGCGATTCAAGGATGCAGCGAGCATGCTCGCTGTACGCCTCGATCCTTTAGTCAACCTCGCAGGTCACACTCTCTACGCCCCGCAAAGCTCAATCGTCGTCCTGAGTATGAAAGCGATCAGTGGCCTGGTCAAGCACGACCTGCCTTCGCTCGAGCAAGCCGCACCCGTCTTCGCCAAGCAAATACTCGCAATCGTGCAGCGCGAAGGCACTGCCCAGTCGACGATGGGCCAGGCAGCAATCAAATGCCTGACCTCGGTCTTGAGAGGCTGCCAAGACGCACATTTGCCCGAGCAGCAGCTGGCAGATCTTGTGAAAGTGGTGATCCCAGAGTTGGAGGAGCCTTTGGCCCAATCTGCCATCTTCGCACTTTTGCGCGGCATCTTGTCGCGCAAGATAGTTCTGCTTGAGATGTACGAAGCGATGGACAAGATCGCAGAAATACTGGTGACGAACCAAAGTGCAACCGTGCGCGACTCGTGCCGAGCTGCGATGATTCACTTCATGCTAGAGTACCCGCTAGGCAAAAGCCGTCTGCGCAAGCAAATGCAGTTCATGGCGAAGAACCTGTCGTACACCTACGAAAGTGGGCGGCTCAGTCTTCTTTCCCTGCTCTCCTCAGTGCTCGCCAAGTTTGACATGGTCGTCATCCGGGAACACGCCGACTTACTCTTCGTGGCTTTGGTAACGGTGCTCGCCAACGACGATTCCAGTTCTTGCAGAGAGCAAGCAGCTCGGCTGATCGGTGTTCTCTGCACCTTGGTGGACGAAGAGCATCGCGGACGAATGATTCACCTCACTCATTCCTGGGCAACGCAGCGCGAGCAGTCGCAGCTCATGAGAGTAGCCATGCAGGTCTACGGGATATTCTTGGGTGCTGTTCCAGAGTCCGCCAGCGAGTGGCTGCCGCGTGCGCTGTCTAGTCTCGATGGTACACTGCAAGCGTGTGTGTCAGATCTCGTGGGCGCCGAACTTGACACAACGTTCGATGATCTAGGTGATCCGAAGCAATTGGACTGGCAGCTCGCTTACCAGGCTCTACAATTTGCGGAGCAGCTTCGCTCGGGCCAACAAGCCCTCGATATCCTTGAATCTCGCTCGACATCTAGCATCTGGCGATCCACAGTCGGTCTCCTTCTTTTTCCTCACGCGTGGGTACGACTAGCGGCCAGTCGGTCATTAGGCTCGCTATTTGCGTCCACGCCAGCTGCACAGCCAACCGAGGATGAGCCACTCAGTCTCGATTTCATGATCGAAATCGCAAGAAAACTAGCGCTACAGCTTCAAGCAGATGCAGAAGAGGTCAACGATGAGCTCAGCCTTCAAGCGGTGAAGAACCTCTTGTACATAGGACGCTGTTTTGCTCTTATGCCTGCTCACGACCGTGGCTCTTCGATCGAGCGGACGGAAGAGGCATCTGCTCATGACGAGGGTGATGACGAGAATGAAAGTACTCCCGAGGAACAAGATAATGCGGCGGCGAACCCTCTAGCCTGGCTTTACACGAAGCTTTCGTTCACAGCGAGAGGCGCGAGACTCAATGCTGGCAATGCAGAGGTGAGCTCCAATTCCTGCTCTTCCTTGCTTACTTGCACAAGCTGACCGACTACTTTGCGAACTCTGTGTGCAGCCTCAAATCAATCGTGCTGCCTCTGTGCTGCGCTGGTTTGCAGCAATGGCTACGCAGCTTGAGTCCTCGCGCATCGAACCATTTCTGTCTCACATGATCGGACCGATCTTCCGCATTCTGGATGACGAGAGTCTCAAGGCGGACAGATTTGGTGAGCAGAAGTTGTATGCACTTAGGCCGTGCATTCCAATACTGACCTCTTCTGCCTGAATTCCAGATGAGCTCAAGTCTCTCGCGATGGAAGTTCAGGAACTTCTCCAGGCGCAGCTTGGAGCCACTAGGTATGCCGCCGTGCACTCCCGCATCAAGCAAGCGATCCTCGAGAAGCGCCGCGAGCGCAAGACGGCAAGGTTGATGCAAGGCATCAGCAATCCCGAAGCAGCAACAGCCAGAAGAGCGAAAGAAAACGCGAAGAAGCACGAAAGCCGGAAGAGAAAGAATGCGAAGTTTGCGTAAGTGGTGGCGAGCGTGTTGCGTTTTGTAGGGGCTGCGTAGCTTGCTGACGAGCAGCTATCGTCTTCAATCCCTCCAGAGATACCAAGGTTCGCAACAAACCCTCCAAACGATCGCGGGCTAGCTAAGTGCGCCCTGTCTTACTCTACTTGTATTTGTACAGCGAAGCGCGCAAAATGCCAGCAGGCACTCCTCAAGTACGTCTGCAAAAATCTTGATCTATATTCGTGCGAGACGGTATCACGAGGTATGTGAGCGGGATAGGTCGAGACGATAGCACGTTACAATGGTAATCATTACAAATGCGTGTGGTCTGTGTGATGTCGGAAGCATTAAACAGGGGCATGATGACGATCTATTTTGTGGTTTATGGTGGTTCGAAGCCGGAGCAATTTAACATAAAGGGTCGCGCAGGGTCGCGCATTGGTGTAAAGGTCGCGTTCCTCCAGGTTGCGAACGAACGTCTCCACAGACTGAGGAGCTCAGGTCTGCAATCGTCTAGGTTGCAAAGCTTGTCCAACGACGTCTTGTGGGTGCCAGGCGGTCTCTTCCCGATAAGCTTTGATGGCGTCAACACTCTGCTCAGCAGCTTCGAAGCCGATCTTGATCATGCGAGTATGCAGCTCGTGCTCCCTAACGTAACGCAGACCTTTGGCAGTGGAAGCGATGGTCAGGTCCAACATCCTAGACCGAAGGGCGAATTTTTTGTCTATTGCAGCTACAGTTGTGGTCAGTTGCCTCGTCAGATGGTTCAGAGCGCTAGGGAATGGTGATCGCTTGATTGCTCGCGCGACGTGCGAGACGAGATGCTCTTGGCGTTGATGTTCAGGTGCGCTATCAAGCTCAGATCTCTCGTCGAGAGAAGCCTTTGGCCGTCGCTGCATGTGCGTCCCTGACGTACTTCTTGGATCAGGAGGTGCTGCAGCTTCTACCTCGAGAGGTAGTGGGCGAGGCGACGAGGAAGGACTCAAGCCAGCCGCGAGCTGTTTGAGCATAGCGCCACCAGCAAGTTTTGCCAGAGCTAATGGACCTTCCCATTCTTTGGGGATCGCGATCTGCTGCCCCTCGGCACTCGCACCTTCGTCGTGGTCCTTAGTGCTCGTTGGTTCCACGCGGCTTGCAGTCGCTGCCAGGGTGGCAGCAGAAAGGCTGAGCGAGCGCAGCGACTGTTCCTCTGCTTTAGACCAGCCAGGCTCCGACTTCTTCTGTGTAGTATTGCCGACTGGTGCAGATGAAGCGCCGCAAGCGCAACGGCACGTGCACTCTAGGGAGGATGAAGATAAATTGCCCCGTCCTACATCGCCATGTCCCACCAGTTGATTGGCGGTGTAGCGCTCTGCCGCTCTGGCCGCCATGCTCATGCTTGCTGCAGCGAGCGTCAGACCAAGCTGGAGAGTGGGCGTAGCGAGCTTGTCGAGGACCATTCTAGGTACGAGCCACGTTGCTGACGAGCGTTGTGGTATCGCGACGGGCGTGCTCGAGGAATGTATTTCTGTCAGAGTCGCCGTCTGCGCTTCAGATGCGGTCGGTAGATGGTGGTACACGTGGTGATGGTGATCGACACGATGACGGGTTGGGTCCTTTGAGGTTGTCTCGTGGGCACCAATGACTTGCAAGTCGCTCGCCAATGCAACATTTGCTGGTTCTGCCAAACGTTCGAGCGCGCTGCGCAATGTCGAAGCAAGCGCGTCTCGCTGTCTAGCAGGTAGAGAGCGGGCCAAACCTTGCGGCATCGCCTCCAGCAGGTGGGTGATGGAAGTCAGGTAGAGGTCCAATGGCAAGCCTGGATCCTCGTCATCAGCAGAAGAGTCGGAGGTGCAACAGTCGTGTTCCGAGGTTTCTAGGGCCGGCGGCACCGCCACAGGCGAAGGCGAGGGTACAGGCGCATCCCGAGCCTGCGCTGCGATCGTGGATGTGGAAGCACATAGATCTGTCTCATCTTCCTGCGGCGCCAAGCGCGGCGAGGGACAGGCGGAGGTCGTGCACGAGGACGCGCGCAACACGTTGATATCATCAATCTCGCTGACAAGACGGCCTTTCGTTTCGACCTCAAACAAGCCTTGTACCGGCGATGCAGCCTCTGCGGAGCTGCGATCTTCACATGCCTCTTCGTACTCGCTCGAAGGGCTAGCACGTCCACTCGTACTTCCACCTCGCAGCGCGCCAGCCAGCCAGGCAAAGCTTTGTCTGCGCGATGGTAGGGTCAAGAAACGTGAAGAGGGTCTGAGCTCCGGGTTGGGACTCATCTCCAATGCCGGGGTGCTAGCTGTGGATGAGCATCTCGAATGTGCCGGTGCTAGACGAGCATTGGCGGAGCTGTTGGTATCCTTGGCAGCGGACGGCCACGGGACAGCGTGAGTGCTGGTTGGAGGTGCTGCAGCTTGGCTAGGCAAACGAGATGCGGATGCCACATGGCGTAGTGTCCTCGGGCGAAGGTCGGCAGCGGACTGCAGACCCATAGACTGAGACGTTGCCATGGCGCTACGCGTACGTTGCCTACGCTCGCGGCCCGAGTCCTGTGATTCCATGGCGCAGTCAGCCTCATCACCTTGACCCAAGTCCAGGCCGAGTCCGTGACTCGCGTCAGCCCAGCGACGAGAAGCATCTGACTCGAATGGTGAGGCTTGAAGCGTAGTGGCGATGCGATGATTAGAAGCAGCAGAGCTCAACCTCTTGCGTCTTTTCTCCGCTCTCGAGCTGCTTCGCATAGCATCGTCTAGTTGCGAGAGCGTGTTAGATGTTGCTCTGAGTCTACGCGTGGATAATTTGGGCGTGGAAGCAAGAGCAGGAGAGTCTGATGTGATGATCGCCTGATACCGGTCGCTGAAGCTAAGAGCATGCATGTAGCCCCTCGACGTCTGCTGATTCCGAACGACGGGAGCGGTGGCCTGAGTCGCAAAGAAGTCGGCCCCGGGAGCGTAGCCTGGCGCTGCATCGGCCCACGCACCCGCAGCCCCACTTCGTGGCCATGTCCTAGCAGATGCAGACTCGTTCAAATCCGCTGCATGCCCTACACCACTCTCTTCGATGGCAGTGTTGGAGGCAGACGGCGCCGCAGCCGGCGAGACGGGCCTCAAGAATGACGAGAGGCTGGGCAGCATTGCGGTGCCAGGCGCGAGAGGTTGGTGGTGTGAGGTCGCGTGTCGAGTTGACCTCGGATCCTCGAGTTTGTGCGTGGGCGAGGAAGTCGTGGAGCTGAAGCTTAGAGACAATACACGATGTCAGTCAGCGTAGCGAGGAGCGTTGCGTTGCTCCTGTGAGCCAAGAAACATCGCGTGGACGTCTCGACGAGGTACCCTCTTTGGCAGATATGAAATCAAGCGCACCGATGGTAAGCGCAGGGCGTCGGATGCAAGCACTGTGAGGTTGGTGATGATATAGAGGTCGAAGTGCGCGGGCCGTGGGACGAGGAGGAGTGACATAGCAGACAGAGAGGATAGGAGGGCTGTGAATCGAGTGAGCTAGCCCGTCAATTTCACATCGCTGAGATCGGATCCCCGTTTGCAACAAAAGGCTCGTGAAAAAGATGCAGATAACATGTCTCGCGCGTCGGAGCCGATGGTGTATGCATGCATGCATATTTGCATTCACAACGGTCCGCCGATCGCCTGTGCATGCGCCCTCGCGCGCGGGCACCGCGGCGCGCAGCACCTTGCCCCAATTTTGGTGGACATTTCCGCCGCGGACTTGGGCGGTGGGTTTCAATTAAGGTGCACGACTCGCACACCGTTGCTTACCGGCACCGGGTATGAGATGCTTTGTTTTCCGTTGCGCAGCAGAGCTTGTGCGAAGATCTTAGCGCCATCTTCGCTTGACTCCAGCTGCGTGTACAAATATCATATCATGCGCGCCAACTTCAGCCGAAGGGGCGGTCCTACGACCACCGGTGCCTGGGGCCCTGGGCTGGTAAGAGCAGAGCAAATTTCGAGACTATGCAGTCACGGGCCGCGTCGAAGCATCGTCGTAGGCGTCCTCGTTCGTGAGTCGCGTTGCATAGATGCTCAAAAATGATGCTGTTGCGAACGTCGCAAGTCCACAAATGGAGAAGGGGCTTCATTCGTAAGCTCTAGCGCAGGTGTGGAGTACATGACGATCAGACAAAAAGTCCCTTTTCTCGTCCTCTGCGTCTCTCCACCTCTCGACGCTCCTCCTCCACGCCAGCCAGCTCAGCTCCTGTGCGTGCCTTCTCAAGGGCTTCCAAAGTGATGTCCCTCTTCAAACTTGCAGCTTCCAACTCCCTATCCGCATCCTTGACATCCCTTTGCGCTGCCCTCAGATTTGCTCGAGCAGAGTATAGTCCAAACACCGAGGTCAGTCGCGAGGTCTGCACAGACAGCAACTCCAGCGCGATGCTCGGATCCATTTTAGGATACAATTGCTGTGCTAGCGCAGCTGTGGGGATTTGCAAACCGTTGCTGGTCAGCCCGGGCGGCTTTTGCGATTGCGATTGCGATTGCGATTG
>CCYA01000265.1:1324823-1343520 GCA_900000165.1 Ceraceosorus bombacis
AGTCGCTTCCTTCCTTCTCTTGCGGCTGGTGTACATCTAACTTGGCAGTGGCGTGAGGTGCCTCGGTGGCGGATGTGGAGCCAGCGGTAGGAGTAGCGGCAGCACCCCATGCACGCACTGGACGACCCGAGGCCGCGCCAGAAGCGGCGGCGGCAGCATCGATATTTGCGCCGGTCAGCTTCGGCGGTGCAGAAGGGTCGTCTCTGGCGCGCTCGCCCCTGCTGTAGTCTCGAGATGCCCTTTCGAAGCGATGATCCCCTCTGCCTCTGCCCCTGCCGCGTCCGTAGCTTGGCTCCCTGGACTCTCCAGAGAACCGCCCTCGTCCTCTATACATGGCGACTCAAGCAGACGATGGCACGAATGAGGACAAAATGGGCTGCAGTAGTAAGGGTCAGATTGGCAGACCTGGATAGGTATGATGAAGAGATGCGCAGTGGAGTGGCATGATCTGGTGGCACTGGAGTGCGGGGGTAGATCAGAGATGGCAAGCGGTTGCAATTTGACTGCTGCATACATAGTCGTGAGTGTGCAGAAAGGTATACAGCACGTACTCGTGATTCACAACTAGCAAGCGCACTTCTAGGTGGCGATGGCCCTCACGTGACTCGATCTCTGCATGCTATTCAAGAATCAAATTCAAAATTCACGATTTGTTCAATTCACACGCAGACGCTTCTGATTGAATCCGTGCTTCGCGGCCGGCGATTTAGGGGCCATGCCTTCAAAGAGGATTCGCATCCAATGCATGATGGGATGGATGCTGCTGGCTTCCTTCCGGCCACGGTCGTCAATCAACAATGCTTTCTGACTCTTCAACCTTACAACGCTGTAGAATGCAAAGCAAGGAGCGCACTTTGACTTCTGCTTCAATTTCACTCGCGACTGCTGTGGCAATCGTTCGCCGATTGCTCCAACGCGTCTAGGTGCCTGATGGCTGAGAACTTCAAGCTTTTGGCAGATAGGCATGCATGCCGCAGGCATCCCCAACTCGTATCCAGGATCGTAAAGGTGAATTAAGGCAGCGCCAGTGGCCGTTACCACAGGCTTCCGTTGCCTCGCTCGTGCTCGTGACGCATACTTTTGCTCTTGTGGAATCTTTCTCGCATGAAGCCTGTATTAGATCGGATCCGTTCCCGCCACCGCCACCGCAAGACGCCTCAGCGGTGTGTTGTGAGCCGCATCAGGGAGGTAGATGACGACGGAAGAAGTGATTTTGCCAGAATCCTTACCATTCAAATTGTGAATTAGATGTCAACGCAACCCTGATATGATGAGTCTGGGTGTTGCTGCTACTCGCAGTCTCGGCCCATGTCCCGCTTGTGCGGACACAATGGCCCTGTGACCGCCCTGCAAGCAGCTTCGCCACCCAGCTTCACCATTCTTCGCGGATAGTGTGTTGCGGTGGCACCAAGGTGCGCGCAATGACTTGATCCAGGCCTGTCTCATCCGCTCTCTATTCTTCTGTAAAATTGTTGAGTCACCCGAGTCACCCAAGGCCCTCTCGTAACAATCGATCGATATCAACCATAACAAGATGTCTTGGAAATCGATCGCGCCCCATCTGCTC
Source organism: Ceraceosorus bombacis (assembly GCA_900000165.1). Taxonomy (NCBI): domain Eukaryota; kingdom Fungi; phylum Basidiomycota; class Exobasidiomycetes; order Ceraceosorales; family Ceraceosoraceae; genus Ceraceosorus; species Ceraceosorus bombacis. Next base: position 1,326,391 of record CCYA01000265.1, read on the forward strand.
GCCGCGAATGCCTTGGTCCTTGGGCACCCGCTTGGCCATTCTCTGTCGGGAGCAGCAGCAAAAGCGGAGAGCGAAGGGTTGCGCGAAGCGGTTGCAGCACCAGCCGCTCGGGTCATCACCACCTTTCACCACACGCACAAGGTGCCGGCCAAGTGGGAGCCTAATCGCAACTACCTCGAAAAGGTCAAGGATGAGGTCAGCCTTTCGGAGCACGTATTCTATCGTCATCATCCAGATCACGGTTGGACCGTGTTCAATGGCAATGAGCAAAAGAAGCCAAAGACGGAGCCTCCTTTGGACTTCATCGTCAGTATGCGCTCCTGTGTGGAAGTCTCGAGTGGAGGCGATATGGTCACGGTGTCGGCATTCGAGTACCTGTAGCAGCGTGCCAACTGCGTGCTGATCCCCCCTTTTGCCCGCTTCTTTGCAGCGCCAAGCGTACGGACACTCCATGAGGGTCACGGAAGAACCGGTGGAGAACATCATCTCCGCAGAGCGCTCCCGCTACTGACGATGACAACGTCCCAGAGCACAGGCACGGTGCGGGCGCCCAGTCGATCAACAATTAAGGAATTTCAAGCAGATCCCAGACAACCACGTGTATACCTATGCCTACTCACGCTGCCTGCTGCGCTGTGACGCTAGAACGCCAACAGGCACGGAGTATGAAGATTGGCGCTGCATATCTCCGTTCATGTACGCGGGTGCTGACCGTCGTTGACCGTTCGCTACTTTGCCCCGCATGCGCACCGCGAATTGATTTCTTGGCGATCGTCGAGGAAGCTCACCTGGCAATTACGTGTCATGAACGCGCATAGAATATGATGGTCAGGCAGCGCCATTCTGACGATCGGCACGCTTTTGATAGTCGTGACTGGAGGGAGCACATGGAAGCGGTCGCCGAGCCATACTGCTATTCTTGAGTGAAGCCTCGTGGTTGCTCCGGCATCCACAGCTTGACCCTCGGGCTCGAAGCATCTCGTCACACTCCGAGCAGAACTTGAGTTACATATGTGCCTCCATAAGGCAAATGTGGGTCCTGACTATAACGCCGCGATGTGCCCACGGAACCCCACGTTGGTCAACGCTAGGCAAGGCTGTCTGCCCACACGAGAAACGCAGTGGTGGCTTCTGTGAGAAGTGAACGCAAGCATCAGTCTCACCAGCGCTCCTATCGCAGGGTCCACCGCCGCGTAGAGGATTGTCCGCTCGTCGATGCCAAGGTGTTGCGCAGCGTTTGATCGAATTCAGGCAGTTCTTCGCTCATCATAATGCTCCGTGTTTCTCGACTGCTGTCCGCGAGGCCAATTCCTAATCGATCTCTTGGACGTTGGACCGCGAAAGCTCTGGGACCACGTCTCAGTCTGGCGGGTTGAGGATGGATGGAGCGACTTAGCGACGGAGGACAGGCTTCTAGCTGCGGGGTCCAGACCTCTCAGCAATTTGTTGTGTCATCTTCGCACCCTTATAATCAAACACCTACGTCTTCCTGGACCACACCCTGAGACCCCACTCTCACCTCCCACGTTCCACGTAGACCAAGCCGTCGCTCTGGCCAACTTGCTAATCATGAAGCTCAACCAATTCGCCCTTGCAATCACCGCCGGACTGCTGATAGTCAGTTCATCAGCTGTCGCATCGCCTCTTGACACCTCGGAGCTCACCGTGCGGCAAGCCAAGCACGAGCAGTGTCTAGCCAACAATGCGCAGAATCGTGCTCGTCAGCTCAAGCAGATGAGAGATTCGGGTCTCATTTCAGAAGCGCTACCCGAGTTCGATCCAAAGACGGTCATCACCCAGTCCTTTTCCGGCAGATTCTACGAGACGGGAGATGGTGTCAATCCGCTCACTCAGACGCTCTTTGCGCCTGCCATATACTTTCCGCCGGCCCGCGGTGCTGATAGAGACACGAAGTACACCCTCATCATCAACGACATCGATGCTCCTCCTCCTCTTGGCATTCCTTCCTTCCTCCATTGGTTCAGAAGAGGTCTCTCGGCTTCATGCGGCCGTCCAGCTTCCCAATCAGGAGAGGATGTGAGATTCGTGAGTAGATTTGTCCACTCGCAAAGCACCGCTTGGGCAATCGTTGATCGTGTGCCCACGTCAACACCACAGTACTTTCCCGCCACCCCTCCTCCCAACCTAAGCAACCCAGCCGGTCACAGATACACCATCAGCGTATTCCGCGAGCCTGCTTCAGGTTACAATCCCTCGCAGCTCGAGTATCTGCTCAAGTTGGTTAGCTTCGATGTGCGCGACTTTATCCAACGCACCGGTGCGGAGCTGGTAGCGGCAAGCTACTACACTGCCGCCATCCCTGCCGAGGACGGCCTCCTCAGCCCTGTCCTACCTAAACTGGGTGGTGTACTCTAAATCAACAGCTCCCTAGCTGCCACGCAGCGCCGCCCTTTAGCCCATAATTCTCGCCCGTTATTGCGCTTTCTTTGCTTTCCTGTTGCCCACCGCGTACTGCATACCTTTCCCTTCTCTCCCTGTCATGTGCGCACCGTTTCAAGACTTCCGTGCCCCTTGCCACATCTACCTTGCGCAGCTGTTTTCCAGACATCGAGAGCAACTTATCGATTGACCCGGCCACACGGCAGCGGAAATGATGTACAGCCGTTGCGAAATCGCTCCGTGTGTTGTAGAGTCATTTTCTTCTTTGAGATCAGTGCTCGCGCAAAACTATCGCTCTGTCTGTTCGCTCGTAATGGGCGCGTTAGATGTACTGCGAGAGCCAACGGAAGCCCTCTCCGTAGCCCTGGCGCATGACGACTGAGCACATGAACATCTCAATAGGTCGAATGTCTGCGACAAGGCAGCGATTTGGTGTCAGCAAGGTATGTATGCATGAAAGCAGCTGAACCGGACTCACCCTTGAGAGGGACCTTGCCCTGATTTGCGCAACAGGTTGAATGGTAGATCGGGCAGAGTCAGCGCTTGTCAGTCAACCCGAGCGAGTTCGGAAAATAAGACGAAACCTGGCGCTTGGCATGTCGGAATGCGCGCTACACCACTTGAAGACCACTTTGCACTCGAGCTTTGACCTGCACCCCACTTCCTAGCATGACGCAGTGTGACAGACTCCATGATACTCACCTTGCCAGTCGTTTGGTACAGACCAACAGCAGCTCTCAACTCCTCCTCGGAAACAGCGCCGTCGGCATCGATCTTGTTTCCGAAAATGAGGAAAGGAACCCTGTTGAGCTCCTCGATGCTCAAAAGTTGATCCAGCTCAGCGCGCGCCTCTCCAAATCGCTCGTGATCCTGAGAGTCGACCAGAAAGACGATTCCATCTACTTCGGGAAAGTAGTCTCTCCAAAGACGCCTCGCTGCGAGTGCCAGGAATGTGAGCAGATGCTCGCTACGTGCTAGTGCTCCGAGTCAGCTCACCTTGAGTGTGACCTCCCAGATCGTAGGTGGTGAATTTGACAGCTCCGATGGCAAGCTCTTCGGAGGCTGCGAGACGCGAAGGAAATTGCTTGTGAGGAAAATCTAGTGGCCTCGATGTACGGGCAGATACGCACTTGGATGCAAAGTAGGTTGGAGCGTGGCGAGACGGTCATTTTTCAGCATGTGCAACAGCGTCGTCTTTCCTGCATTGTCCAGACCCAAAAATAAGATCTTGGCATTCTTGTGAGCCAGACCTAGCTGGGCAAGTACGTCCTGTAGGCGAGCAAAATGTACGAGAACAGGCCGGTCAGTAATTCTGACATGAACCAATACCGAGGCCGAACGAGCAGACCGGTGCGCTCGACTTTTGAACCTTCGAGCGCACTTACCCAGAACCAGTTGATAATGAACATGGTCGCCAGCTGTTTTGAGTGTGAGACACAGCTTTGTCTTGAGGCGGCAGGGCAGAATCTAGCAGCTTGTGCAGTCCGATGATCAAGCAGCCAAAGTGACTATGGTGTGATGGTGAGCAGCTAGCAGCAGCCTTGAGTCTTGAGTTTGGAGTTGCCAGTCGAGGTAAATGGAAACTTGTCGATGTACGTCGTTGTCGTCTCATGGAAGCAACCCGATCCATGTACGCCCTGCCTGCAGACTGCCTTTCAAACACAAATGCACAGCAATTTCAAAAGTTCGAACTTGAACTGTCCGAGGCGGATTTGTATGTACCCGGTATGCACACCGTCACTCATGCCGCCCCCTCGCGTCATTTCGTGCATGCAATCGCCCGCCAAAAGGCTTGTGCGCAACTTGCCATGCTACACCACCTTCGTGCGCATGACACGCACACCACTAGCATGCAAGCGCGTCAACGGTCCGCATGCTAGCTCCTGCTGCACGCCGTGGTGGCACCCGCGTAGCTCAGTGCGAGCTTGCGTTCGCCACCACATTACGTGGAACTCTCGCCACGTGGCACAGCTCCCAGCAGGCGGCAACCTTACACTCGGACTTGACGGTAGATGGTCAATCAGTATTCTCTCATTCGATGAAGCCGATGTAATGTTCACACACAGACAGGTCGTCCAGATTCGAACAAGTTGGCCAAGCGATTGAGCAAGGCAATCTGAATTGCTATTACTTTACGCGAAGCGCTACCGCACCGCGTTGCTCAGACGTCCGTACAAGCCCACGAAGGGGTTTCTAACATGCTGAACGTCCCTTGTACGACGAACGATCAGGAGGAAGCTAGCAGCCGCAGCTGCAAGAGCGCAGACCTCGGTGATCTCAAAGACCGATCTGTAGCACTCTTCACCTAGCGGGCACTGGTGCACACTGCCGCTTCCCTTGGGCACATGGCTATCGTAGACTTTGCCAAAGAGGAGGTTGAAGATGTTTCCTGCAATGACGGGCGACAGGCTGACGTAGCCCCAGTTCTGTGAAAAATGCTTTAAGCCGAACCATTCAAATGTCAAGACGGGCGCCAGACCGAACAGCGCGCCGTACATCCATCCAGTGCCGAGCGAGATGATGATCAACCTGTGCACTGTCGTGATCGTGTTTGGAGCAGCTGCGAGCGCTTGACTGCCTACAGCGAGTATGCACACCAAGATGAGCAACCAGACTCGCATCCTCGCATCGCCTGTGGAGCTGACAAATAGATCCGAAAGTAAACCTAGTGGGCGAACGATAAGAGCTCTCAGCACTGGCCCACATAGCCGAAACATCGCTGCAGCTCACCCATGATAATGCGGCCGCTAGCGTTTCCAAGTGAGATGGCGCTGACCTGGTGTGCCTGCGCTTGTTGAACGATTGCCTTTTCGTCCTTCGTGAGGATGTCTATCAGTTCGCGAGGTAAATTTTGGGCGTCAAGGGCTATTTCAGGCACGTCTTTGCGACCCTTGTTGTATTCAAACAGTGTCCGTGTGATAGTGCCGATGTTCTATGCAAGGATGCCGATTCAGCGATCCCATCAGCTTGCGGAGAAAGCTCACGCCACTCACATTGATGACCAGCAATCCAGTTCCGCTAACAAGCGACATGATAAGAAAGAGGAGCAAAAAGTCTGCTTGCTTCAACAGGGTGAAGTTTGTGACGTCGACACTGCTAGAATCGCCCTTGTTCCCCTCAGGTGTCGCACCCGCACCTGCATTCGAAGGAGTCGTAGCAGGCGACGTTGCGCGGGTATTCATATCTTCCTCATCTGCACTAGTTGTATCTTCGTCGGTAGGTGGGGCGTTGAGGAAGGCTCTCGCAGAGACTTCACTGCTGGTGCGCCTTCTACCACTTAGATGAGGTCTCAATCGACCCCGCTCCTCATCCTCGTCCTCATCTACGTCTGCATTCTGCTCTAGCCGCCCGATCTCCTCGTCGTCTCCAGCTGGTGCCTGCGTCCATGCACCACGACCATCACTGCCCCGCCGCGTCAGTAGCGGATTCGCGTCTGCGGGCGGCAAGATACGAATGAGCAGCACGCCAACCAAGAAAGAAGCAGCGCATCCAAATGCTAGCAGCAAGAGGTAGTCGGAGGTGTTCCCAGGAAAGAGTTGGTGGGAAAGGGTGGAGTACAGGAATGCTGACAAGCCAAAGCCGGAAAGGACGAGGGCTGTAGCTGAGCCGCGTCGGGTACCATCCCAGCTCTTGGCTTGCGCATTCATTGCCGCTGTGAATGCACCAGCATTCCCCAAGCCAGTCAACAGACTTAGCACGGCCAGCGTCGAGGGCGAGGCGTCATGGAAGGGCGCAGTGTGCGTGTAGGAGAGGGATAGCCCTCCAAATCCCGCGAGGACGAGGGCACTGCCGACCAGCAGTGCGCTGCATGTTGAGTGATGGATTGTCCGCATCAGCGCATCGCATTCGCACCTTTCCTCTCCGCATACACTTACACCTTTGGACCTTGCTTGTCCACCCATCGGCCCCAGAAGGGACCGGACAGGTAGACGCCCATGTTTCCAGCCACGCCCACCACATTGATCTGCGTGCTGGTCAGCTGCAGCTGCTCCTGAAGCTGGGGCGCAAACGAGCTGAACGCGTAATTGACCCCAGCTGAACAAGCCACAATGAAGGATCCAACGAGGGATGCGATTCGTCGACGCTTGAGAGATTCGAGCACGGCTGCATCTACGGGTGCGACCTCGGATCGCATCGAGGCCCGCGATCGATGCCGATTCAACCGCGACATCGGTGATTCTTATTTGTGTTGGCGTCGTGCGTCGTGCTTCACTTGAGCCTCTATTGATCGTGACGGTAAGGCGATGCGAAAGACGAGGTACGACGCAAACTTCGTCAGACACCATACATGCGAATCGCAGGCACGCTGGTGCTAATCAGAATGTGAAAGTGCTAGCTAGCTGCCCAGCAGGTCGGTACGGGCACAAGTCGGGGGCGCGGGTGGGTGCGCGCCCGCTATGTAGTCACAACAGTTCTACCTGTACAGACAGTCAGTCACCAGTCGAATCGTAGGATGCTAGCCGTGGTGCATGCATGTTAATTGTCGGCGCCTCTGTGTGTCGTCCGCGGGCTCGCGTCTTGCGAGTCGCGATCGCACGCGAGCATGCAGCGACGGCGCCCCGCGTGCATACATCAGCAGAGCCATATATGATGTGTGGTGACATGCTCCAGCCCAGCAATGAAGCGATGCTACGGATCTCCGCGGACCTGAGATGGATGAGTATGTGCGCTTTCAATCAGAACGTGCTCTCCAAACCAAGCGACGCACCACGCAACACTGCATTCACATTCAGTGATTCAAGTTCAGATTTGTGTGCATATACTCTCAGACTCTGACTGTAGTGGCGCAAGCCGAATCAGGCCTGCTGGTTGATGACTACCATCACATCTGGGAAAGAGCTGACTAGCCATGCCGAATGAGAAGGAGCAGCCAAATGTGTTGATGGTGGGGACGGGAGAGTACACGACGGGCTTTGTGGGCGGGGCGCAAAGCACGAGCGACAAGAGTGAGCTGGCACCGAGGAGAGACGAAGCGGATGTCTAGAGGCAATGCTGATGAGAGGATGGACGTGGCTCGTAATCCATGGCACTGGTGTGTGACGCAGAGATCGGCGTAGTCGCATTGGTCCTCTTCGACCTCAGAAGAAGAAATCTGGTGGGTCAGTACGCGTGTATGCTTGCTTGCCCAAGTGATCGCTGAATGCACGGCGCCCCTTTTACCCCGCTAGGCGATCTGAGCATGGTAGGCACCAATGGAGACAAACATGCGCAGATTAAGCAACATTTTGAGCAGAACATCGCTGGCAAGTGAGTTGCTCGTCGCGCCATGAGCAAAGCGAGCAGCCACGAGTCCGCTGATATCACGGTGCCCAATCATGTTGCAGATATCGCGACATGGACGTGTCTTACAACGCCTTTCCCCCAGCTGGACACAAGGATGCAGAAGCTTGTCAGTGCTGCAGCTCGACATTTTGCATCCCTCGAAGCAACCGAAGCTGCATCTCATTGACACTCTGCTCGACTCGCAGACAAATCTGCCATCGACGCACTATCACCGGGTGACGCCATCACCATCTTTACACCCGACAGTACACATTTCGATATCGCCAAATACGCGATCACCGCCAAGAAGCTTCACGTGCTCGTCACAAAGCCAGCCACGCAGCGGTTAGAGCATCACCAGGAGCTAGCATCGCTCGCAAAAGAGCATGTAAGCGGCTAGTGGAGATTCTGGGTCGAACAAGAATGCCATGTGCTGATGGAGAAGTTTGTTTGCTCTCCCTCAGGGAGTGCTGTGCATGGTCGAGCATCACAAGAGGTGCGAGGAAATTGCCCGTGCTACAAAGCTTCCATCCGCTCACACATGTGCGACATCCACACAGATGGGATCCCGTATACGCAGACGCCAAGGACAAATGCAGCGGACTGGGAGATTTACAATTCTTCTCAGCCTACATGTCCCAGCCAAAGGTGCGTCGCATCACAGCTCCCCCGTGAGCAGTTGCGCAGCTCGTTGACGTCGCTTCTCGATTGCAGACTCAGTTAAAGACCTTCGAGGTGAGTCCGCCCAGCATGATTGACGCGTGCGCCGATCTTGACTCTTTCGCTCTCAGTCTTGGGCCGGTGTGGACAGCGACATATCGTGAGTCGCTTCTCCTTGATTGAAATCGAGCTCTGCATAAATCCCCCCCAATCATGATGCCCACAGATACTATCTCAACTCCCACCACGTCGACATTCTTTTGTGGTTCACCAAAGCTCGCGCGTTACCTGTCCGTGTCACAGCGAGCGCCTCACGTGGTGTAGCCACCGATGCTGGTTGTGCGGATGGCACCGAGGACACCATCACAGTGAGCATTCTCAATCAATAGAAGCATGCATCCTATGCCACGCTCTTGATAATCCGCCTGACGCGCCTCGTTCGGACAGCTGCTTGTCGACTTTGGGAATCTCGATGCTCGAGATGGACTTAGAGCTGATAGTAGAGGGACTGCAGTTTTCACAGCGAGTTGGGCAGCGCCAAAAGGAGCAGGTGTGCATTCGGAGCAGAATTTCCGTGCGTCTTACTCTCGCGCGTTTTCTGCTCGCCGAAAAGCTGCTCACACGTCTTTGGCTCCCAGACTATATTGGTCAGCGAGGAGAGATCAGAGTCGATCAAGCTCATCGTGGCTACAGCGTACTCCCCGAAGACGCCGGGACGGGCACGCAATACGTCAATCCTTTCTACATGAAGTACAGCCCAGATGCCGAGGGCCACTTCGATGGTCAGAATGGCTACGGATATCGAAGCATAGCGGACTTTTGTCGCGCTTGCACCAGCATCAATGAGGGCCGCAGAGCTTCGGAGTACGATCACATTGTCGGTTGATGGAAAGTGAGCAGGCTCGGCACGAACAGATCTAGCTTATCCTTTGTTCTTGACCTTGCCGACAGATGCCTACTATCCATGACACGGTGCTGACTACGGCTATCCTGGACGCTGGAAGGCGAAGCTTGGACGAGCGCAGACCTGTAGAGCTGCACCGGGATGACTCGGGCGTCTGGTCATTACAGTAAGATTGGGATTGCCAAATATCGTGATCGTGCAAAGAGTGCAAATTCACAGAGAAAGCAATGAGGTGAAATATTCTTGAACGCATTCATTAAAGCGGAGCGTCGGATGGCATAACGTCGTCATGAAGAAGTGGGAACATGCCATGTGCATGTCAAGCGTAGACTGAGCACGAGCCTGCGGCCGACAGATCTTCACAGCCGGCCTCCGTATCTTCGCGAAGCTAGTGGCCCATTGCGACCGGTGCCAATGTCCCACGCGCCGCGCGCTCTTCCGCGCTCAGCTTCTCGTGGGCGTAGAGAGGTTCTGGTTTGGATGCTCGCTTGCCCGTCAGACGGCTCGCATAGTACGATGCTTTTCCTGCTTGGTAAATCGCGTGATCGTGGTTGCTGACGCCAAAGACTGAGTCCAGCTCCTCGAGCGTGAGTCCTTTGGTCTCTTTGAGGAAGAAGTAGGCGACGACGAATGCGACGCCATTGCAGCCTGCATAGAATGCAAACGCTCCCGTCGAGCCTAAATTGCGTTGCATCGACGGCCACGTGAGGGAAAGAACTCCGTTGAAAAACCAACAAACAGAGACTGTAAAATGGGGTAGACGTATGCCCGCTACAGCGATCAGTAGCAGTCCGAGCGGGGCAAGACGTATCGGAGCACCTGTCTCACCTGCCCAAGCCATTCCGCTCTCTCGAACATACAAAGGGAAGCTCTCGGCAGAGTACGTAAATGGGACAGGACCGGCAGTAGGACTGTAGGCTAAGCAATGAAGGTAGATGCCGACGGCAACGCCTCCGATACGGCCGGGGGAGCCTTGAGGAGCGAGAAATGAGAAGGCAGAGATCAAGAGGCAGACCATCATGCATGGATACCCGATCAATAGCAGCGTTCGACGGCCAAATTTGTCGATCGAGATGAATGCAGGAGCCGCAGCGAGCCAATTGAGCACTCCCCAGCCAAAGCTTGCAACAAGCGCGTTGCGAGGAGTGGCGCCTGAAAGGGAGGGCAAACGGAAAAGGATGATCAGCTCTCAGCTCTCACCAATTTCTCGACCAGTTCCTGCCACTTACCTGCATCTACGAAAATTTGCGATGAGAAGTACGAAATCACATTAATGCCTGCAAGCGTGTAGTGCCAGCTATTGGTCAGCCGCACATTTGCAAGGCACCGTTGGCTCATCCTACACCACGCTTACCGCAAAATTGCTGCCAGTTTCGCATAGGAGTCAATCGGTGAGTCCGTGCTCTGTCAACCACACGTACGCATGCGCGCTCTACCCACCTGCATGAACATCACGAACGAAGCTCTGAAACGTGATAATAGTCAGGTCAGCGACGCGTGCAGAGTAGTGTGCGCGATCACGGATGGACTTACCCTTCTACAGCTCTTCGGTTGCGCGGAACAGATGCGAGCTCGAGCAAGGCGTTGCGCTGCTTGTTGGCGCCAAGGTGCTTCTCAGCTTCGAGCAATTCGTTGGCATAGTAGATGTCTCGTGCGGCTTCCAACGGTGTGTTTCGCAGACGCCTCATCGAGCGGAAGGCTTCAGCTTTTCGTCCTTTGCCCAGATACCAACGGGGCGATTCGGGCGATAGATAAACGAGCGCCAAGACGGCAAGGGGTGGCACAGCCGGAGCACCAAGCATCAACCTCCAGTTGAGACCCTCGATGCCTCTGCTGTCCGGCACTCCGTAAAATGCCAGGGAAGCTGCTTGTCCAAGTGCGATGCCGAAAGCCGTCCAGGTCTGCCACTGCATGCCCAAGAGTCCACGGATCTTTGCTGGTGCACATTCGCCTGCAGGTCGGGAGATTTTGTCAGCTCCGCATTCCCGGGCGCTAGCATGTTCGATCCAGCGAGTCAGACGCACCTGCATATAGGGGCGTTGTGGCACTTTTGGGAGAGATTCCCAGACCAAGGACAACCCTTGAAGCCAAGAGCAACTCCCAACTGGGCACGACTGCCGCCCAGATGCAGGTGACCATGGCAATCACACACGTGATGGCAATGGTCCCCCTTCTCCCAAAGTAGTAGTTCAATGGCGAGCTAAGGAATGAGAAGACGGCGCAGGAGAAGTAAGGCGCAGCTGAGATGATGCCCGTCAGCCACCCATCGTATCTGTCGGCGATTCCGAACTGCTCCGGGAAGAAAAGCAAGCTGAGATGGGAAATGGCACGTGGGGATCAACGAAGAATTCCAACCGAGCAGCTACCGTGCTGCGCACCCACCTTCCATTGATGGCGCTTTGGTCCATGCCTTGCACCGCTGCAGAAAGCGAGACCGTCAGTACCAAGAGCCAGAGCGCCTTTGGTTGCCGATAAGGATGGTCTCGCTCAAAGGTCAGGGCATCCTTCTCCTCTTGCGACAATTCGGGCATCTCGTCCCATCGAGTGGGATTCTGCGCCACGAGTGCAGCGCGGGCAAATAGCTCTCTGTCCTCGCCCAGGCCAGCTTCGTCAGCCCAAGCTCTGGCTCTCTCTGCCACCTCTACTCGGCTGAAGGCTTTGAGCGGGTTGGCCAGAAGGGCATTGGGATCTTGTTCCGAAAGCTTGCGGTCGCCTTGCTTTTCGTTGTCCTTTTCGTTCAGAGAGCTGTCCTTGTCACTAACCTCGGCGTCGTCACGGTCATTAGTCGCGACGTGCACGCCGCTTTCAGTCTCTGCTTCTTTTTTGGCTTCTCGATCAGGCGTGGATGGCCTGCGCATGTTGTTTGCAGGCATCTTGACGGTGGTTTCTAGCAAGGAACTTTGGTGATACTACGATTTTTGCTCCAGAGAGCGCAGCAAAGCGCATGTTCTGGTCTGCGCTTATATATGCTCGCGAGATTCTCGGGCAGTACCCCCTCGACGCACACAACAAGGCACTCGATCTGGGGCGAGGATACCCGTACAGGCACCATTTTCTTCGAAGGGACGCACAAGACCTAGGATTTGCGTCCCCGCATCCCCGCACTTGCTGCACCGATTCAACATGACGCAGGTACCGCTCATAGACTTGTCAGCATCAGCACCTGCTGGTGGACCTACACTGTCTCTTGCAAGCTCCATACAGAGCGCTCATCGCCTGAAAGCTCGATGGAGCGGGGCTCCACAGCGTCCACATGAAGGGCTCATTGCTCCCGATATGCATCCTTCTAGCTCGGCCTTGGCGCCGAAGACTTTCCGACGCCCATCTTGGCAATCTTCCCGACAATCGGAGGTGTAGCCCCTTCCTCACTGCTATTCGGCTCGCTGCATGGGTACCGCGGGATCACCAGCATCCGCAGGCGGGAATTTCGCCGTGAAGGCGGTTCTCCGCACCATGACGACCGCCAACCAGCAAGCGACAGGACCACTGTACTGGCAGTCTCATTCGACGCATCGAATTTTACATCGACAAACCAGGATCTCTCAAGCGACTCCGAGCGTTCCAGTCTAGCATAACAGCAAAAGGCATACAGCGGCGTCCTTGCTTGGGTCTAAATGTTACGCTTGTACGCAGTCATACTGCCCAATCGATTGCTTCCAGGTGCACGCTTAGCGTCCGGGCGTAATGCAGTGCCGTTGACGTCTGAGCAGGCGGATCACCAGAGTAGGATGACTGGGCTTCAGTACCGTCTTGACACGAATGTCTCAACCCTCGATTGAGCCGTATTTGCAGGGGTGGATGCAGCAGGACAACTTGCAATGACTCCCTCGTCGGTGTCTTTGTGCGGTCACTGTCCGCGTCGCGTTCGCAGCGCAAGACTTGGCGCCAAGAAAATGGGTCTTGGCTTGGTCGACCGAGCAAACGCAGTCAGCACAGAATGTTCGCGAGTGGCAGTCCTCCGTGGGACGCGTAACGTGCTTCTCAGTCGGTGATCCCGCAATTTGATCACGCGACTGACTGACTGCACGTCGCAGTTGTGCAGCACTCTTCTGACTTTGACTTCTTGAGATCCAGGGATTGACCTATTGTTGATGGCACAATTCACCGATTCTGAGTTGTTTACCGCAATCCCTTCCACTGGCTCGAATCGCTGCGTACCTCACACTTTCTCAAACAGCACAGACTCGCATTGAGAGCTTTGCTTGCTCTGACATTTGCATATCGCTACTGGCAGTTATCTCTTCACCTCTCTGGCGTTCCCGTGCGACCTACCGTAACACAGCCGTCCGGGAATCAGCGCGAGTACCTGCAAGTGTCGCGCTCCGTCTGCACTAGCTCGCCGACATGTCGGCAAGTTCGCACATTACTATCAAGTGCTTGCTCGAAGCAGTGGGCCACATTGTCACCGTCGAAGTTAAAGGAGGCACGACTTACAGAGGCAAGCTGGTGGATGCAGAGGATTCGATGAACATTTGCATGGCGGAAGTGACTGCCACTGCTAGGGATGGAAAGCAGAGCAAGCTGCAAACATGCTACTTGAGAGGCTCTCTTATCAGGTGAGTCTTGGCTACATCGCTCGAAGCGGTGGCGATGCAGGGAGGCAGGGGCGATGTACCCCTTAGAGGGAGCAGGTCTGCATACATCCACCCGTGGCGCTGGAGGGCGTCAAGATCGATCAGCGCACGCTTTTGCGGGCGTCCTCAAACCCCAGCTCGCGCTTCTTTGTATCGCTCGTAGCCCAGCAAGGCGATTGCGGTGTCTTCACATTTGCTTTCTGGGAAAGAGGGAAGGTCTTGCACGCTGTTCCACACAGCACGTTTTCTCGTGATTTCCAAAGCTAAAGCACACGCACTCTACAATTTGTGCAGATTCGTCGTCGTTCCCGACCTCCTTAGAGCAGCAGTGAGTCCGTGCTTGGGCGATACGAGGATTACTCAGTCAAGGTGCTGACTTCTTCTGCACTGCTTCACAGCCCTTCTTAGCGCGCGGTATGGGTCCAAACGCGATGCGTGGCAAGGGTGTCGGCGCAGCTCGTGGCCGTGCCGTGCTACTCAGAGGTAAGTGGCTATCGCCATACTCTTTACGTGCTCATCACTCGGTACTCACACACTCCTGATCCTGTCGCCAGCACAACAACGCCGCGGACGTGGTGCAGGACCTCCTCGATCCCAGGGGATTCGCCGATGAGGAATGAAGGCAGGAAAATGGTCAAGAACTGGCCGCATGTGCAATGTGCTCAGCATCTTCAGCTAGAGCGGAGTGCGGGTCTTCCGGGCTGTGTGATGACGACGTCATCACAATCGCAAGCGTCTTTGCGATGTCGACGGCTTTCGCGACCAAATGACATGTTATCGAACTGCCTAGGCATAGGTCATAGTCAGGCTTGGCACTCCTGAGCCAAAATCGCTACAGGTGCTGAAGTGCTCTCTTCGCTTACAAATGGTGAGGCACCCAGCGGTGAAGCGAGGGCGGTGAGGGCGGCGATGGATCGCTCGCGCTGCCTTCGAAGCCGTCTCTGAAGGAAGCTTTGCGATGGTGTATTGCGCAGGAGCAGGACATGGGTCATCTAAGATCAAGACGATCGCCATTCCAGATGCGACGCGTTTCACCCGCCTTGAGAGCACTGGCGAACCTGCATCAATTGCCCGCAGTCTGAACGATTGGTAAAACAGGCAAATGCAACGAGAATACGGATTGGTGCGTGCTGGTCAAATGTTACAAGATGGATGTAGCGAGAGGATGATGAGGAAAGTGTCCGATGGCAATTGAAGCAAGACAGATGAGTGGTCTGGCTATCACCTTACTGGGTCAGAGCAAAGTTTTGGCTGAAGTTGTAGAGGTGTGTGGCCTCCTTGCCCTTGGGGCCCGGTTGGTTAAACTTGATTGTTCCCCAAAGGTTCAGCTTGGAAGGGTCGACGTGCGCAGGCGCATAGGTGTCTGGGACAGTCGTGGTGAAGGTCAAGGTCTTGCCATCACCTGGGTACGCTTTGTTTTCCTCGATTACGGCGAAAGGGATTTGGTTCGCTCCGAGAGTCAAACTGAGTGATGTCGGGTGGATGTTGGCGTAGTCCGCGCACCTTTGAGTGTAGGTGACGGTAAGCTCCTGCAAATGCGAAGATGAAGCCGCACCTGTGTAAGTCCATGATCGATGTCATCATGTCTCCACCTGCGGCACTCACGTCGCCAATCTTAGCAGAGGCGGGCTGCACTGAAAAGGTGCCGAAGCGTGCGGCTTCCGAGCATCCCGCAGGAGGTGCTCGACTGTCCAGGGGCGCGGCAGATGCGATCGATGCAACGGCCAGAACGGCGGAAGTGAGAGCAATCTTGTTGGAGAACATCTCGATGGGGATCGATTATGAGCAGTGCTAGATAGGCCTGAAAGACTGGGTATTGCAAGGCAAGCGTGAAGGCGATGGTAATCGTTCGCGAGGAGACAAGATGGCTGGAGAGACGAGCAACTTGAGACTGATGAAGGGAGTCTGGGTTGTGGAAGGCAGGATGAGCACACTTTATACCTTTTGCCATTGTCCCTGGCGAGAGGGCAGACGTGCGAGCGTGTCAATCGCGGCACTCGTGACTCACGACTATGCCGCATGACCATTCGCGATTGACGTTGTGGCAAGCACCTCCATGTATGCGGCATCCACGACTCTAGCCGTAGGGCCAGACCGGCGGAACCGCCGATCCGCCATGCGCTTGCGGAGCGCGGCGTCAGCCTCCATCTCATGTTTCCCTGGTGCCGTTCGTGACTAGATCGACAAGCGTGGGGTTCGCTCGAAAGTCGCAGCGCAGTCGGAGACCTGTTCAATCACAATCCGAATCACGAATGTCGGATACTTCGCCGACTCCGCTTATGCTAGTTCGGAGGTTATGCTGTGGACGCGCGTTCGATAATTAAGTGAGTGAGTGTGCCTTACGGTCGGTCACTTGGTCTGCCGACGCGGCGAAATTGATCAATCAGCTCGCATGATTATGCTCGATCCCCTTGGGTCCGTTCGTTGCTATTCAAGAGTCAAGAGTGGCAGCAAGAGCTTGAAAGCTGGCCGGGCCTGATTTGTACACAAACAGCATGCATGACTTGTAAGCCTGATGCCTCGACTCCAGCGGCAGGCCCACAGCACGAATCGAGCGCTCGCAAGTTCGCAACCTTGATTTCATCGGGGGTGCACGATGCACGATCGGAACGTCGGAATCGCGAGGAGGGCGTGCATCAATCAATCACACGTCCATCGCACACATGCGCGATTCGGGATCTAGTTACGATTTTATGCAGCAAAGGTACCTACGCCATCAATCCCAGCTATATTAGTCGTAGCATGCCGAACCTCGGAGCTGCGCGCGAAGCCTAGCTGACGGTGACATTCGTCATTGATCGACGGATGGCCGGCCACAGGGGCAAGTTGAGCATGAAAGCTTTGCGCGTCGCGAAAGAGGCCAGGCTGGAGGCTTGTCGTTCAAGATTCGCCACTTGAACAACCATGATTCGCGATTCACGATTGTCGATGACCAAACAAGTTTTTCGTATGAAATGGCTTCGCTAGTACGGTCATGTCCTCGCCGCAAGGCGGGACGCGCTTCTCTCGCTTGTCTCAGGCGCCCGTCGACTGCAAGCACAGGGCGCCACGCAATTTGGCAAGCCTTGTCGCAGCGTTGCGCTTCCGGAGATGATGGGCAGCGGGTCCGGCTTCATATCTAACCTTAGGTGCATATCTGCTATAGGGTCCTTGGTGAAGGGGTATCATCTCTGCTTCGGGATTTAAAAACCGATGAATTTGCAGGTGGCCCGGGTTCGAGTCCCGGAGGACCCCCCCCGATTTTTTTCGTCATTTTGCATGAAAACCGCCTCTTTTTACCTTCTCTGTGTCAAGCAGATCCACATCTACCAGAATTTTGCAAAAAAAAAA
>CCYA01000265.1:1343721-1355865 GCA_900000165.1 Ceraceosorus bombacis
TTTTCTCCTTGCACGTATATGTTGCTGCAGAAAACACGCGCCGCTCGCGCGCCTGCGCGCCCGTGCAGCAAAGCGGACAAGCATCCTGCTCTCCTTTCTTCACCACCATGACTGCGTCGTCGACACCACCATCATCTTGTTGTGCTGGCATCATCGACATGCTCAATACGACCTAAGCGCGTACCCAATTGGTTCAGCTCCCATGCCGAGGTTGATCCTTATAACTTCATGACGGCCTCGCGCGCGTGCTCGACTGGTTCGAGTCCTGCGTGGCAGACTATGCAAGCGAGACGCGTACGACTGGTTCGAGTCCTGCGTGGCAGCCTACGCAAGCGAGACGCGAACTCGACTGGTTCGAGTCCTGCGGCAAACTATGCAAGCGAGACGAATCTGCCGCTCATAACTGCTTGCCGTCGCCACAGAATTCCTGTGCGCTCCCTCGGGCCACAGAACAAGTCGTAGACACCAGACGCCGCCGGTGCGAGCGCCTGGACATACATCAGCGTAGTACATCCAGCGTCACAGACACTCAAGACTGCAACAAGAAGGAAAGACGGCGCGGTCATTGACTTTTCTGTGAATGTCCCTGCTCCCAAAATTTATCCGTCCATGTTGCCTAGTCTGACAACTGGGCTGGGGTCGACTCATGTCTCATCATATCGCCGCAAGTATATTTATCGTAGACATCCCGTAGCCCTGCACCGGGCTGTTCGAATGGGGAATTAAAGCCGAAGGAAAGGTGCCTCTATCGAGCTAGGGCCTCGTCTGTACTCTGACACCAGCTGCGCGTATGAGCAGGGCTTCACCAACATAGAGCCCGCCGTTGATTACCGTGCACATTCCATAGTGGGAGTTTCATGACTCAACGCGACGCTCATCTTCGTTTTATCTGAGGGAATATTCACAGCAAGAAGGCTCACGGCAAAGCAAGGACCAACTCTCGCTCGCACCTTGCGCTGGAATGCCTGCGGTCTGGCCCACAATCGTCGAGAAGCGATCCGCACGTGCAGGCGACTGAATCTCGGATGACGGCGCATGGCATGATACCGATTGCAAATTTCGGAGTGCCCAAAAGAGAAGAAGTGGCGCCGTCAGCGGCAAGTTGTCGACAAACGCCACATTCAAAATTGGCTCCCAACACATCGCTTCGCATTTGCCTCTAAATCGAAAATGCACCGTACCAGAAGCTACGCGCGTCTACATTCCACGTACTGCGCCGGCATCGGTAAAACCAGAGCCCGTAAAAGACGAGCGCAAAGCCACCATGCACCATCGAATTGCGCTAAGGCCCCCTTCGTTCGGCCAGATTCGTTTGAAAAGCGCGAGTCGCGCTGTCGACGACACCATCCTCAGGATGCTCCACTCCGACCTCTTCAGCACCGTCTTCATCCTCCTCCCGAGGCCTTTTAGCCCTTGCCTTGCCCTCGGACTGGCAACGGCACCCAACTGCGGGGCGGCAGTCTGCTTCAGACCGGACGCCCTTTCACCAACTCCACGTCCCTTTGATCTTCTCACGGGGGCTGTCTACTTGGCCGATTCGCGCCACGACATGGTAGAGAAGTGCCTTCCCACGCCATCCAGCGCCCAGCGGCAACGGCCGCTCCACTATTTTCTGAGACGGATGTCAGTTCACGAGGACTCTTTTTGTCGGGAATCGCCGTGACCGCGTGCATCCACCGACAGTCGACTCGACCTACTGTTTCAACCTTAGGACTAGACCACGAAATTGTCGTCAAATTCAA
Source organism: Ceraceosorus bombacis (assembly GCA_900000165.1). NCBI lineage: Eukaryota > Fungi > Basidiomycota > Exobasidiomycetes > Ceraceosorales > Ceraceosoraceae > Ceraceosorus > Ceraceosorus bombacis. The sequence goes on from CCYA01000265.1 coordinate 1,345,464, forward strand.
GGCCCTACAGACTGTCAGACGAAATCTGGACTCAAATGAAGAGTGACGATGCAATGCTGTGCCGACATCTTTCCTCCATCTCGCATTGACCTTCACGACACTCGATCCGCAATTCTGTGGACGTGCAGCGAGGTACCTGACCCTACCAATCCAGCGCACCCTACTTCAAGCAAGGTTCAAGGCGAGGGGTGGAAACGAATGCGAGCATCACTCCTCCTGCGGTACCGCTGCTTCGAAGAATCCTTCGTGGTACCCCAACATCAAAGAAAGACACTTTCGGAAGGCCGCGATTGATGTCCGATCCCGGGGAGCGTATTGTGAGCTCGACTCAACGAGAGTAATGAAAGCCATTCACGGACGCTGTGCACAGCCACAACCGTGTCAAAACCAAAAGGAGGTGGATACACTGACCGCCGGCCTCAGCGTGGGCGCTGTAGAGCAACACTATGAGACATCGTTGCTTACCAGGCCTATGAGGACGTGCGGGCAGCTGAACAAAAGGACAAAAGAAGCTGGATAAGCGAAGATTTGCAGCCCCTCGACGCAAGGTGGACGCTGCCCTGGCCTTGGCAGCTGCGGAGGCGCACGCAGAGCGATTCTGCGTCCTTGGCCCTTGGACGCGCCCCTCTCGATAAGAAACAGCTTGCGAACCTCCAGAGAACTGTCACGCCAGCGCAGCTCGAAATGGATGTTTCAAGAAACTTCAGCGAAAGAGATGGACAGCGGACCCGCGCACTCTTGCGGATCCCCAAGGAAGAAAAGGCCCCGATGAACCAAGGCGTGGTCCCAACACACGCCTCAACAGCAACTGACGAATTTCTCAATGGCTAAGACACGGCCTATCTAATGGATGCTGCCAACATTTCCGCACGGCGCAACAGGGGGCTCCGACGCATATTCTGCATACCTCAGGCATAACCGACGTGCCTGCAGAGGATCGTCTTCGTCAACGATCGAGCCCATCAGAACCCACCGTCAGTACTACTCGCGACGCAATGGGAAACGCTCTCCGAAGAATTGCGCACTCCTCAGATGCACCAGCTAAATCTGATTCATGCGGGCGGACTGAACCGGAACACTGAGCGATCATGCCGACCCTCGCCGCTCCTGTCCTGTCCGCCGACGGCACTTCGGCGGACTCCGCCGCAGACGTACAGACGCAAAAGTTGATTCCTCCAGCACGTGCAAAGACGTCCACTCCAATCATGGGACACCTTGCCTTCGAGAAACAGAATGCCTCATTCACCGCCGTCTTTGCAGAAACAGTTGTCCTCATTATTATCGGTCTAGCAGCCAGCGAGGACCCCAACGAGGACCTTGCCGGGAACCGAGACTGGCACAAGGTGCGACATGCATGGTCGCTACTTGTTGATAAACATGCTAGCCCCAGTCGGACATCGAGCGCAGACCCTAAATTTTGAAGACGGGACTCCCAGGCGCCTATCCACGATCGAAGCGCCATGAGCAGGCGAAGCCAGATTCACGAAATCCTCACACGAGCTCGCGGAGAGCTGTTCAACCGCCGGTATGGGCTCGCTCCAACATCCGGCCTCGCACCCTCGCAGAGGCAAACGCTCGGATGCAACTGCTTCGATGCGCAGGGTCATGGACATTACTGACAATCCTGAGCGCATCCGCAGTACCTTTTCGCGTTTTCTTGTACGTGGGCTGAATGGCATTCCGTCCGACTTCTTCGACAGACGCTTCTCAACATTTGCAGACGCCGTAACAATCCGCATCACCTGGGCGAGTGTCCGCGGCTCTTCCTCCTCTTCAGCGAGTTCGTGACATCCGTACTTTTTCCGCTGCTTCGAGACTTACACCGCAATGTGCATTCGGCGCTCTCGCTATTCGCGGCTCCCTCCTCGTCTTTCGAGAGAGCTGCATGCGCGCGATCTCTCAGGATGTCAAAACCTACCAGGGGCTCATCAGTGAAGAAATCTGTGACTGCAACATCAAAAGCCACCCGGCATGCGCCCAGGGAGTCAAGATCACACAAATGGCGTTGGATAAAGGCGCAAACTTTTCGCGCCCTTTCGCAACCACCCTTCATGGCAGCCGTTCTCGCCGCATCAACCCGTCCAGCTACGATTGATCTTCATGCCCCTCTGGAAGTAGGTATGGCGAACTCCGCGCGCACAAATTCGGACTTTTGAGCGGGGCATCATAGACCTGTTGCTCGTCAGCGCCAGTACGAACGACCTGCTGTTGGACGATGAGTCTCTGCGACATGACACCACTCTCACCAACAAGCTCCGAAGCATCCTCTCTTGACCTCTCTCAGACGGCGGACACGAGGAGTAAGACAAAAATTTTGGCCTAGCCAGGCCAAGGATGTAGAGGGGTCGGCACTATGACAAGTACAGCTTTGCCCAGCCCGAATACGCCATCCATGTCAGCGCCCGGCCCGCAGCACTACGCTCGGTAATGGCCTTGGACTCCCATCGCAAATTTGATGATTGCTGACTAAGCCATACGCTACCCAAATCAACCCACCACGATCAAGAATGCCGTCACAAAAGTCTGAGATCAACAAGACCAATGTGATATTAGCGGCCCGGCTGCGGATCGACGCTCAAAAGACAGAAGCGGAGCATTTACAGCCACCGTCCAGCTCGCGCAATACTAATTCACCTGTTGCGACCATTCATGTCGCCGCATTTCCACGGTCCTTGCAACGCTCGTTTCGGATTCCTGGGAACAACGGATCGACTCATGTCAGTTGGCTCACTAAGCGGCTGGACACTCACAACGCGTGCCGATCTACCACGGAACAATGACAGCGCTCCTGCCTCCGCAGCTCCGCCCACTTGGCTCAGCGTTTGATGATGTCTAAAATCGCTCCTGGTTATGGCAATGGCTAGGCGCCAGAGCGCAAAGACCAGGTCTTGGTAGCAGGTAAAGTCACGCTCGCTCGATTTGCCTTACGGCTTTCGATGTGCGCTAATTCATCTTCGCCAAGGGGCGTGACAGCCTTGGAGACAGGTGCGCATGCCAAAGACCAATCCCCAGACGTTGAAATGTCTGGGGCAGCATATCTACAGCCAAGCCGCATCACTTGAGGAGGAGTTTGCAGTCTTCCTCCATGCGGGATGGCCCAGCCACGATTCTGACGACTGAGCGCCCGGACTCCCAACTCGAACTCCCACTGCCTCTAAGGAAAGCCATTCCTGATGAATAAATAATGAGCATCAGCTCGGTAGGTCCGGCGCAACCTTTATGAGCGTATCCGTAACGGAAGATCTTGGCCGAGGGCAGAACAGCGAAGACGGGCTGACAAGGCTGTCGACAATTCCAAAGGTGGTGATGGGCGAAAGCATGGAGATGAAGAGGCGTGAGCAGCAAACTTGGACCAGCTGAAGGACACGACTCGGCGCCTGGGTCGTGCGGGTGCAGGATGCTCCAAGTCGCCGAGCCGAAGGCAGTCAGTCAGTCGCAGTCACCTTGACCCCAGACAGACCGTAGTCACTGTGAGTGTGGGACGTGCAGCGCGGCAAACCAATTCAAAAGTCATGATTAATTAATCACAATTTTGAAGGACGTGAATTATAAATAGCGGCACTTCACGCGCGATCGTGAGCGGGCCTACCGATGTACGCGCAGGCGCATGAACAGTCCTGTGGGGACGGACAGATAAAGAACAAAGGAAAGCGCGTACGCACAGGTACCCCTCATCACCTCTGACGCAACGAGTGATGGCCCAAGCAACAATCTTTTTGCAGCGCGTGCCCGCTGCGCGTAAGGCTGGGAAGGGAGAGTGGGAGCAAGCTGCCTGGTGTTCCCTCGTTGCTGCAGGCGAGTGGCTTCGGCAAAAAGTCACTCGCCTGCAGAAACGATGGAGCACCAAGCAGCTTTGCCCCACTCTTCCGTCCCATCCTCACGCAATCCGAACTTCCGTCGCGAGCGCTCCCGCTCGGGCCCCTCACGGTCTGGATGGAAGCAAGCAAACAACCCCTTGACGCAGCGATAAGAGCAAGAGCAGAGACCGACGTACCCTCAGACCTGGCAAGTAAGGCATCTCGGCGCCACGCCAGCTTGCTCCTTCGAGGCCAGGCTAGTCGGAGACTGCTCAAGACTCGCGATTCAAGACTGCGTCCTCACACCTGTGTCAGCGGGACTGTCTGCACGCAACGCAGGTGTCTGACAGCACGTCACCGCCAGCTCAGCACGCATCGCTGGCAACCGTCTCTTCAGCGTCCTTCGCCCTGCTTCGCTGGCGCTCGCACATAAAGCATGCGATGTGCACGAACGAGGCGATCGCATTTTGCTACCATCCCTCCTGACAAATACCATCTTCATTTGTCTACGTCTGCTTGCCTGAGCTGGAGAGCATCTCTCCTCAGCAAGAGTCTCGTACACTCCAATCAGCATTGCCTGCACCCCCGTGTACACCTTCTTTGTGCCGTGCTGACCCGGCGTAGCCAACAAACATTCGATCCTCGTAGTTGAGGTGTCTCTTCGGGTCTCTTACCCCGACGTAACTCGCAACCTTCTAGCAACACTGGCAATGTGCACCAACACAAAGCCTCACCAAGACCGACTAGTGATGGGTAGCGCAGTCCTCGCTCTGGAGCAATCTTGTCGATCGTGACACGATTGGCCAAGAGGCTCCGGATCCAGATCCTCTACCTTCTCCACCCCTTGCGTTTGTCGATGAAGACATCGGCAAAGTACGATGCTATAGCACCTACTCTCAGGAGCGGGGCTACGCCGCACCGGAAGCAGAACAATTCACTACCCCTTAAGCGCTACCCTGCGGTCGGCAAGAAAGACGACGACAGGGCCGAAAGAGAAGTGAGACACTCCAACAGTGCGGACGCCGACTCCAGAACCCTCCACCTTCTCCACCAAGGTCGCTCCGGGGACCTGTGAATGAAGGCACTAGAGCTCGATGGCCAGATGCCTACCATGGGCAACGCATCGAGTTCATGTGGGGCGTACTGGAGCTAGTCAGGCCGAGAGAACCGATGGCATCGCCCAGCCCCGAGGATGGGTCCAACGACGCTGCGGCCACTACAATTGGGGCCGCAGAAGCCGCCACTGCTCTCACGCCAAGCCCACCTGCCAATAGCATGGGTGGCGCCAACAACAGTGCCATTGGCAACACCGAGATGGCCCTGGCACAACACGATGACACCGAGAGCCATCAGCCGACTAATGCGTACACGCAGCACCTAGGTGCCGTGTACGCTCCAATACCGCTGCGTCATCTCAACAAAGAGACCTTCCACAAAGTCTGGCACTACTTCAATCAAGTCCGCGTGCCGGCAGGCTTCTGCCGGTTCCCAGTGGACTCGACAAATCCAATCTCGCTTGCGACACCGCAAGCAAAAACAGCTGCCAGGATGACCCTGGATGCACAGCTGCGCAGCGTAGGACTCGCAACGTTTGAGGTCACCCTCAACACGACCAGCAACATCTTACGCTCTGCAGATATTTGGCTGGTCCCTCCGGTCACTGATCTTCAGCGACTCACTCTCCGCTCTTCCCAATTGCAACTCCAAGGCGCTCAGCTGTCTTTTGCCTTTGAGGGCAGAGAAATTCCGCGGGGCTGCACCTTCTTCACGGTCTCCTACGTCAGCGCCACCACACTTGAGAAGCCCCATCAACTCCTTGCATCCCACGATGGACACTTTGCCCATCATGGGCAGCGCATCGAATCTCTATGCTAACCTTGACCCTAACGCTAAGCGCTCAGCTTCTGTGCTATCGAGCACCTTGTCGGTGGATCAAAAGCGTGTCAACGCTGCTGCAAACGCCTCTTCGTCTTGGTCACTGGTGCGCATTGCCTCCCCCTCTGCATTGTCTTGTGTCGGAGTGTAGTCGTGGTCTCCTTCCTGCACGTATATACGCGATAATAACATTACTAAGTCGTAAATATTTAAGTCTCTCCTGCACGTATATACGCAATAACAACATGAGTAACTTCTAATGACCACAACAACGGGGCAGGGCCGGAACTCTGCAGCTGGTCCAAGTGCTGATGTATGTAGATTCACGATAAGCTCATGCCATGCTCCGTTCTTGATTTTGGGGCATTTGTAGCCGTACGCATCCTGCTTGCTGCACAAAGACACAGGTGGTGTGTGTCAATGTTTGTATTCGTGGTTGATAGAGAGTACTCATGACTCTTTGCCATCTGTGTGTACTTTTAATGTGGATCCTTGTGCGGTCCACAACACGAATGTGGACACAACAGTAGGTGACAGCTTCAAGTCGGCCCGAGAAGGGGGGTTTCCCACCTTCAATCTTCCCGTATCTCGGAACCAAGAGGACTGCCTTGTGCGTCCGGCCACTTACACACACCTCGTCTCTCATTCCGCACAAATCATTGACATTCGTCTCGAGGCAACCTTTCAGACCGCTGAGAACAAGGACGCAGCCGTCGACACCTACTGCGATGCATCTCATACTCGACAGCATCTTGGCATGTTTTCTCAGCGATACAAGCGGTGATGACCCCTACAAATGGTGGTGAATTATGACACCGGTTGGCGGTATTGTAAATCACAATGTGGATGGAGATGCTGCCGCGCAAAGGTGTTTGGCAGCACGCGGGCGGAAAGATCTGTACGGTATGGTAATCGTGAATCCGGCACGCCGCACGCGCCCTGCACGCATGTGGAGGCGATATGGTTTGAGGTGGACAGCAGATTGGACGGACGACCTCTTCCCGCTGCCCGCGCCAGACCTTCCTTCCATCACTACGCGGACCTCAATCGTTCACCTTGCCCTTCCCACCCTTTCAGCTGGTTCATAGCCGCCAAGAAGCTTCAACATGAGACACGCGCATTCGTGTCTCGCTGTTGGCAGCTCGCTGTCGTGTGGTCTGCCAGCGACACCTCAGCCTCGGCGTGCGGACCAGCTTATCAAGGTGCTGCCGGCTTTTGCCGAGTCTTCTTCCAGCGCGGCCCTGCGGCAAAGTCTGTGCAGAGCTCGCATCGAGCGACGTCGACTGTTCCACTCCAGCTCATTGTGCAGAGACTATTACAAGACTCTCGAGGTTCCGAGAAATGCCTCGACTCGTGACATCAAAGCGCAATTCTACCGAGTAAGTGTTGGCAGGGGTGCCAGGACCCAGGACCTCTCGCCCAAGTGGTGATGCTCAGCTCCGAAGACCGGGCAACTCATCTCACCCTGCCACCGCGCTCCTGCTTGCCTCAGCTTTCAAAAAAATGGCACCCTGATGTCAACAAAAATGACGAGGGAGCGAAGAAAAAGTTTCAAGAGGTATCCGAAGCCTGGACCACGCTAGGCAATGAGCGGAGTCGGTGAGTGAAGACCTGGTCTAGGCCAATGAATGCAGTGCGGGGAAGCCGAGGGAGCAAGGCCGAGCTTTGATGGTCTCCACCAGACTGGTTGCGTTGACGCGACCAATGCTGCTCGTTAGGCGCGACTACGATCGGCGCTCGTCGGAAGGCGCAGCTAGCAGCAGCGGTGGAAGCTCCTCAGGGCCAGGTTACTCCTACGACTCGTCGTCCAACACGCAGAGGCGAGCGAGAGCAACGTACGCCTGGGAGTACCAAAGGAGGAGCTCTTCTCCCAAAGCTTCTCGCTCTTCAGCCCACACCAACTACTCTCCGCATGGCGCTTCTGCAGGAGCGACGTCGTCGGAATATGCTAGGGCCGCCTTCGGAGCTGGAACAGAAACGTCGGGCGCGTCGCAAGAAGCTCAAAGGGCCGCATTCGACAGCATGGTCAGATCACAGAGGGCGAGGGAGGAGTTCGCGGCGAAGAGAGGCAGGCCCCAGGCGTATTCTTCGTCAGCAGGCCACGGCATGGCTCCAGAGACCGAGACGCAGAGATCCAACCCTCTCATCAAGTTTGCTCAGGTCGTGACGCTATTCTTGGCTACTGCTTGGCTCGGCAGCAAGCTGGCTGCAGGGACGGGCTCTAGCACAATCAAGGCAGATGAAGGAGATAGAATTGTAGAAGAGGACACATCATAGAGCGAATCAGTGCTTGGAATTGCGATGTCGAGCGAGTTGCGCTGTGAAGCGTGTGAAGTTGTATTCGTCGGCAGGTCAGACGATACATCAGGAGCGGACATGTGAGGTCCAGGAACTGTGAGAAAACTTCTCGAAAAGTCGCGTATTGACGCCGAATCCTTCCTTCTAGGGTCCAACGAGCACGACTATGCCGCTTGGACCTCACGGCTGGATGTCGCGAGGACAGCTGCGCGCTCACGTAGACCGTTTGCGCCGACACATTCCTCACGTCGAGTACTTGTCGTAATCCTCTTCTGTGAGCTGATACGCCCAGTGAAACAGCGTCTGTCGCACTATTGCGCCGTCCGAAGCAGGCCGCAATGTGAGCCTAGCTGTGCAACGTCACCGTTCGATTCCATTTAACCAGACTCACCAACGGGCGATACGCCTTCGTCGTCCCAACGTCCGCTCGAGGCCATCACCTTCCCGACAAGGCTTTTCTTGAACCTGCCATTCGGGCCCGCAGCTCCCAACCATCGCGATATCTGCCTCTCATCGTCAGCTGTGCGGCGACCAGCATGGAAGCGGAAGTACCACTGCAATTGCGTTTTGGGTATGATCGCTCGAGCTCATCAGCTCGTCATCGCGGCGAACTGGGGATCCGCACTTACCTGAAACCATCCTCTTGGGTCCTGCTCATGGATCCATCCATTTCTCTCCCAATCGCTCAAAGTCTGACCAGCCTTGACTCCGAACCTATTTTTGTCGAGATCGTAATCCGGGTTGTAGAGCTTTTCCTTGGGTATGCCGTCAATCTCGAATTCTTGGGCATCTGAGTTGCCCAGAGTGCGATGGAGTACGCTGCTGAAATGTTTTCTAAGAGAAGCGTGAAGATGACTTTTAGAGTGTCAGTCCAAATGGACGATGGACAAGTAGTACATCAGAAGCTTCTGCCCTCGCATCATTATTCACCTGAATGGGCCGCCTCCAAACATTCCACCTTCAAGCATCTCGCGCGGTGTGAGATTCGGGGTGAAGTGCTCGTAACCCTTCTCGAAATGGATGACTTTGCCTTTGCGCTTCGGCGGCGGTCCGTCTGGGAGCTGCTCGGCCTTTTTGAGTACGCTGGTGGACGAGCTGCTCGGACCCGGACGATTGACGGGCAGAGACTTGAGCTTGAAGTTGGGTCTGATGGACACAGATTCTCCATTTCGACCCGCACCGCCCGATGCTCGTCGCATTGCCCTCTCCGCGCGGGTCAATGTGGAGCGTTCATCGCTAAACTCGCGCTCCGCTGCGTAGTAAGCGGGCGCAGAGACTTTGCGCGAAGATCGTCGAGTCGGCTCGATCATTGCCGCCTTTTGAGATCTGCCATTCGCTTTCGCTCGATGGCTTGAACGACCCGTCTTGGGATTTTCTGTGCTCTGAATTCGACGCGCCATCTCGACATTCTGTGGGCGACAAGCACGTGCAGCATGGCAAAAGGCGTGACCCCGGTCCTGGTCAGCTAGAAGCTCATTCCAACCAAGGCCCACAATCTCAGGCTGACTGGTGCCGCAAGGGAATGTCGCACAGCCCAGTGCGGAGGCAGATCCGAGTTGCCATGCGCCGACTCACATTGAGGCCCAGACTGGCCAACAGCTCGGCATTCTCTTTCATTCGCTTCATTCTTTCCGCCTCGTAGTCAGCGTCATCCACATCGCTGTCCCCTTCATCCTTGAGAGCAATAGCTTCACTCAACACGTGATCGGCGGCAGGACTTGGATTGGCGGAGAGCGTGCTGACCACACCTTCTGGTGCTTTGTCCAGTGACTCTCGTGCAGGTGATTCAGGCGACGCTACTTGCTGCTTGGATGATCTGCCACGCCTAGGAATCTGAGTGCTGCTGCTTGTTGCATGATCTGAGATTGGAGACGGGCTCGGCTGTGGGACCTTGTTGGACGCTTGCCGTGCTCGCTTTGGAAATCGATCGTAAGTGCCATCGAGTGAGGATGCAGATCGAACCAACGCTCGTGCGGGTCGCGTGGCCATACTGAATGCGCGATCAATGAAGGAGGTCGCGGGCGCAATCCTGACTCAAGACTGTGTTGGACGAATTGCAGCTATAGGTACGCTGAGAGAATGACTGTTGCGGTGCCAGGGACAGCAGATGACGTTTTCTATTCAGCAGATGATTACCGTATCTTGGTAGGGGAATCCAGAATTAGTAGCTTTGCAGGCGCCCTATGAGTACTGGTCAGGATAATCGTTGTTTCATACAAGTAGGTGATTCTTCTTGTAGAAAGATTTGCATGTACCATGTACCATAAGCCTGCTGTTTCTCAGTGCTCTGTCTGTCTCACTGACCGTGAATTCTGAGTCAAGCTCAGGATGACTGGAGCGTGATCGGCGTAATTGATCGTGATCAGTGTGTGAGTGTGTGAGCTCTAGGCAAGGCGCGGATGCATGTGCCGCCGCGGCGTCTTCATCCTCTC
>CCYA01000265.1:1368466-1381434 GCA_900000165.1 Ceraceosorus bombacis
GCGATTTTGTACAGTCGCGCGGTCCGCTTGAGCGAGCGCTGTACCGATGGGGTTCCTTGCGGAGCGAATCTGTCGACGGGCTGATGACAAGGTTTCACATCTCTTTCCGAATCGGAGGCACCTTCGGAGACGAGCAGCTTATTGCGCACTCACGAGTCGTGATTGCTCGATGGCCACCAAGGCGAGGCACTACTACTGTGACTGCTACTTCTTTGACGGCCGCTCCATACCAGCAACAAGATGCACATTCAGTGACAAAAGGGAAGATCTGCAAGTAGGCTGTTCCGTGTGCCTGTGAGCGGATCGAGTTTCTGAGTCAATCACCGAACACGAATGTGGATGAAGAATGGGAGAGAAAGGCATCGTGGTCCGCCACGGGCATAGAGGGGTATCAGGGGGAGCGCAGATCTGTAGCATACATGCTTTTTTGCTCCTTGTGAAGCCTCCCCCAACGGGCAGTGATCGATTGCAAATGCATTCAGTGAATAATGAATAAACCCCTTCAAGGCTATTCTCGTTGATTTCTAGCGCGTAGCGTGTCCCGGTGTCAAGCAACATGGCCGCCAGCGTCGCGCAACGATCGCAGATGACACCTCATTGCGATCCCAAGCTCTTCGAGCGAAGCTGAGCCCCCCGCTCCATTTTTGCTGTCTCTGTTTCGTCTCTCGTGTTCTTCCCTGGTGAATATGCCCAATCGGCAACATCCCGAGGCTGGTTGGGAGATGAGGCACTCAAAGCTTCTTGGATGGAAAGAGGCTATCGTCGTCAGGATGATTGCAAAGAAAGGCTTGGCGGACGATGGGCCAGCCGGACTTTACAGGTGGGGCACGCTAGTAGGAGTAGTCTCGTCCCTCGATCACGCTCAAGATTGGAGCAATAGACGCTATCATGGATCCGCGCGCCTGCAAGTGCCACGATGCAATCAAACAAGTGTGGCCAACCATCGATCGTTCCCCTAAAGCTACACAACTCACTTCCGCTCGCGGTAGCCTATGGTTCACAGGGCATAGCACATCAAAAAGTTTGCATTCAATGAATTGTCATCGCGACATTTGTGTGCAGGAAAAGGACGAAAAACAAGCGTGTAATGCGCCAGCAAGAGCAGCTGCGCAATGACTATTCCTTAGGAGACAAGGTACATTGCGAGAAGAGCAGATATGAAAGGCATGCGATCGGAGGACTTGGGATATTCGGAGACGCGTTTGCATGGTGCTGTGGGAAAGAAGGGAGAAGAATTCTAGTATTTACTTTGAAGACGGGCGCCGCAAGTGCGGTCCGCTCAAGATGGCCCCTTTTTTCGACGCAAGGGCCTGCTCTCTGTCGTATCGAGTGCTTGGTGCTTGAGCTGCGCGCTTGTGCGTACTCCGATTGGAACCACTGCTTCCGTCCGATCAGAGTAGGGTAGCTGCACCGAAGAGGACAGCGCCTACAATGGTCAAGTGCGCCTTGGAAAGCTCCATGTTCAGTCCAGCTCCGCTACCACTACCGCTTCCGGAAGAGGTGTTCTCGTTGTTGCCGTTGGTTGCAGGGGCCGAGTCGGAAGTGTTGCGATTGGTCTCCACGTAAGAATCTCCCAAAGGCTTCTTCAAGCAGGTGATGATGGGAACAATGTTCTGCTTGGGACTTTGGCTCAATGCTTGAGGCAAGACGATCTCGGTGGCGAGCTTGACACTCTGCTCGTACAGGTCATGAGCGAGCACAATGTACCCGTGGTCGAGGGTGGAAGCGTTGGCAATGATGCCATCAAAGACGGAGACGACTTCACCAGCAGAGACGACACCACTGCCAATCTTCCAATCGTTGGTGTCGTAGTTTCCACCGTTGGCCGAGGTCCAGATGATGGGGGTCAAGCCCACGGCCTTGGAGACGCCACGGACACGGTCGTCGATGTCACCGTAAGGAGGACGCATGGTGTTGGGAGTTACACCGGTAATGTCGTGAATGATCTTTTTGGTCCAGAGGAGCTCGAGTGCAATGGCCTCGTTGGTTTGAGTGGTCAGAGAAGTGTGACTCCAGGTGTGGACGGAGAGTTGGTGGCCAGTCATGTACTCGTAAGCAAGCATGTCAGGGCGAGAAAGGGCACGAGAACCGACCACGAAGAAGGTAGTCTTCAAGTTGTTCTTCTCGAGGTAGTCCAACAGAAGAGGAGTGTAGGGCGAAGGTCCGTCATCGTAAGAAAGACCCCAAGTGTTCTTGTCTGGGCACTGGACAATGTCTGTGTCACGCGTGCAGCCTCCGCAAGTCCACCAGCAGTTGCCGCTTGCCCCGGCGTTAGCCAGATTGGCCTCGTTTCCTGCCTCGCCGCAGCCAGCAGATCCCTGGTTGAGAGGGACATCCTTAACGCCAGAGAGGTCGATACCAGCCAGGAGCTGCTCGGAGCCTTGGAAGCTACGAAGAGGAGGTTCATCGAGAGGCGGGTAGTTGGCGATCGTTGGGGCTATCGATGTGGAAGATGAAGAAGTGTGGTCAGAACCGCGCTTCAATACTGCGTTTAGCCACCGAGCCTACTCACCAGAGGGGAGGGGAGGTGCGCCCGAGATGTAGGTGTTGGTGGCACCCGCCTGGAAGGTGGTCGGCAGCGGGTAGGTGGGCTCTGGCGAGCGAGTGCCCGGCGTCAGAGTGGCGACGATACTTGAAATACTAGCAGGGAGAGAGCCGGTGAAAGCGGGGGGGCTGCTGACAGCTCCGCTGCCGCTTCCAGCGGAAGCGGTTGCAGTTGCCGAACTACGGTGGCGACGCGAGCTGCTGCTCTCAGCTTGACGACGCTCTGGGCGCAGATCGGCAACCGCCATGGGGAGAGCCATGGCAGCTGCTGCAGCGACGAAAAGCGAGGTGCGGACCATGGTGAGGATTACTATGTGAAGCAAGCCAGATATCGCGATTGTAAGCTCGGGTCTTTGCACGCGTCTCTGCTGCCCGTCCAAAGTATGTCAACCGAGCACTCACATGGGTAAGGTATCTGTGTGGGGAAAAGACTGACTGAGATCGATACGATGATTTGTTTGACGTGAATGCAAGCAGACTGTCAAGACGTATGCTGCTGAGATCGATAGGCAAGATGTCGTTTTCGTAATCTGCTGTCAACAGCGAAGAAAACGATGATCGTCAACAAGAGTGCGCAGTGGAATGGGAGTAATGGAACCGTGGTGGAAGCAAGAATGGATGGCGTTGCTGTAAGCACGACACAGAAAGTCTTCCGGCAGAGAGGATCGATGGCGATTGGTGAGGATACGGGCACGAGGGCCTGGCAGGCCAACCATGCAGTTGGCTTCACCAGACTGGAGCTCCGCTCGCTGTAGCAGCCCCAAGCTGCAGCACCCGAGCAGCAGCAGAATAGGCCCAGAGGGATTTGATTTGTTTCCGCATCACGGGCAGCTTACCTGCCAACGGCCTTGATAATCCGATCGTGATCTTTGATTCTGCCTTGCACTACTGCCCAGGTGCCCCGGCCGTTGGTGCGGCGTTCGAAAGTCAGGGGAAGGGGGCGCAGCAACTCTGAATTGCGGGTGTCAGCAGCGCGTGTGAGGGAGCGCAGAGAGAGCGGATTCGTCTGCTGCTTAAACGACGGACGAAGCCTCTCTCCTTCCCTCTGAGACGAGCTGCCCCTGATGTATGGCCCCTTGGCACGCGCCCTTTGTTTGGAACAAGCCAAACCTCAGCCTACAGGCTAAGACACGCGCGCCCTGTCCATTAGCTCTTATTCTGCATACAGTACATGCATGGCTTGCAAGCAGCATCGAGCAGCAGAGCTATACACTCACTTACAGCTCACGCCATGCCGCACCTGGACAGTATCTGCAAACCGAGGGCGCGAAGACTGCGCGCTCATGCGAGGTTATAGCAAGGCGCGTCCTGTGCAGGTGGACTACCCATCGAGGCATTTGAACTCTCGCGGTGCATGGGTTTGGATCACGCGTGCAGCAGCTTTGCAGGATGCCAAGAGCGCGCAAACGCGCGCGCACACAGCATTCGTGATTGCAGTCCACCGAAAAGCTTGCGCATATATATGATTTAGCGCTCTCAAGCCCGCGTCCGACTGCACAAGTGCATGCTGGAGATGGCAATGGCGCGCAGTTGTCTTTTGGCCTTGGCTGGAGGGGAATCATGCACGAATGACAGCAAGCAGGCGCGAGGACCCGCAAGACAGGCTCACTTTTGCAAGAACCGTTGAGATGTATACAAGCCGCCGGCACAGAGGCCGGATTCTGGATCTCAGGCACAATAGTAGAGCTCGGCACGACGTCGAAAGGCTGGATGAACTTTGTCGGACGACATCTAGAGTCGCAGGAGTCACAGCTGGAGATGGTTGGCTATTCGATTTCTACTCGGGCGATTTCGCACTCACGACTGTTTGCGAAAGCCAAGCACCGTGCAGTTCCGGGGCGCTTGCATAGCCATACGCGTTGACTTCGAGCGCCACATTGCCACGTGGCGCTCGCGCTTCGTCGTGCCATATGCTTACTCTTCCAGCGCGCTCAGCAGCTACTCAGCAGCTATGACTTCTGCTGAGGTGGTCGGGCAATGTGTGTCAGAATCGATCGATTGATGAAGCACCTGAGGGGACGTATGCTTGTGTTACAGAATCTTGAAGGTACGGGACAATAGAGAGGTCTGCAGCTTCGGGAAGAACCGGGACTAGGGGCGGGTCATTTGTATCGAAGCTCGCTAGGTTGAGGAAAATGCGAGTGGGGAGACGGGCCCAGGCAGGATTGGGCTGCGGAGAGGTGCGCGCAGAGAGTAAGATGCAAAATGGTGTTGTTCGCAAAGTGGAGCGAAGACGTGCTACAAGAGGTGGCGGAAATTGAAGACAAAAAGAATTGATGGGAGCCTGAGTAGGAAAGGACACCCATCAAGAGTGCGACGTGGACTCTACTGGGGTCTTGATCTCGGTCCACCCTTCTTGGCAGACAAGAGGGAATGCAGGGTACTTATCAACTCTACTCTTCGAATGGGCTTGGAGACATAAGCGCTCATACCCGCCTGCAGGCACTTTTCCTTGTCGCCAAGCATGGCGTGCGCTGTGAGGGCAACGATGGGGACCCTGTCATCGGTGGGCAGAGTGCTCTCGAATTCTCTGATGGCAATCGTAGCTTCAATGCCTCCCATGACCGGCATAGAGACGTCCATTAAGATCACGTCGTACTTCCTCTTCTTCACCGCCATGACTGCCAATTGGCCGTTGTCTACCACATCCACCTTGTGGCCTTGATTTTGTAGGATTTTGCAGGCCAGCTTCTGGTTGACGACATTATCCTCAGCCAAAAGTATGTCATATGACACCTCGTTGCTTCCCTCTGATGGGGCTGCTGCACTGCTCTCCAGCGATGGCAGTAGGGTTGCGAACAGATCGGCGAGTGTGATGGGCGTGTTGGTGTAGGACGAGATGCCGTGGTCGAGACAATAGGTCAGGTTCAGAGTGAGTGCCGAAGGAGAGACCAAGTTGATCGGGATGTATCTCAGATGCTCAACAGTTCGCAAATCTTCGATGACGCTGAGTGAGTCGGCAATGATGGCATCGATGCGCGGCATGTTGCGTTTACGCTGAGCCGCTTCTTCAACGCTGTGTGCAGTGAACACCTTGAGCCCGAGCTCCTCCAGCATACCTTGGACACCCGTCCGGTCGTGCAAAGTGTCAAGGTAGAAAATGTTCCGGCCCACGTACGGATGCATCTTTTCGCTGACCTGCTCGCCATCCACACGGTCCAGCTCGACGAGCATGGTGAAGAAAAAGTCGGAACCTCTGCCGTAATTTGACCTCACCCAAAGGTCACCGCCCATGAGGTTGACCAATCTGCGCGAAATAGACAGGCCTAGGCCTGTGCCGCCATACTTTCTGGTCGTAGAGCCGTCGGCTTGACAGAAGGTGTCGAAAATGACGTCAAGCTTGTCCTGCTTGATACCGATACCAGAGTCGGAAGCGCAGAATTCCAGGAGTGCAGAACTTGGCGAAAGCATCTTGGCCAGCGTGCACTTGAGCGCTACCCGTCCGCCGGCATCAGTGAACTTAATGGCGTTACCAATCAGATTGGTGATGATTTGCTTGAGGCGAAGCGCGTCTCCAATGAGGGGGTCAGGCACCTCGGACGCCACTTCGTACATCAGATTGAGCTTCTTTTGGGTCGCTCGGACGGACAACGTCTTGAGGACGCTGAAGACGATGCTTCGCAGAGAGAAGGGAATCTCTTCAACATTCATCCGACCCGCTTCGATCTTGGAAATGTCGAGGATATCGTCGATGATGGCAAGCAAGTTGCCTGCCAGCGTTGAGACGGTCACAAGATTCTCGCGCTGGCTTCTAGATAACTCCGTCTCGAGTGTGAGGGCGGTCATGCCGATGATTCCGTTCATCGGTGTCCTGATCTCGTGCGACATGTTTGCCAAGAATTCGGACTTGCTGCGATTTGCCAGCTCGGCTGCTTCTCTGGCGGCGGTGTTTTTCTGAATAGAATCGCGCAGACTGTAGACCATCTGATTGATCTTGGTCTTGAGCGAATCCATTTCTCCGGAGGCTTCGACAGTGACGAATCTGGTAAAGTCTCCATCCGTTGCAGCTGCGGTAATTTGCGCGAACGCACGCACTTGCGACGTGAGGTTGTTCGCCTAACAAGATAAGAGCAAGTCAGGGCTGATTCCGTACAAAGTTGGCGATCATTCACTTACCATAATGTTGACGTTGTCCGTGATTTCAGCCCACTTGCCCTTGATGTCTTTCTTTTGTGCTTGTACACCCAGTTTGCCCTCGGTCCCTACCTCTCGCGCCACCCGGGTCACTTCTGAAGCAAAGAATGACAGCTGCGGAGGGGCGGTATTCAGACGTCAGCGCCTGCTCTTCGACAAGCCTCGGCAAACTCATGCCGTGAGACTGACTTGGTCAATCATGTTGTTGATGGTGTTGACCAGGTCAAGAATCTCTCCCGATACGGAAATGGTGACCTTTTGGGTGAGATCGCCTCGAGCGACAGCCGTCTACGAAAGGGCATCGCAAAGTTGTGAGCTGAGTTCGGGTGGCGCTGGCATCACGCGCAGTGTGCAACTCGACTTACTGTAGCGTGGGCGATAGTTCGCACCTGCAGCGTGAGATTCGCCGCCATTGTGTTGACAGAGTCTGTCAAGTCCTACAGGAGGCAATCACTTAGCGTCGGCTGGGGCAAGCACACGTGCCTCAGACATACCCACTTTCCATGTTCCGCCAACGCCGAGCACAGTGGCTCTACCACCCAGCTTGCCTTCGGTGCCGACTTCCTTTGCCACACGAGTAACCTCTGTAGAGAAGGTTCGAAGTGACTCGACCATGTTGTTGACAGTAAGCTGTAGAAGGCAATGACGTTTCAGTTCGGACACCTTCAATCGACGGAAGGCGCTGTCTGTGCACATACTTTGAGGTCGAGGAACTCTCCTCTGACTTCCACATTGATCGTCTTGCTAAGGTCGCCGCGAGCGACAGCTGTAGTGACGGTGGCGATTGATCGTACCTGCGTCGTCAAGTTGCTGGCCATCATGTTGACTCTTTCTGTGAGAATTTGCCATTGTCCTTTCACATCGTCCACATTGGCCTGACCCCCAAGTCTACCTTCTGTGCCGACCTCGACAGACACTCTGATGATCTCATCGGAAAGCGTCTTGAGTTGCCTGACCATGTTGTTGACTGTCATCTTGAGATCCAGAATCTCTCCCTTGACATCCACAGTGATGAACTCGGTGAGCACACCTTCGGCGACACATTTAGTAACGCGAGCAATTTCTCGAACCTGACTCGTGAGGTTGTCTGCCATCTTATTGACATTCTCTGTCAGGTCCTTCCAGGTGCCTTCGACGTTCGGAACATGAGCTTGGCCTCCAAGCTTGCCGTACGTTCCGACTACAAAGTGGGATACAGGTAGCAGGCGTCAATGATTGAGAACGCGTAGGAATGCTTTGGCGGGGCTAGCCTCACCTTCCATCGACATGCGGACCACCTCGCTCGCGAACACTCGGAGCTGGCCAACCATCGAGTTGACAGTGTCTTTGAGCTGGGCCATTTCACCCTCAGCCTCGATATCAATGACCTTGGTCAGGTCACCCTTGGCAACGGCAGTGGTGACCATACCAATGGATCTGACTTGTTCGGTAAGATTGGAGCACATGCGGTTTACCTGGTCGGGCACGAGTCGCATGCTTCAGCAACTAGCTAGCAGACACCTCTTCTTAAGACCACTTACATTGACGGTCAATTCCTTCCAGACTCCTTGCACGCCTGGCACATGCGCTTGTCCACCCAGCTGGCCACGACTGCCTACTTCTCTGGATACGCGGGTCACCTCGTTGGCAAAATGCCTCAGTTGATCGACCATCACATTGATCGTCACCTTCAGCTCCAAGATCTCGCCATCTGCCTCTACTTCAATCTGCTTCGAAAGATCTCCTCGTGCAACAGCCTGACAATGGATTGGCGGTTGGAAGGGTCAATGTCCTGAGCTGGGATACTGACCAGTCTGCGGATCACGCTCACCTTAGTGACTGAGGCGACACCTCGGACTTGGGTGGTAAGGTTCTCGGCAAGTCGATTGACGACGTCCTTGAGCTCCTTCCAGCGACCCTCCACGCCTTCTACTTCCACCTGCCCACCGAGCTTGCCTTGGGTGCCCACTTCGAGGGAGACGCGGGTGACCTCAGCAGCAAAGGTGGATAGTCGATCCACCATCTGGTTGATGATGTCCTTTAGCTCCACCATCACATGGCCCTGCACGGGTACGGTGATATGCTGAGACAGGTCCCCAAAGGCAACCGCTTTGCACACTCTGGCAATGTCCTGAACTTGCGCTTTCAATAGTCGAAGCTCTTCCTGCGCGCTCAGGCCACTCTCGTCGCTGTACTTTTCAAAAGCTCCAACTGCATTTTCCGGCGCATCAGCTGTGCCTCTGGCTGGCGTGAGGAGCACCGGTCCATCGCGACCCATGCCCAGAGGGTAAGAGAGGGGGTACGTCGAAGATTGAGGGTGAGCGCCGGACAGCGGGTAAGGAAAGCCAGGCAAAATGGAGGACTTGGCCTCCGTTCGAGTCTCGTTGGGCGAAGAAGCAGCTGAAGCAGCAGCTGGTAGCGAAGAAGCGTGAGGCGGCAACACATCCCCGGCTGAGCGCTGTACCGACGCGAGACCGGCATGCTGCGTTGCAAAGATTGGCACTGGACTTGCATGGCCAGACACTGCGCCTGTAAGTGTTCCCGCAGAGCTCACACCCGAAGCAGCTGCCTGCTTGAGCAGTACATCTTCCAGGTCTTCCTCTGCTTTCCAAAGCCTCTCCACTAGACGACCCAAGTTCGACTCGATCTGCTGAGTGCGCGAGTCTCCGCCATCAAAGTGAAAGCGCGGGAGCGGTAAAGAGACGACACCTTCACTGTGGTCTTGCAAGTCTGGCCCTTGTGCACTGTGCAGCCCATTGCTAGGCCCTGATGCTCCGAGCAAGGGAGCTCTTTTAGCAGAAGGTGAGCCATGTCCAAGCGCGGTTTCGTACTCGCTTCCCACACTTGCACCATCCTCTGATTCCCCAACTTCTTCGGCAGCTTGACCTGAAGCATTTGCAACATCATCCTGCTCCGGTGGCGTCGAGACTGCGGGCGAGATCCTCGTTAGTCCCGCATCTTGCAGCCTTCTGAGCGCCACGGGTGGTTTGGTGTTGACTAGAGATTGGGTGATGAGGAGTAGATGGTCCACAAAGTTGTCCGGTAAGTGACCCAAGTCTGGTAGAGGAGACGAAGTGGTGCGCGACATGCTTGAAGCGCTTCTTTGAGGACCTGAAGAGCCTACGCCCACATTGGAGGGCATGGACACTGCGGCTGCCATGGCGCCTCAAGCTGAGCGTTGGAGGAGCTACGATCAGCAGGAGGATATCAAGTTGACTCCGATTGCGCCAAGAGTCGCTTCGGGTCAGAGAGCACCTCGCAGTCGTAGCAGGCTGGGAAGAGACTAAGCCAGAGGTCAGATCGGAGTTGTTCGCGCACTGAAGCAATATCTCTTGATCGCGCGCAATACCGCCGCGCGAACGGTTTTGCGTGGACGCAACGCCGAGAGCGTGAGAGCGAGCCGGGCTGCTGACCGAACCGAGCGCCACTACTAGCTACCAGTAGCGGTCGCAATCGCGATGCTCGCGCACGCTTCGGACGGAGCGGGAGATGACTTCGACGCCTGTGATCTCGTGATGGTAGAGTGCGCCCGTGGCCAAACGCTTAAAGCGAACCGCCAGCGGTGAAGCTTGAAGGGAATACTTGGCTGAGGGCTTCCCTCAGATGGCCATGGAGGAGTTGGCAGCCTCTCGTTGCTAGCTAGAACTGCTTAGCCAGATGATGATGACGATGCGTACAAAGGTGCGAGGGTGAGTGAGACGTGGTCAAAGGTGTGCGATGAGCGAGCGACCGACCTTTGCTTGGGAGCCGTGACGAGTTGTTGTGGAAAAGCTGGTCTTTGTTAGCGTTCAATTGACCCAAGACTCACAGACTCCGGCGTCATAAGGGACCGACCCCCTTCGCTTGTGATCGATGCCGCGCACAGCCCGGATGCCGCTGCTGGCTCGAGTCGGCTGCTGCGAACGCGCGCGGGCATCCGTCCACGCACATATGCTGCAAGCCGTTCTGCAGCTCTTCTGTTGCGTTGCGTTCCTCGCGAGCGCAGGCCGCGCGCGGGTCTTGCGCCCGTCTGCGGACTGACTGATTGTTAGTATCCAACCACATTGACTGCAAATGATGTGCCGTTCGTTGACAGGTCTGCGGGCCCAGTCTGCTGGCCTGCAAGACATTCACGATTTGATACGCCGACACTAGGCTACCACACACTCAGACTTTGACGATCATATTCTTGACTTTTGACTGTGCGGTTGTAGAATAATAATAATCGTGAACAGGGGAGCGTCGGTGCGTGCTAAGCCAGTCGTAGTATAATATATGCCCGCATACACGCTGCCCACGGCACCCCGTGCGCATGCAGCAGAACCTCGCGCGCATACCTGCAGCAGTCACAAGTCACGGGTGTGAGTACGATAGTGAAGTGAGTCAAAGCGAGTGAGTGGTACGGTTGCCGTGCCTGACCGGTACGCTCGGAAGGTAACGACGGCACAGCCCGCTGCCGTTGCGCTTCTCCCGCAGCGCGATGTGTACCGACCGGCACAAGTCTTTTGACAACTGACAAGCATAACAGCCGACGGACTTTGCTTCCGTTCCACAGATCTAGGAGCTCAACGCTCGACGCTGATCATCATCGCCTCGACCCTGCGATCTCTGCGAGAGCGAGAGCGCGAGGGTGGTAAAGCTGAAAAGTCGATTCATGGGAATTCACGCTTCATGCCACCTCTCTTTGCAACGCGGGCCGCTCCTCTTCGGAGAGAGTCTGAGAGCTTTTGTGTAAATCAAGAATTAGATTGTCTGATTTTCGCCATGGTCTGTACCGGCCCTACTCACTCTGACCAAGCTGGTCAAGGGTCGCAAGGCAGAGAAGTGCATCCGGGCTCCTGCATCCTCTTTTCGACTCCTTCATGCCTCGATCGGACGGTCGCCAGGTCAAGGGGACCTCGAGCGGCGATATGTGCACGTCTTTTCTCGACCTTGAACGTTGAGAAGCCTCGTGGGTTTTTGCGTGTGCAGCCGCAATCCTGCCATGTCGGGGGATATAAAGAGTGTATGAGCAAGGCAGTACTTGGCGACATTCTCCAAAGGCTGCGACTGCCTGCCTGTTCATCACGGTGCGACGGAGGCTTTGTGGCCCTATTGGTGCGCCGAGGACCTTGTGCGCGCGGCGAGCGACGCACCGACCCCTGCTCGTCATTGTACACCAAGATTACCAGCTTTCCCTGCGAATCTAGGAGGAACCAGCAATGACAAAGCCAGAGTAGTCATTACGTATGTCATCTTTGCTACGCGGTCACTGAGCCCTCACAGGCATTGGTGATTGCGCATGCTGAACCTCGCAATGAGACACTGGGCGCCATCGTGAGACACCAGCAATCGGTACTTCGTTCCCTACCGCCTACAAAGATTGCGATCGACCTGCTTTCACAAACCCGCACTTGGCTGATTTTCAAGAAAGAGTGGACAAAGGACAAGACTCTGCAAAGTGCAGGCTCCATGAGGAACAGAAACGAGTCGCGACAAGGAACCCAGATGACGAGAACTATATGAGACGGGGGCTGGGAGAGCAGGCTGAACGGGGAGAGTGCTGCTGTCCGAGAACATTCTCAGAGGCCGGCCGGCGTTGCATCGTGTGAGTCACGCGCGGTCGGAGCTGCGTTGTGGAGACTCAGAAAAAGCCACGCACATCCAGGTACATCATACCTGCGCCCTCGCGCGCGCACGCGAAGGCGAAGGCGAGAAAAAGAGCACAGAGCACAGAGCACACACAAGCACGCATGGATAGCGCGCGAGGTTCGATCGACGGTGCCCTTGCGCGGATGACGGACAGCACGATAGCTATGACTCACGAGCAGGACCGTTCCTTCCTTCGCACGTACATGCTCCCGCTCCCGCTTCCGCAACCAACCTCTCTTTGCCTCAAGCAGCATGCTGGGTCTCGCGAGCATGGCGGCGTCGCGGACAGCGTTTCAGGCAGGCAACAGTCTGAACAACGTCTACTGTCGTCCACTCTCTCGACGATTCTCGCTGAGCAGTTTCCTATCTTCCGGGGCGCAAGGGGCAAGCGGAGGAGGTCGAGGAGCAGGAGCCTCATCACCTTCCTCGACGGATCCCAACTCCCCAAATCATAATGCTAGCGCCGCTCTGGATTACAAGCTGAGCCATAGGCTTAGGAAGTTACCCCCCTTGCCCAGCCTAGAGCCTCCAAATTTGGATGCGGGCGAAGCTGTCAGCAACATCCTTTACAATACTCCGCCTCCCAGCAAACAGCCGTTCAAGAGGTGAGCAAAACTGCAGGCCTCGAAGGTTCTTGCTCGCCCGCATGCTGCAGCAAGCGCAAAATGACAGCTGCGACTGACCGCCTTGCGGCCCCCCCC